>SJYX01003338.1:272972-290586 GCA_006410675.1 Oreotragus oreotragus | reverse complement strand
CCCCCCCCCCAGCCTTCTCCGTCCATGGCATTTTTTTCCAGGCAAGAATACTGGACTGGGTTGCCATATCCTCCTCCAGGGGATCTTTCCCAACCCAGGGATCGAACCCACGTCTCCTGTGTCTCCTGTATTGGCAGGTGGGTTCTTTTACTACTGAGCCACCTAGAAAACCCTACTTTATAGCCATATCCCCTTTTATATGCCTAATATTGGCTGCCTGGGCCTTCTTTTGTCTTGATCAGATTCTCCACAAGATTATAAATCTTAATATTTTTCAGACTACTAATTTTTTGAGTTATTGATTTTTAATCTATCAGTTTCATGAATTCTTATTTTTATTATGATCTCCTTTTAATATATTTTGTTATGCTTTTTTCCATTTTATATTGTTGCTTACTTAATTCATTATTTTTCAGGTTTTATTCATTGAATTTTTTAAAATATATGCCTTTAAAGTTGTAACATAAACAATGTAAACATGGCTATTAGTTGTAGCCTACATGAATTGGTATGTAGTATTTTAATTATTTTTTAGCTCAAAGTGTGTTTAAAATTCCATAGTCATTTGTTCTTTCACTCATGGGTTATTTAGTAGTGCAGTTTAAAAATTTCAAACACGGGTTTTCTAGTTATTTATGTTTTATTACTAATATCTAGGTAGTTATATTATGATCACAGACCATATCCTATGGAATGCCCCTCAAAATTATGAAATATTTCAGAAATACATATAAATTGAAAGAATTGTGCATTGAATTCTCATAGACATGCTACCTACATTCTACAGTTAATCTTTTGCTTTTTCAGTTACCAATGTATCTCTCATCCATCTGTCAGTTTTTTTTTGTTGTTGTTGCATTTTAAAGGCGGAAACATCAGTACACTCTAAAGATAATGCCATGTCTGTTATTAACTTGAGTTCTGTACTTAGATTTTTAATGTAAAAGTTACATATCAGTTCAGTTCAGTTGCTCAGTTGTGTCCGACTCCTTGTGACCCCATGGACTGCAGCACGCCTAGCTTCCCTGTCCATCACCAACTCCCAGAGCTTACTCAAACTCATGTCCATTGAGTTGGTGATGCCATCACATAATTCACTGAGTTTTGACAAAACATACATCTGTAACCCAAACTTATATCAAGATATAGGACCATTACTTACTTGACCGTTACTTGTGAAAGTTCTCTCATGATCCTTTGCAATTGACACCTGTCCTGCTTCCTGAATTTTTTCATTGTCAAATAATTTTGCTTGTTCTGAAATTCTGTATAAATGGAATCACACATTATGCATCTCTTTTAAAATAAGGCTTCTTTCACTCATGCTGCTTTTGAGATTTATACATGTTGTATTTATTAGTAATTTGTTCCTTTTTATTGTTGAGTGCTTTTCCAATGTATGAATACATGGCATTTTCTTTGTTCATTCTCCTACTGATGAATGAAAGTGAAAGTGAAAGTCGCTCAGTCGTGTCCACCTCTTTGTGACCCCATGGACTGAATTCTCCAGGCCAGAATACTGGAGTGGGTAACCTTTCCCTTCTCCAGGGCTTGGGGCTATTTCCAGTTTTGGACTGTTGTGACTACAATTGCAATGCACATAATATACAAATCAACTTGTAGACGTGGTTTTATTTCTCTTGTTTGAATAACTAAGGATGCTGGGTCTGAAGGAAAACATATCTTTAATTTTTTTAAGAAAGTTTCAGAACTTTTTTCCAAAATGGCTTAATGCAGTTGTTTATTAAATTTACTCATGTTGTTTAAATCTTTTAGATCTTTACTGACATTTCACCTGTGCTGTCAGTCACTGGGAAGGGTACATTAAATTTTCCATGATGCTGTTGATTTTGTAGATTTCTCTGTATGATTCTTTCAGTTTTTACTTTACATATTTTGAAGCTTCATTATTGTATATTGATCTTTTAACATTCTTGACCTTTATGTTAGATCACTACTTAGGAATCACTGAGAGATTATGTAAAATGTGAGGAAAAGGAGCCAGGGATAGTTCTAAGATGTTTGGCCAAGCATTATACTAAGCTGAGGGAGCCTGAGTAAAGCAGATTTACTTGTCACCAGGACATATGTATGTGTGTTGTGCGTGTATGTGTGTGTGTGTGTGTGCATAAAAATGCTAGTTTTCAGAAAGCAACTTGATGAGCTTTAACAAATTGATATAGTTGTGTAAGTGCCACCTGAATCAAGATATAAAATGTTTCCATTACTCCAAAAAGTATGAGTATATGTCCCCGTACAATCAGTCTCTCATGATTCTTGCTGGCTTATTTGCAGTTATGTGTTTAACTTGATAAGAAACATCCATACTGTTTACCAAAGTGATACTACCATCTGCAGCCTACCAGCAAGAGTTCCAGTTACTTCTCATCCCCACCAACACTTGGTAGTGTTAGTTGTTTTAATTCTAGCTCTTCTGGAATTGTAGGGATATCTTATAGTTTTTTATTGGCTTTTCCCTGATGATTAATGTTACTGAATATCTTTTTATTTCAGTATTTGCCATTTATATATTCCTTGGTAAAATGTCTGTTCATACTTTTTGTCCATTTTAAAAATTGGGTTGTTTGACTCCTTATTATGGAATTTTAGGAGATTTAAAAAAATATGTTACGGACATTAGTCCTTTCTCTGATGTATATTTTGCAGGTTCTTTCACTTGTGGCATACCTTTTCATTTTTACAGTGCCTTTTAAAAAGCAGAGCTTTTAAATTTAGGTGGCATACAGTTTATCAATGTGTTCTACCTAAGAAATCTTTTGTCAAGCCCAAGGTCACGAAAGTTTTTCTCTTCTGCTTTTTACTAGATATTTAGTTTTGGCTCTCATCCTCCCATCTGTCTTTTCTTTGAGTTACATTTCATATGTGGTGTGAAGTAAGGGCTGCGGTTTTTATGGAATATATAGTTGTTCTTTCGTTGAAAAGATTTTTCTTTCCCTATTGAATTACCTTGGTAGATATATTGAAGAGTCAATTGACAGTATGCGTGTGAGTCACCCTTTGGATTCTGTTCTGGTTCTCTGATGTATATTATGTTTAACATCACACTCTACTGATTACTATAGCTTTGAAATCAGGCAGTGTCTGTCTTTCCATCATTTTTTCTTTGTTTTGTTCTAAAAAAAATTCGGACTACTCTAGGTCCTTCACATTTCCATTTAAAATTTAGAATCAGTTGGTCAGTTTCTTAAGGAAAAGCATGTAGGAATTTTAATTGGAGGTACGTTTCATCTATATTGGGGAAAATTGAGCCTTTAACAATATTGAGTCTTCTAACTTACGGACACTTCGGCATTTGGCACCCTGCAACTTTGCTAAATACACTTATTATTCCTTGTAGATTTTAGGTAGATTCTTTCTTGTTTTGTATACAGACGATCATGTATTATGCCCAGGCTAATAAATATTCAACTTCCTTTTCACTCTATATAAGTTTTATTATTTTCTTTGTATTGCTGGGGTCTCTGGTACAATTCTGAGTAGAGGTAGTGCTGGCAGACATTTCTGCCTTTTAAAAAATTGTAGTAAAGAAAGCCCCAGTCTTTTAATTACTGTTACTATATTAACAATGTGTTTTTTGGAGATGCTTTTATCAGGTAGAGGAAATTCACTTTTTAAAAGTATAAATTAAGATTTTCAGTTGGAGTTTCAATATCAAACTCTCACAAATTGTAGAATGAATTATACAGAGAAGTAGAAGGATATAGTAGACCTGAACCAATTCAACATAATTAAAATTTATACAGTTTTCACACACCAATTGTATACAAGTGTGTTCCCATAAGCTATAAAGGAAATTCACTTTTATTCCTGGTTTGCTGAGTCTTTTTCATGAATAATGTTAAATTTTGTCAAATAATTTTCTATATCTATTGAGAAGATCATTTTTTTTTTATTTCTTTTATTTCTCTTTTTGATTTCTTAGTGTGGGGAATGACATTGATTTTTAGATGTTAAGCTACTATTGCATTTTGGATAAACTCTGCTTGGCCACAGTGTATCATTCCTTTCATACATTGCTATAATTGATTTGCAAAAATGTTGTTAAGGATTTTTATGTTTATGCTCACAAGAGATCTTGGACTATTGTTTTCTTTTCTTGTAATGTCTTTGCTTTTATAATCTGGGTAACAGTAAAATAATTTGAGAAATGTTTTGTCCTATTCTATTTTCTGTAAGAGTTTTGTAGAATTGGTGTTACTTCTTTCTTAAATGTTTGGTTCACCTGTGCAACTATTTGGCCCAGAAACTTTCTTTGTAGGAAAAATTTTGACTATGGCATTTATTTTCTTTAATAAATGTTAGCGATATTCAAATGATCAATTTCTTTTTGAATGACATTTGGTAGTCTGGGTTCTTAAGAAATTTGTCTGTGTCATTTAAGATGTTAAATTTACTGGCATGAAGCTATTCATTATATTCCCTATTATTCTTTTTAAAACTTGTAAAATCTGTAGTGATATTTCCTCTTATGTCTGGTATGAATATCTGTGTCTTATTTTTCTGGTCTGTCTGACTAGAGATTAGTAAGTTAATCAATTTTATTGACTTTTTCAAATAACTAGCTTTTGTTTCCTGTTTTCTATCATATTGATTAATGCTTTATTTGTTACATTTATTTTCTTCCTTGAGTTTTATTTGCTCTTGTTTTTCTGATTTCTTACGGTGAAAGAACAGATCATGGAATTGAGATTGAGACCTTTCTTCTTTTAAAAAAAGTATTGCTATGAATTTCCAAGTCAGTAGTTCTCAAACTTAATACCTAGGAACCACCTGGCGGGTTGTTAAAATAGATCACTATGCCCTAAACTCTGATTTTCTTATTCATTATGTTAGGATTGTTGCCAGGGGATTTGCATTTTTAAAAAGTTTCCAGGTAATGCCAGTTGCTTCAGGGAACCACTGTTGAGAATGACCGCTGTAAGTACTGCTTTAGCTGTATCACATATGTTTGAAAGAGGCTTCTTCTTTCTTGTTTCTATTTAGTTCAAAATGTTTTCTGCTTTTTTTTTTGTGGTTCTTTTCTTTGCCTCCTGGGTTGTTTAGTGGTATTCTGTTTTGATTCATATATATATATGAAGATTTTTCTGATATCTTTCTTGCCTTTATTTCTGGTTTAATTCTACTATTGTCAGAGACTATATATTTTACAGTTAAATTTTTCTTGAGTCTTATTTTCTGACCCAGATTTTGGTCTACCTTGGTGAATGTTAAATGGGAATTTGAAAAGATACATCTTCTGCTGTTGTTGGTTGGGGTGTTCTATAAATGCCAGTTATATTATGGTTGATAAAATTATTCATGTCATCTGTATCTTTACTGGTATTCTGTTTAGTACTTTCCTTAGTTCTTGAAAGAACAGTGTAGAAATGTCCAGTTATGATTGTGGATATATCTGTTTCATTTTTAACTTCTACTGGTTTTTGCTTTACTCGTTTATTTTTAATTTTTTTAAAAATTGATTTTCTTAAATAAAAAATTTATTTATTCATTTGTTGGTTTATTTTTGGCTGTGCTGGGCCTTCATTGCTGCACCCTGGCTTTCTCTAGTTGTGAAAAGCAGGGGCCGCTTTTCTAGTTGTGGTGTGCAGGCTTCTCAGCATGGCGGCCTCTCTTGTTGTAGTGCATGGACTTAGTTGATGGAATTTACTTAGGTGATGGAATTCCAGCTGAACTATTTCAAATCCTAAAAGATGATGCTGTTAAAGTGCTGCGCTCAGTATGTCAGCAAATCTGGAAAACTCAGCAGTGGCCACAGGACTGGAAAAGGTCATTTTTCATTCCCAGCCCAAGAAAGGGCAATGACAAAGAATTTTCAAATTAGCACACAATTGGGTTCATTTTACATGCCAGCAAGGTAATGTTCAAAATCCTTTAAGCTAGGCTTCAGCAGTTTGTGAACCGAGACCTTCCAGATGTTCAAGCTGTATTTAAAAAAAGCAGAGGAACTAGAGATCAAATTGCCAACATATGCTGATCATAGAAATGACATGTGATCCAACATATGCTGGATCATAGAAAAAGCAAGAGAATTCCAAAAAAGCATCTACTTTTGCTTCATTGACTACTCTAAAGCCTTTTATTGTGTGGATCACAACAAACTATGGAAAATTATTAAAGAGATGGGAATACCCAATGACCTTACGTGCCTCCTGAGAAACCCGCATGCAGGACAAGAAGCAGCTGTTAGTACTGGACATGGAACAACAGACTGGTTCCAAATTGGGAAAGGAGTACATCAAAGGAGATATTGTCACCCTGCTTTTTTAACTTATATGCAGAGAACATCACACAAAATGCCAGGCTGGATGATTCACAAGCTGGAATCAGGGTTGCTGGGAGAAATATCAGTAACCTAAGATATGTAGATGACACCACCCTTATGGCAGAAAGCAAAGAGGAACTAAACAGCTTCTTGACAAAGGTGAAAGTGGAGAGTGAAAAAGCTGGCTTAAAACTTAACTTTCAAAAAATGAAGATCATGGCATCTGGTCCCATCACTTCATAGCAGATAGATGAAAAAGTTAACAGTGACAGATATTATTTTCTTGGTCTCCAAAATCACTGCTAACAGTGACTCAGGCATGAAATTAAAACCTGCTTGCTCCTTGGAAGAAAAGCTATAACAAACCTAGGTAGTGTGTTAAAAAGCAGAGACATCACTTCACCGACTAAGGTCCATATAGTTAAAGCTATGGTTTTTCCTGTAGTCATGTATGGATGTGAAGGTTGGCCCATAAAGAAGGCTGAGCCCTGAAGAATTGATGCTTTTGAATTGTGGTGCAGGATAAGACTCTTGGGAACCCCTTGGACAGCAAGGAAATCAGACCAGTCAATCCTAAAGAAAATCAGTCCAGAATATTCTTTGGGAGGACTGATGCTGAAGCTGAAGCTCTGATACTGGAAAAGACTCTCGTGCTAGGAATGATTGAGGGCAGGAGGAGAAGGGGACAACAGAGGATAAGATGGATAGTATCATGACTCAGTGGGCGTGAGTTTGAGCAAACTCAAGGAGATGGTGAAGGATAGGGAAACCTGACATGCTGCAGTTCATGGGGTGACAGAATTGAAAAGGACTTGGTGCTTGAACAAGGCTACTTCCTTCTGTCCTTCATAGTTTCTTAGGATAAAGTCTGTGTCATTTGAGCTGTTGTTCCCCTATAGGTTTTTTTATTTTTTTAAAATTTTCTGTAGCTGCTTCTGAAATGTTTTCTGTGCTTTTAGTTTTCAGCAGTTGCATTGTGGTATGGATTTCACGAAATTTATCCTGTTTGTAGTTTCCTCAGCTCCTTGAATCTGTAGGACCATTAATTTGCTAATCATACTTTAAAATTTTATTTTTATAAAGGTTACTCTAGGGTTTATAATATGTATGTTAGCTTATCAGATTCTCCTTTTAAGTAGTATTCTACCACTTAACATATAGTGTCAGAAACTCAGAATAGTATCCCTGCATTTCCCTCTTTTTCCCTTTGTACTTATATCATATCTTGTATGCTATGAAGAGCATAATACATTGTTACAGTTTTTAGTTTGGACAGTTAATCATCATTTACTGGGAGGGAAAATGAGAAATGACACCTTGAATATTTTCTCATAAATCAACCATATCTTATGGTTGATCATTCATCTATAGAAATCATTCATCATTCATCTATAGAAATCCAGATTCTGTCTAGTTTCAAGTGTAATTTTTATTCAGTTTAAAGAACTTTTTGGGTTATTTTTTATAGGGCAAGTCTTCAATGATATATCCTCTCTTTGTTTTCCTTTGTCAAAAGATTTTACTCACTTTCACTTTTGGAAAATGTTTTGTGGGATATAGATTTCTACTTGGATAGTTACTTTTTAGTATAGAGTGCTGGGTGAATGGTTGTCCCCTCTTCTCATTAATTTAAAAGTGTAGCTTCCTTGTCTCCCCCCTTCCTTGGTTTCTGTTGAGAGTCAGCTGGCATTCTTATTTTTGCTCTATTCCTTGGCATGGGTTTGTTTCTTTATTTTGCCCTGTTTTATATCATTGATCCTCTTGGTTTTATGGATCTGTAGAGATGTCATTATTTCTGTCTGGCACTGGCATACTTCTGAAACTCTTGTCATATTAGGTTAGGCTACTTGATGTGGTTATACAGGGCCCTGATATTCTGTTAATTGGTTTTCATTGTTGTTTGTTTGTGTGCTTCATTTTGAATAGTTTCTATATTTATGCTTTAAATTGATTGTTCTTTTTTTCCCATAGTGTTTACTCTTGTGTTAATTCTATTCAGTGTAATTTTCATTTCCAGGGATTCTTTTTGAGCCTTTTTTAAAATCTCATGTTCATATTTTTTCTAACACTATTGAACATATTTGAGTGGATTTACAGTAGCTTTTGAAGCATTCTCTTCTTTTAATTATATCTTCTTTTTTATTCCCATGTCTCTATTGATTGGTTTTTCTTCTTGTTATGGATTGTATTTTCTTTGGTCTCTATGCTTGTTAATTTTTTAATGCATTTTGAATATTGTATGTTTTTACTCTGTTGGCTGCTGGGGACTTTGCTCTATTCCTTTAAAGAATGTTGGACTTTCTACTAGCATGGGGTTAAGCTTCAAGTGTAAATATTTTGGGAGATTGCTTCTGAGGTCTGTTAGAGTGGATCCAGAGTGTGACTTTTAGTTGATGGCTAATGTAACCTAGTATTTCATACCTTTACATCCAATATTACATTTCCTTTTCAGGACTCTACCTAATGCCTCCTATAGTATGAGGTCTATCTTCTGTGGCTGCTGGGAGCTCAGATTGTTCCCAGCCCTGTGTGAGATCCAGAAATTGTTCAGTCTACTAGTTTCTGGTGGATCTTTCCATGGCTTTAAGTAGTTTTCTCATACTGCTGCTAAGTCACTTCAGTCGTGTTCGACTGTGCGCCCCCATAGATGGAAGCCCACCTGTCCCTAGGCTCCCCTGTCCCTGGGATTCTCAAGGCAAGAACACTGGAGTGGGTTATGCACATGCAAATCAGTACTCAGCAAAAACTTGGAACATTCCCGCTGATCTCTTGAGCATCCACTCTGTAGAAACCACATATCTGGAATTATTTCCTATGAATTCTAGCTTGTAGGACTGTTCTTTTCTTTTTTTCTTTTTATTTTAATAGGAGGCTAATTACTTTACAATATTGTAGTGGTTTTGCCATACATTGACATGAACCAGCCATGCTCCCCATCCTGAACCCCCCTCCCACCTCCCTCCCCATCCCATCCCTCAGGGTCATCCCAGTGCACCAGCCCTGAGCTCATGCATTGAACCTGGACTGGCGACCTGTTTCACATATGATAATATACATGTTTCAATGCTATTCTCTCAAATCATCCCATCCTCGCCTTCTCCATAGAATCCAAAAGACTGTTCTATACATATGTGTCTCTTTTTCATTACCATCTTTCTAAATTCCGTATATATGTGTTAGTATACTGTATTGGTGTTTTTCTTTCTGACTTACTTCACTCTGTATAATAGGCTCCAGTTTCATCCACCTCATTAGAATGAATTCAAATGTATTCTTTTTAATGGCTGAGTAATACTCCATTGTGTATATGTACCACAGCTTTCTTATCCATTCATCTACTGATGGACATCTAGGTTGTTTCCATGTCCTAGCTATTGTAAACAGTGCTGTGATGAACATTGGGGTACACGTGTCTCTTTCAATTCTGGTTTCCTCGGTGTGCATGCTCAGCAGTGGGGTTACTGGGTTATGTGGCAGTTCTGTTTGCAATTTTTTAAGGAATCTCCACACTGTTCTCCACAGTGGCTATCCTAGTTTGCATTCCCACCAACAGTGTAAGAGGGTTCCCTTTTCTCCACACGCCCTTCAGCATTTATTGTTCGTAGACTTTTGTATAGCAGCCATTCTGACTCACGTGAGATGATACCTCATTGTGGTTTTGATTTGCATTTCTCTGATAATGAGTGATGTTGAGCATCTTTTCATGTGTTTGTTAGCCATCTGTATGTCTTCTTTGGAGAAGTGCCTGTTTAGTTCTTAGGCCTAGTTTTTGACTGGATGGTTTATTTTTCTGGTATTGAGCTGCAAGAGTTGCTTATATATTTTTGAGATTAATTCTTTGTCAGTTGCTTCATTTGCTATTATTTTCTCCCATTCTGAAGGCTGTCTTTTCACCTTGCTTATGGTTTCCTTTGTTGTGCAAAAGCTTTTAGGTTTAATTAGATCCCATTTGTTTATTTTTGCTTTTATTTCCATTACTCTGGGAGGTGGATCATAGAGGATCCTGCTTTGATTTATGTCAGAGAATGTTTGCCTATGTTTTCCTCTAGGAGTTTTATAGTTTCTGATCTTACGTTTAGATCTTTAATCCATTTTGAGTTTATTTTTATGTATCGTGTTAGAAAGTGTTCTAGTTTCATTCTTTTAAAAATGGTTGACCAGTTTTCCCAGCCCCACTTGTTAAAGAGATTGTCTTTTCTCCATTGTATATTCTTGCCTCTTTTGTCAAAGATAAGGTAGGACTGTTCTTTGAGATGCTGATCTTTGTTTTCTCAACCTGGTAGGATCACCAGAATCTATTTGCAGTCAAATCCCCCTTCTTGCTCAGTGGTGAGAAATTTCCCCTCAGCATATGTTTCAGCGATCACAGGGCTCACCTTGTTTCTCTTTTCTTTAAAATGATAATTCTTTGCTGCTTGTTATCCAGTATCATTTTTAATGTTTTCTTCTGCTTTTTAAGTTGTTTATGGCAGGCTGTTAAATGCTATCTAAATATTTCCATCATAACCTGATAAAGAACTCCTGGTATATATAAGTCATTTTTGCTTTCCACTTTTTCAAAATTATTCTGTTGCTTCATGTATTTGTGTACTTATTGTCTCTCTCTTTTTAATGGATCAGTGTTTTATTTTTAATAAATTGGGAGTGTGACAGAGCACATTACAGAATTAAAAACAAAATTCATTCATATACAAATAATGTATCATTCATAAGCAAATACTTTCTCTGAAATGATGTATTTTGTTACTTTAAATGTTTATTGAGACAAAAATGAATCTTTTACTATGTGCACATTTCCAAATGCAAAAATAATAAGAATAAAATGAGAATGTAATCATAATTAATTTTATATTTCAAGTTAATCACCTATATCTGAACAAAATTATTTTCTTAATGTTTTCATCTGAAACTACCATATCACCATTTCTTATTTGAACTGCTGGTGACTAAACCTTCAGAGATTCTGCAGGGGTATTTAGTAACTCACTTTGGTGTCAGACCTGTGTCATAGCTCATACACTTTTAGTTTTTTAAAATATGTAATGAGTAGTTGAGTGCAATAGTGTATTTCATGATGAACTTTCCATTGCTAGTAGGGTGATATAATTTTTTTCCATTTAAATTTTAATTTGAGACAATTGTAAATTCACATACACTTGTAAGAAGAAACAGAGTGATCCTGTATATCTTTTATGCAGTTTTCCTTGGTGGTAAACATCTTGCAAAAATATAATACAGAATCACAACCTGGATATTAACATTGATACGATCCACTGATATTGTTCAGATTTCTCCAGTTTCATTTAGAAACTCATTTGCATGTGCATATATGTAACGTGTATAGATGTGTATGAGTATTTAGTTCTGGGCAGTTTTCTTGCATGTTGTCTCATGTATCTGCCACTGCAGTGTCTGTCAACACAAGAATCCTTCACATTATCTTTTTTAGACCTACTTCCCTTCCGGTTCAGTGGTAAAGAAGCCTCTTGCAGCCCAGGAAGTGTGGGTTTGATCCCCGAGTCGGGAAGATTCCCTAGAGAAGGACATGGCAACCCACTCCAGTATTCTTGTCTGGAAAATCCCATGGACAGAGGAACCTGGAGGGCTACAGTCCTTGGGGTTGCAAAAGAGTGAGATACAACTGAGTGACTGATCAACATCATCTCCCTAATACCTTTATTCCTTTCCCGTCCCATCCTAACCCTTGACAATCACTGCTCTGCTCTGTATGTAATCTTACAACTTTAAGAATGTCCTAAGTGGATCATTTAATTTAAGGGAACTTTGGTATGTTAGTGCCTAAGTCTGCTATTTTATTCTTTTTGTTTGTCTCCTGTTTCTTGTCCCTCTGTTTCTCTTCACTTGTTTCTCATGGGTTAACTTAACAAGTTTTAGAATTCAGTCTTGATTTATTTATAGTGTTTGTGAGTGTATTTCTCTGTATACTTTCTTAGAGATTGCTCTGGTATTAAGATACCCAGAGTGACTTGTCTGTCAACATTTTATCACATCAAGTGAAACGTGGAAACTTTGCTTTCATTTACATCCCTCACTTTCCCCACTTCTAAATATCATTGTTGTGAGTGTTGGATGGCGTTATAGTTTTTGTTTCCTTCATCAAATATTATTTGTAAGCCTCAAAGAGGAGAGTTTATTGTGTGTGGTCACATATCTGCTTTATTTGTTGTTCTTTCCTGATGTTATCATTTCATTTGTCTGAAGAATTTTCTTAAGCCATTCTTTAAGCGGAGGCCACAGATTTCAAAGTATTTTAGTTTAGTGTTTTTTTTTTTAACCAAATTTTCTTTTGGACTGTGTCACCTTGCACGTATGGGCTTAGTTCCCTGACCAGAAATTGAACCCACAGCACCTGCAGTGGAAACATTGAAGTACTGAGTCTTAACTACTCAGCCACCAGGAAAGTCTGTATATTTATGTCTTACACAAAATTTGGATGTTTTCAGCCACGATTTTTAAAAATAGCTCTTTCAGCTCCGTTTTTTCTCTGCTTGTGGGATTCCAGTGGTAGAAATGTTGGGCCAATTGTTATTGGCCCAAAGGTTTCTTAGACTGTTTTTTTTTTTTTTTTTTTTTTTAGTTTATTTTCTCTGGTGTTCAGATTGGGTAAATTTTACTGCTATATCCTCAAGTTTACTGATTCTATCTGTCATCTCTACTACTGAGTCTGTCCAGTTAACTCATATTTGCTACTGTATTTTCTTTTCTTCCTTCCTTTCCTCAGTCCTTCCCTGCCTCCCTTCCTTCTTTCCTTCCTTCGTCTCCTCACCAACCCCCCCCTTTTTTTTTTTTTCTGGGATTTGTTGTTTCAAGAGAACTTGTAGTTGCTTGCTGCTTTAAAATTCTTGTTAGATAATTTCAACATCTCAGAGTTAGTGTCACTTGACTGATCTGGTTCCCAACATGACAAGTGATTTTTTTTTTTGTTTGTTTGTTAGTATCTCGGACATTTTGGCTTTTATATTGGGAGTCTTTGAGTCTTCCTTAAATCTGCTATTTTAGCAGATTAGTCACTCTGTTTAGGTTTAGCATTAAGATCTTGTGGTGGGATGTTCTTTTCCAATCTCAGGCCTTTAGGGAAAGTGGAACTCTTCCCCTGTCTGCTTGTTGTAAGCAGTGTTTGGTGAATCCCTCTTTCTGGAGCTTCTAGTGTCATCCGGGGTTATCCATGGGGGTTCCTCTTCAATTTGCGGAAGGAATAAGCCTACCAGAGTTGCTTTTTATTGCTGGGTTATGGGTTGAGAAATGCTGGGCTGACTGGCCTTCTTTTGTTGGGCTGGGGGCAATGAGATATCCATCCTATAGTCTTGCAGCCCCTAAGAGTCAGCATTCCTCCTTACACCTTTCGTATTTCTCCTGTGGTTATCTTTGGGACTGTTTACTGGGTTTGTTAGTGGGAAGGAGAGGGAGAAATTAGTCTATACCAACTTTTAAACATTTGATGTGTTAATTTTTTAAACTCTAAATTTCCTTAGTTGTAAAGAAAGGATAGCAATAGTAAACTTTCAAAGCTTTCATATTATCAAATGAACTAGTGAGATACTCCCTGAGACATAATATATACTCTGTAGATAATGATGCTATAGCTGATTGCCAGGTTGCTTATTGCATCATTGTTTTTAAGAACAAATGGAAACACTAATGAGTCACTATGTAGGATTATTTAAATAAGTTATCATCAATACAATAGAATTTAGTTAATGAGAGTGAAAGTAATAAATGGGATGTGAAAAGATGCCCCAGATGTTTTGTTAAGTGAAACTATAGTTGTAAAATTGCATGATTTTCAAGACCACAATGAGATACCACTTCACACCAGTCAGAATGGCTGCGATCCAAAAGTCTGCAAGCAANCTCTGCATATAAGTTAAATAAGCAGGGTGACAATATACAGCCTTGACGTACTCCTTTTCCTATTTGGAACCAGTCTGTTGTTCCATGTCCAGTTCTAACTGTTGCTTCCTGACCTGCATACAGATTTCTAAAGAGGCAGGTAGGGTGGTCTGGTATTCCCATCTCTCTTAGAATTTTCCACAGTTTATTGTGATCCACACAGTCAAAAGCTTTGGCATAGTCAATAAAGCAGAAATAGATGTTTTTCTGGAACTCTCTTGCTTTTTTCATGATCCAGCGGATGTTGGCAATTTGATCTCTGGTTCCTCTGCCTTTTCTAAAACCAGCTTGAACATCAGGAAGTTCACGGTTCACGTATTGCTGAAGCCTGGTTTGGACTACCTCAGCCTGTAACATAATAACCTCTCATAAACTTTTATTAAATCTTTCTTTTTTCAAAGTTATTTACAGATTCAGAAATATATGTGAGAATAAGGTTTAGTTTTTTCTTGTACATACAAAAAATTATTTTTAATATTTCAAAGTGTAATTAAAATCTACAAAGAGACCAGTTTTACTCACCTTTGATCTTTAGCACCCAACATAGTAACTAGCACATATTTAATACTTTTTAAAACAATTAAATTATTGTTAGATATACTTTACTCATAAAATATGGTATGAGAATGAACTCGTTGGTAGTTTGGTGGTATATTAGTTTTTTAAAAATACTATTTAAGTTCACATTTTATCTTCTTTCTCTTATAGCATCAAACACATGGCTTGTTCCAGAAACTAAAGGAGCTATTGTTCAAGGGGGATATGGCCATACCAGTGTGTATGATGAAATAACAAAGTCCATTTATGTTCACGGAGGCTATAAAGCATTGCCAGGCAACAAATATGGATTGGTAGATGACCTTTATAAGTATGAAGTTAACCCAAAGACTTGGTGAGTAGATTGGCCTGAAGTATGATGGGAAAATTGGGCACTGTTCTATTTTATAGTTGTATAATAGTGGTGTGTATTAGATATTTTCAAGGAGGTATTCTTGACTTTTTTCCATCTTCATTTCAACTAATGATAGTCTATTATGTAGCAGAGGCACTACAGAATACATTTTCTATGTAGCCATCTTTACTGTAAATGATTGACTTTACAGTGTTTTCCAGTCCTGTAGATAGTCTTGTTCTGTATCACTCATAAGTGCTGATACTAAGTGCAGTTCAGAAGAGCAGTTTTCTTACCAATATTTCTTTGAGTTTTGACATTATCTGTACTGGGATTTGCTCTTCTTGACACTCATATTTTATTGTCAGTTGTAAATTTTGAAAGCCTTTCTTCAGTTTCATCGTCTAATTTCCTGTGAAATACAAAGCTGTGACATTTAGGTAAATTTTCTTTTATTGTTGTTATAAATAATACCAAATATTAAAAGAACTCAATTGTGTATAAATAAAAAAAATTTGCATGATTTTTTGGTATAAATATTTATAGGTATCTATGTACATATAAGTCACATATGTTTGTCTTGTCTATTGTAATAAAATATTCAGAACTGTAGTTTCAAAATATTCTGAACATAACAATTTGTGAAAGATACCTCTGGATAGTGGGCTAGGGGAGAAGGTAACATTCACTGTTGAATTATATATCTCTTCATTGCCACAATATTTTTTGATAAGAAGTAGTTTTACCTTTTATTAAAAAGAGAATGAATAAAAACATGAAAACCTTTAATTTGGTGCTATATATATACACACACATATATATTTATATATATAGCTTTAATAAGTAGTTGAAGAATATGAAAAGAATGCCCATTAGTTAAAAAAAATACTCTGAAATTTCTTTAAATATGTTTAGTTTTCTCTGAGTAAAATTGGCTTTAACAGATCCTTCTGATACTTCTTTTATGACTTTTTATGATTGATGAAGTATATTCTTTACTACCTTAAAATTGTGTGAATGTGAAGAATTTTTAAGCATCACTTTTAATTTCTGTTACTTGCTTTGAGTATTTAAATGAGCTGTCTAGAATGCCAAAGTTTGGGTGACAAAGAAGGAAGATGCAAGTATGATATGATCCAAGTATGATATGATTGGATATTTAAAGACTAATAACAGATTTCTGTATGGTTGCTCTTTATAATCGAAATTCCTTTAAGGTCAAAAGATATGTCCTTTTCATTTGCATATTCTTAAAAGTATGCCTTGCATATGATTAGAACTTGTTTCTATTTGCTATAGAAATGAGAGTCCCTTCTAGATATATCAGGTAGAATGGGACTTAAAATAGGGAGTTAATTATAGTAGTACTAGAGACACCAAAATGAGGGAATGGGTCAGAAATCTGGAGCTGCTGCATACCCAGGCTGGAACTCAGGACCACGCTTGTAATTGAGCTGCCTACTGTAGATGCTACTTCTGCCACTGGGCAAGTGCTGCGCCTGCTTCTGTTGCTGTGAAACCACCACTGCCATCACCCAGTAATCACCTACCTGTTCCTACTGCTGGAGAAGAAAGAAAGTAGAATGTCTTTCTTCCATTTGCCTTCTGTTCTCTCCCAAGTACTTTCATTACTGCAAACTGATGGTAACACAGCTGTCAAATGAGTCTTGGAAATTTAATTTTTAGGTTTTTATCAGTAGTACAAAGGACTCTTAGAAGGGATAGTGAGACTTATAACCAAGAGATAAAAGACTAGCACAGTGCTAAAAATTGTTAAGACGAGAGTTTTATCTTTTTAGTCCTTGTAATGTCAGTGACTACCTCAGTTCAGTTCAGTTCAGTGGCTCAGTCGTGTCCGACTTTGCAAACCCATGAATCGCAGCATGTGAGGCCTTCCTGTCCATCACCAACTCCCGGAGTTCACTCAGACTCACGTCCATTGAGTCAGTGATGCCATCCAGCTATCTCATCCTCTGTTGTCACCTTCTCCTCCTGCCCCCAATCCCTCCCAGCATCAGAGTTTTTTCCACTGAGTCAACTCTTCGCATGAGGTGGCTAAAGTACTGGAGTTTCAGCTTTAGCATCATTCCTTCCAAAGAAATCCCAGGGTTGATCTCCTTCAGAATGGACTGGTTGGATCTCCTTACAGTCCAAGGGACTCTCAAGAGTCTTCTCCAACATCACAGTTCAAAAGCATCAATTCTTTGGCGCTCAGCCTTCTTCACAGTCCAACTCTCACATCCATACATGACCACAGGAAAAACCATAGCCTTGACTAGACGGACCTTAGTCGGCAAAGTAATGTCTCTGCTTTTGAATATGCTATCTAGATTAGTCATAACTTTTCTTCCAAGGAGTAAGCATCTTTTAATTTCATGGCTGCAGTCACCATCTGCAGTGATTTTAGAGCCCCCAAAAATAAAGTCTGACACTGTTTCCACTGTTTCCCCATGTATTTCCCATGAAGTGATGGGACTGGAGGCCATGATCTTCATTTTCTGAATGTTGAGCTTTAAGCCAACTTTTTC
>SJYX01003338.1:257516-270525 GCA_006410675.1 Oreotragus oreotragus | reverse complement strand
AGGTTTAGTTTTTTCTTGTACATACAAAAAATTATTTTTAATATTTCAAAGTGTAATTAAAATCTACAAAGAGACCAGTTTTACTCACCTTTGATCTTTAGCACCCAACATAGTAACTAGCACATATTTAATACTTTTTAAAACAATTAAATTATTGTTAGATATACTTTACTCATAAAATATGGTATGAGAATGAACTCGTTGGTAGTTTGGTGGTATATTAGTTTTTTAAAAATACTATTTAAGTTCACATTTTATCTTCTTTCTCTTATAGCATCAAACACATGGCTTGTTCCAGAAACTAAAGGAGCTATTGTTCAAGGGGGATATGGCCATACCAGTGTGTATGATGAAATAACAAAGTCCATTTATGTTCACGGAGGCTATAAAGCATTGCCAGGCAACAAATATGGATTGGTAGATGACCTTTATAAGTATGAAGTTAACCCAAAGACTTGGTGAGTAGATTGGCCTGAAGTATGATGGGAAAATTGGGCACTGTTCTATTTTATAGTTGTATAATAGTGGTGTGTATTAGATATTTTCAAGGAGGTATTCTTGACTTTTTTCCATCTTCATTTCAACTAATGATAGTCTATTATGTAGCAGAGGCACTACAGAATACATTTTCTATGTAGCCATCTTTACTGTAAATGATTGACTTTACAGTGTTTTCCAGTCCTGTAGATAGTCTTGTTCTGTATCACTCATAAGTGCTGATACTAAGTGCAGTTCAGAAGAGCAGTTTTCTTACCAATATTTCTTTGAGTTTTGACATTATCTGTACTGGGATTTGCTCTTCTTGACACTCATATTTTATTGTCAGTTGTAAATTTTGAAAGCCTTTCTTCAGTTTCATCGTCTAATTTCCTGTGAAATACAAAGCTGTGACATTTAGGTAAATTTTCTTTTATTGTTGTTATAAATAATACCACAATGTACATCTTGAACCAGTCGTTTACATAAGCAAGCGTTTCTCTAGGGTGCATCTCTAGAAGTGAAATTGCTGTATCTGAGGATATTCACATCCTTAACTTTAAGACACATTTAGCAAACCTAATTGCTTTTTGAGTCACTGTGATAACATACCACTTCCTTCAGCAGGGTATGAGTGTTCTTGTTTCTTCTAGTCCCACCAATACTTGATAATTATGAGGATATTTTCCTTTCGCCAGTGCAATGGATGTGAATGGTATCCTACTGATATTTTAATGTGCAAATCCTGATTGATACAGTGAATAAGCATATTTTTATGTGTTCATTTGCACTTGTGTTTTCTGTTTAGTGAATTGCTTATTCACAGCCATAATTTTTTCTTTATGTTTTAAATATTAATTTTTCATTTATTGATTTTTCTATGTATATGAGTTTTATTGACCAATATGCTATTTTTATGTAAAGTTTTTATTATATTTGGAAAAATTTCAGCAGTTATTTCTTTTTAAAAGTTTTTGTTGAAAATAATTGAATTACAGTGGTGTGTTAGTTTTAAGTGTGCAGCAAAGTGAAGCATATATTCACTCTTTTTTTAGATTCTTTTTGTTATACTCATTTGCTTTTCTAAGATCTGAAAAGTGACCAGTTTTTTGTGCTAAGATACTAAACATTCTTTTAAACTTACATGAAATTAACTATATGTTTAAATGAAATAGTTTTCCACTGAATTGTGATTTGTTCTGTCCCCATTCACTTTCGCACATATATTCTAATTTTTACTTTACTTGAAAAAAAAGACAGAATTAAAGAAAATGAAGACTTTTCCTTTGAGTAGCTTTGCTAATTTAATTTTTTTGTTTAGTTTAAATAAAATGCAGTATTATATTTTAGTAGATAGGCTACTTTGCTGAACTTTTAGAAAATGTGTATTTGGATAAATTATTTTTCTGTGGTGAAGTTGATTATTCTGGACTATAATTTCCACTTAGAAAAATTAGAAATTACCTCTTTTTAAGGCATAAGAGAACTATAAAGATGGTAAGAATATGTTGGTCAAGATTTAGGAGAGGTAAACGACAAAGGGGGTATGACTGGCATTTTGTATAACTGTTGTTCTTGAGACAATTGTGAATCCTGAAAACTTCCTGAGAAACTGAGCAGAAGTTTTGTCAATCAATATGGAGGACCAAATTGTATTTCTAGGTGTGCCAAGGAAGAGAGGTGTTTATTACATACTTAATGATGTAATCTGGTCCCTGAAGTTCTAAACTTAAGAGTTTAGAAAGATAAGCTTATCTTTGAAACACCATGCTCTTTGATTGGATTATGGTGAACTTCCCATGGCCTAAACTGGTGACAGAGCAAAAGTAAATCCTCTCTTGAGTAAAATAGTATCATACAGAGGCTCAAATTAGTTCATTTACAATATATGTTGCAAAACAAAAAATAGTAAGTCTTAGAAAAAGAAAAGCCATGAAAAAAAACCCAGCCATTTGAAATATACCAGTAGGATAATGGTGGTTTCATAAAGAAACTATAAAATAATTAGGATTTTATGATCGAGGAATTAAAGGTAGGAAAATATTGACAGACAACTGGCAACTTATACTAACTTGATTACTAAATAATCAAGTAGAAATTATAGAATTGGAAAATTGATTATTTACAAATTCGTTGGATGTACTTAACAGCAGATTAGACATAGCTAAGGGGGAGATTAGTGAAACAGAAGATGGGTCATATTGAAATAAAGACAAAGAATGAAAAATAAAAGAGGGAAAGAAATATGAGGAACATGTGGAAATATTGTAACATGCATGTGATTGAAGTCCAGAAGAGGATTGAGAAAATAATGTAGAGCAGTATTTGAAGTCTCAAATGCCTGAGAATTTCAAAAGTGACAAAAGATATCCACCTACAAATTGAGGAAATTCTATGAGTATGAAAGGGTGAGTACAAAGAAACATACACTTAGATATCACTTTTACATATCATTGTAAAACTGATGAAAACCCAAACAGAATGAGAAAAGCCACCAGAGGGGGAAAAGACATATTGTCTTTAAAGGAGCAAGACTAAGAGTGACAAATGATATTTTTTTAATTGGAAAAATGGAATCTAGAAGGCATGGTGTCTTCAAATGGCTGAAGGAAGATAATCATCTGTGCAAAATTACCCAGTGAAAAACCCTGAAAAAATGAAAGCAAAGAATAGACTTTTCAGGAAAACAAGAATTGAATTTGACAATAGCAGATTTGTAATACAGAAAATACTGAATAAATAAAGAAAATTCTATTGAAGTAGAAGAAAAATAATCCTGGACACTGGAGGGAACAGAGAAATGGAAAGGGTAAATCTAAGTGATTATTTATCGTAAAATAGTATAATGGTAATTATAAAAATGCCCTCTATGTCCAACAAGTGAATACAGGGAAAAAAGAGAAGACTACTTAATGCATTTTGAAGAAAACAAGAAAGGAAGAAAGGGAGCAAAGTAAAACTGGGACAAATATAAAGGAAGATGGTTTAATGGTAATTGCTTCCCTGGTGGCTCAGAGACTCGGGTTTGATCCCTGGGTCAGAAAGATCCCCTGGAGAGGGAAATGACAACCCACTCCAGTATTCCTGCCTGGAAAATTCCATGGACAGAGGAGCCTGGTAGGCTACAGTCCATGGGGTTGCAAAGAGTCGGACATGACTGAGCGACTTCACTTTCACTTTCATAATGGTAATAGAGGCTTAAATATATCAAAATTTAAATGTTTGTTAATAGCAGCACATAACTCAGGAAGAAGGGTAAATGTTGTTCAGTGTTTCTAAGGTCTTCATATTATATGGCAATTAATTAGAAAACTAATTTAAAGTGGACATAATTAGTTAAGGATTTATATTGTAATCATTAGGTAACAAAAAAGCACTCTATGTCCAACAAGTGAATAGAGGGAAGAATGAGAAGACTACTTAATGCATTTGGAAGAAAACAAGAAAGGATTGGAAAGGGAACAAAGTAAAATTGGGACAAATATAAAGGAAGATGGTTTAATTAACTCCAAATAAGTCATAATTACACTAAAAGAAGTAAATATTTCAGTTACACTAAATGTAAGAGACAATATTCCAGTCGAAAGCTAAAGATTTTTAGACTGGATATAAAAATTAAAGCCTAGCCATATGCTTCTTAGAAAATATACAAAAAGTATTTAGAGCAATTGAAAGTAAAGGGTGGAAGAAAGGTACATGTAATGCAATCACGAAACAAAAGAATATTGGTATAATTGTACTCAGTTCAGTTCAGTCTCTCAGTCATTTCCGACTCATTGCAATACCATGAACCGCAGCACACCAGGCCTCCCTGTCCATCACCAGCTCCCAAAGTCCACCCAGACCCATGTCCATCGAGTCGGTGATGCCATCCAACCATCTCATCCTCTGTCGTCCCCTTCTCCTCCTGCCTTCAATCTTTCCCAGCATCAGGGTCTTTTCAAATGAGTCAGCTCTTCGCATCAGGTGGCCAAAGTATTGGAGTTTCAGTTTCACCATCAGTCCTTCCAATGAACACCCAGGACCGATCTTCTTTAGGATGGACTGGTTGGATCTCCTTGCAGTCCAAGGGACTCTCAAGAGTCTTCTCCACCACCACAGTTCAAAAGCATCAGTTCTTCAGCGCTCAGCTTTCTTTACAGTCCAACTCTCAAATCCATACATGACCACTTGAAAAACCATAGCCTTGACTAGAAGGACCTTTGTTGGCAAAGTAATGTCTCTGCTTTTTAATATGCTGTCTAGGTTGGTCATAACTTTCCTTCCAAGAAGTAAGCGTCTTTTAATTTCATGGCTGCAATCACTGTCTGCAGTGATTTTGAAGGCCAGAAAAATAAAGTCAGCCACTGTTTCCCCATCTATTTGCCATGATCTTAGTTTTGTGAATGTTGAGCTTTAAGCCAACATTTTCACTCTCCTCTTTCGCTTTCATCAAGAGACTCTTTAGTTCTTCACTTTCTGCCATAAGGGTGATGTCATCTGCATATCTGAGGTGATTGATATTTCTCCCGGCAATCTTGATTCCAGCTTGTGCTTTCCTCCAGCCCAGCATTTCTCATGATGTACTCTGCATAGAAGTTAAATAAGCAGGGTGACAATATACAGTCTTGACGTACTCCTTTTCCTGTTTGGAACCAGTTTGTTGTTCCACGTCCAGCTCTAACTGTTGCTTCCTGACCTGCATACAGATTTCTCAAGAGGCAGGTCAGGTGGTCTGGTATGCCCATCTCTTTCAGAATTTTCCACTATCAGACCAATAAGAATTTAAGTCAGGCATATGCCTGGAAAATATAATAGTTCTGAATTTAAATGTACCTTATAACTCTATAAGTAAAGCAAAACTGACAGAAGATGGGACAAATTATAGTATTATTTTTTAAACCCAGTTATTTTGGTGACTGATAGTAGATGAAGATTAAAAACCAGTAAAGATAGAAAAGATTTGAAAAGCTCAATTTATAATTTTGGAGTTTTTTTTGGTATATGAGTGCATGTTATCTTATGACTGCAGAATATATGTTGTTCTCAAGTACACAGGGAACATTTTTCTAAAATTTACCATATAAAAGTAAAGTAAAGTAAAGTTGCTCAGTTGTGTCCGACTCTTTGCGGGTCCCATGGACTGTAGCCTATTAGGCTCCTCCATCCATGGGATTTTCCAGGCAAGAGTGCTGGAGTGGATTGCCATTTCCTTCTCCAGGGGACTGGGTTTTAATGCAAGTCTAAAGAAATTTTAAAAGAGTAAAATCATGAGAAGTAATTAACCACAGTGAAATAAATAAAAAGTAACTAGGAAAGGATGTCTGTAATTAATAAACTCCTTAAAATTGGTTAACTAGATTATGCAAAAAATTAGAAAACTTTTGTACTGAATAATGGCACAAGATGATGCTGTTGCCAAATAAAGATATTTATAACTTTAAATGCATTTGTTAGAAAATATTTTATAAAACCTGAAAATCAGTGGTCTAAGCTTAACCTCAAGAAGTCAGAAAATAAGCAGCAGATTAATCTCAAAGAAAGAATAAAATAAATAAAGGTAGAGTAAGACAGTAGGAGACAGAGCACAAGTTAGTGTGAAATAGAAAACAAACGTGGTAGAGATACAGCCACCAAAACCCAGCAAAGTTGGTTGTTTGTGGAGATAGATCCCCACCCAGATTTAGAAACAGAGATCACAGTTGGCCTTCTATATGTGTGGATTCAACCAATCGTGGATTGAAGATATTTTAAAAAAGTTCAAAAAAGCAAACAGAGCTTGAATTTGTCATGCACCAGCAGCTACTTTCATAGCATTTACATTGTGTTTACAGCAGTGTACATAGCGTTAACATCGTGTTAGGTGTTATAAATAATCTAGAAATGACAGGTTATTCAGGAGGAGAATATACATGTGTATAGGTTATATGCCATTTTATGTAAGGATCTTGAACCTCTGTGAATTTTTGAATTGGCGAGGCTTCTTGAACCAATTTTGCACAGATACTAAGGGATGGCTGTGTACTCAGATAACCAATTTTCAGAATGAAAATGGACGTTATGGACATTATAGACATTAAATGATAATAAATGAACATGATAAGCAACTGTATGAGAGTAACTAAAAAAATTAAATGAGCCATGTCAAATGTCTAGAAAAATGAAACTTAACTAGAATTGATGCATGAAGAGACAGAAAATTGGAATAATCTTATAACAAAAAGTAGAGTGTATGCTTGAAATCCTCTCCCGTTAAAGAAACAAACACAAAGCAAGATAAAATAAAACCCCAAACTCTCCAGGCCCAGATAACTTTATTCGTGAATGTCCCCAGATATTTAAGAAGTATGTATTTAAGAAATAACACCAGTCATTCACAAACTTTCAGAGAACAGAAATAATTATTTTGCAGTTTTATGCAGTAGCAAAACCTTGAGACAAAAATGTGAAAAAGATATTACAGCTAAGGAAATTATAGTGTTATCTTTTTCATTAAAATAGATAGAAAAATCAGGTGAATCCAGCAATTTACAGAAACAATAGTACATTATTTGGGTTCACTTTAAGAATAAAAGATTAAATCAAATTTCATAAAAGAATAATTAACACATTAAAGTAATAAAGAAATAAAAGCATATATTTTTCTCAAACAATACATAGGATGTTTAGATAAAATTTAACTTATATTCATGAAGAACCTCTAATGCAGTAGGAATAGAAATAAACTATTTATGTAGTAAAAGAAAAACTTTATTGCAAACATTAGAGTGTATTGTTGAAAAATTTCCCTTTAAAGTTAGGAATGAATAAGAGTGGTTACTATCACTGTTTCTATTCACCATTGTATTGGAGTATCCAGAGAGTGCAATAAATCAATTAAAGTAAAAGGGAATAACAAAATATAAAAGATATATAAGTAATAGTTTGCTTGACATAAGATCAATATAAGGAAAATATAATTCTATATATCAAGAACAATTGGAAAATGATAGTTTAAAATTAATATAAGATCAGGATGTCAAAAACCTGAGAAGTAAATGTCATGACATATATGCAGGATCTTTACATAGAAAACTCAAAAACCTTGTGAGAAATTGAAGGCCTAAATAAATGGAAGATACAGGGTTGGCCAAGAAGTTTGTTTGGGCTTTTCCATAAGATCCTACCGAAAACCTCAGTGAACTTTTTGGTCAACCCAATGTGTTACGATAATTAATTGAAATACTCAGTATTGTAGAGATATCCATTCTGTCCTAATTGATCTTTAGATTTAATGTAATCCCAAAACACAATTTCAGAAAGTAATATTTTCTTTTAGAAATTGACATGCCTATTTTAAAACATATGAAAATTCGAAGAATCAATCATAGCTAAAACTAGCTAGAAGAACAAAGCTGAAAGTCTTCTCTTCTAGATCTCATGAATGTGAGGCTACAGTAATTAACTCTTGCTGCAAAGATAGGAACATAAAGCATCGTAGCAAATAGGAATTCCCCAGGTAGACCTACACATTTATTGGAACTTTATAACATGGGGCTTTCCTGATGGTTCAATGGGTAAAGAATCTTCCTGCAATGCAGGAGATTCTGGAGCCATGGGTTCAGTCCCTGGGTCAGGATGATACCCTGGAGGAGGAAACAATGACCCGCTCCAGTATTCTTGCCTGAAACATCCCATGGACAGAGGGAATTGGAGGGCTACAGTCCAAAGGGTCACAAAGAGTTGGACACAACTCAGCACCTAAGTACAGACACAGATTATAACACAGTTGGCACTAGACAGTTGTTTTTTCAATAAGTGATTCTGGGTCAATGGTTATACAATAGAAATAAATGAATCTGGGCCCTGTTTTACATCTCATACACAAAAAATTGTTTTAGATCAATGTAAATCTAGGTGTAGAGTACAAAAAAAATATTGTAGAAGATAACAGATAAATGTCTTTGTTTTTATTGGTAAAGAAAGACTTTAAAAATAGAATTTAAACAGTATTCTCAATAAAGGAAAAGTGATAAACTGAACTATATATGTGTAAAAATATCACTAAGAAACTGAAAAGGCAAACTGCAGTGTAGGAGATACTGGCAGTACATAAAGTCAACAAAGGTCGCTTTTCCTGAATATACAGAGAAGTACTACAAATCAACAAGAAAATGTCAGACAACTCAGTAGAAAATGGGGAACAAAAATATATCCAAATGACCAAAACACATATTAAAAGCTGCTCAACCTCAATTACCACAAGGTAATTTAAGGTAACATTCAGATACCACTACACATCTACCTAAACGGTTAAAATTTATAAGGTTGTTTATCCAAGTGTGTATAAACTGGTAGACGCATTCTGAAAAACCTGTTGACAGTTTCTGCTAAATTTGAATACATTCATACACATATGTAATATATGTATCCTATGAAATGGTTTTCTAGTTATATATTCAAAAAATGTATAATATATGCAAATATAGTATGCAAATATACTATATACTATATATAAGTATAGTATACAAATATAGTATACAAATATATATAAATATTGTGGGCTTCCCTGGTGGCTCAGAGGGTAAAGAATCCTCCTGCAATGTGGGAGACCTGGGTTCGATCCCTGGGTTGGAAAGATCCCTGTGGAGTAGGGAAATGGCTACCCACTCCAGTATTCTGGCCTGAGAATTCCATGGACAGAGGAGCCTGGCGGGCTATAGTCCACGGGGTTGCAAACAGTTGGACACAACTGAGTGACCCTCACTTTTTCATAAATACAGTGTATATAAATATAGTATATAAAAATGAAAGTGAAGTCGCTCAGTCGTGTCCGACGCTTTGCAACCCCATGGACTGTAGCCTACCAGGCTCCTTTGTCCATGGGATTTTCCAGGCAATAGTCCTGGAGTGGATTGCCATTTCCTTCTCTAGGGAATCTTCCTAACCCAGGGATCGAACCCCGGTCTCCCGCATTATACGCAGACGCTTTCNCGCTCAGTCGTGTCCGACGCTTTGCAACCCCATGGACTGTAGCCTACCAGGCTCCTTTGTCCATGGGATTTTCCAGGCAATAGTCCTGGAGTGGATTGCCATTTCCTTCTCTAGGGAATCTTCCTAACCCAGGGATCGAACCCCGGTCTCCCGCATTATACGCAGACGCTTTCCTGTCTGAGCCACCAGGGAAGTTCTCATAGTATACAAATACAATATATTTCAGACACTCGTTATGCAGAGAAACTGTCAAGGATAAAGAGCACCAATAGCACGTTCAGTATTTTGTAGAATACTGTTAACTAATAGCATATTTGTGAAATTGTCTTGGGTCACTTTTGTCCAAAACCTCTGACAGTTACATTTTTTAGAGAAATCACAAAATCTTGATAGTTGAATAAAGTAGCTTTGAATTGTTCAGTCGCTCAGTTGTGTCTGACTCTTTGTGACCCCATGGACTGGAGCCTGCCCAGCTTTCCTGTCCATCACTGTCTCCTAGAGTTTTCTCAAACTCGTCCACTGAGTCAGCTTTGAATATTTTAATGTAAAAATAACTCTCATTATATCAAATTTAAGAAGCTATAAAAAATCATTTCATGTAACCAAATTAACATCATTATGAAAACATATTTCAAGTATGTGTGATTTCAGATATTTTTTTGAGATTTTAAAGTAGTACCACAGAAGCATTATCTAAAACATCCTGTATTTGTAGAAATTTTCATTTCTCAAAAAATGATTCCTTTTGTATTTTAGGATGTTTTATTCATTGGTATTATCCTTTGCTAAGAATCTTTAAATTTGCTGTAATGATTTTTGGTACCAGGGCCATTAGGGTCTCCATTTCTTAGCCTTGTTAAATGAGATGTCTCATAATGTTTTTTGCATGTAGATGTTTGTAGAGCTTGTAGCAGCAGCTCACATCATTTTTCTTCTGTGTCAAGGCTTTTATGTAACAGAGACCTCAGATTTTTTTGTCCTCTCGTTGAAGTTGTTTTCTCTATTATTGTGTTCCTTTAAAACGCAATAATAAAAGCACAGTATGTTTTAACACATAAGATCCATACAAAACATTATCATTTACAACTTAAAGCTGTAATCTTAAATTTGGTATTTTTTTCCATTTTTTTCAACTTAAAAAAAGATTTCAACTCTATTTAGAAATACTAAAAAAGTAGTGTGTCTTATGTTTCCTCATGATTATATTCAGAGTTTGCATTTTGGTAGAACAGTAAAATGTGTTCTCCTATGACTTTTTTTTGGGAAAAAAAAAAAGTCTTGTAACATAAAATTCTCCATTTTAACCATTTGAAGTTTGCAATTCAGTGATTTTTGTTTATTCAGAATATTATGCTGCCATCACTAATCTCAGAATGTTTCCTTCTCTCCTAAAAGAACTCCTGTACTTCCCTCTACCTTTCCCTCCATCCCTTGGAAACCACGAATCTACTTTCTGTCTCTGTAGTTTTACCTATTCTCAGTATTTCAGGTAAATAAAATGTGCAGGATGTGACCTTTTGCATCTGGCTTCTTTCACTTAGCATAATTTTTTCAGGGTTCGTCTACGTTGTAGTATGTTTCTGCACTTCTTTGTAATGGCTGGATAATATTCCATTGTACGAATATACATGTATTGTTAATCCACTCATCAATTGATAGACAGTTGTTGGGTTGCTTTCACTTTGGGCTATTGTGAGTGAGGCTGCTGTGAACCTTCGGTAGAGTTTAACTTTATATTTTGGTTAAAGTAATGGTTAAAGTGTTTTCAGGTTTCTTCTCTGTAAAGATACAATTTTTCTTTTTTAAGTAATAAACAACCTTGTGGGGGATACTTTTAGCTTAGGTAAACACAGTTAATCATTACTTTGCCGACTAAGGTCCGTCTAGTCAAGGCTATGGTTTTTCCAGTAGTCATGTATGGATGTGACAGTTGGACTGTGAAGAAAGCTGAGCGCCGAAGAATTGATGCTTTTGAACTGTGGTATTGGAGAAGACTCTTGAGAGTCCCTTAGCCTGCAAGGAGATCCAACCAGTCCATTCTGAAGGAGATCAGCCCTGGGATTTCTTTGGAAGAAATGATGCTAAAGCTGAAACTCCAGTACTTTGGCCACCTCATGCGAAGAGTTGACTCACTGGAAAAGACTCTGATGCTGGGAGGGATTGGGGGCAGGAGGAGAAGGGGATGACCGAGGATGAGATGGCTGGATGGCATCACTGGCTGGATGGCATCACTGACTCAATGGCCGTGAATCTGAGTGAACTCTGGGAGTTGGTGATGGACAGGGAGGCCTGGTGTGCTGTGATTCATGGGGTCGCAAAGAGTCGGACACGACTGAGCGGCTGAACTGAACTGAACTGAAACACTGTTTCTCATTAAATTTTTTTTAAAAATTATTTTTAACTGAAAGATAATTGCTTTACAATATTGTGTTGATTTCTACCATACATCAACATGAATCAACCATAGCTAGATGTATGTCTCCTCTCTCTTGCACCTCCCTCCCACTTCCCACTCCCATTGTACCCCTCTAGGTTACCCCTGTTTGAGTTCCCTGAGTCATACAGCAAATTCCCATTGGCTATCTAGTTTATATATGGTAATTGCCTATGTTTCCATGCGACTCTCTCCATTCATCCCACTTTCTCCCTCCCTCATCTCCCCTGGTCATATCCATAAGTCTCTTCTCCCTGTCTGTTTCTCCAGTGCTGCCCTGCAGATAGGTTCATCAGTAGCACTTTCTAGATTTATATATTTTACACTAGTTTTAGCATCCATTAATAATTCTTGTGAGAAACAGTTATACTATGATGATTACCATATGATGGTATGCTAATGTTTTTGCGTATAAATATCACGAGTTGTATGTTCACTTATATCAGTATGAATTGATTTCTGTTTTTTTCAATGTTTTATAATTTATTACTATTCTTTCTTTTCGTGCCCAAAGTGTCCCAGATTTGGCCTCTGTGAACTTTTTCAGTAAGTGTTCTGTATTCTTAAGACATGTCCCCAGTCATTCTTGTGCCTTTCTATACTTTTTGGCACAGGCATAAAATAAATGAAGTTGTTTTACATCTTGTAGTTTCCCTGCTCTCGTAAGTCATTTATTTCCTCAAGGAACCTTGATTGCATCTAGTACATAATTGTATTTAAAAACAAAATTAGGGGACTAGGTATGTTTATTACTCTTTTGATGTGTTTATCAGTTCAGTCGCTCAGTTATGTCCAACTCTTTGTGACCCCATGAACTGCAGCACGCCAGGCCTCCCTGTCCATCACCAACTCTTGGAGTTCACCAAACTCATGTCCATTGAATCAGTGACGCCATCTAACCTCCTCAACCTCTGTCATCCTCTTTTCCTCCTGACTTCAATCTTTCCCAACATCAGGGTCTTTTCAAATGAATCAGCTCTTCGCATCAGGTGGCCAAAATATTGGAGTTTCAGCTTCAAAATCGGTCCTTCCAATGAACACCCAGGACTGATTTCCTTTAGGATGGACTGGTTGGATCTCCTTACGGTCCAAGGAGCTCTCAAGAGTCTTCTCCAGTACCACAGTTCAAAAGCATCAATTCTTTGG
>SJYX01003338.1:122364-255861 GCA_006410675.1 Oreotragus oreotragus | reverse complement strand
TTAGTTCTTCTTCACTTTCTGCCATAAGGGTGATGTCATCTGCATATCTGAGGTTATTGATATTTCTCCCGGCAATCTTGATTCCAGCTTGTGCTTCTTCCAGCCCAGTGTTTCTCATGATGTACTCTGCATAGAAGTTAAATAAGCAGGGTGACAATATACAGCCTTGACGTACTCCTTTTCCTATTTGGAACCAGTCTGTTGTTCCATGTCCAGTTCTAACTGTTGCTTCCTGACCTGCATATATGTTTGTCAAGAGGCAGGTCAGGTGGTCTGATATTCCCATCTTTTTCAGAATTTTCCACAGTTTATTGTGATCCACACAGTCAAAAGCTTTGGCATAGTCAATAAAGCAGAAATAGATGTTTTTCTGGAACTCTCTTGCTTTTTAGATAATCCATCAGATGTTGACAATTTGATCTCTGGTTCCTCTTCCTTTTCTAAAACCAGCTTGAACATCTGGAAGTTCACGGTTCACATATTGCTGATGCCTAGCTTGGAGAATTCTAAGCATCACTTTACATAGCGTGTGAGATGAGTACAATTGTGCGGTAGCTTGAGCATTCTTTTGCATTGCCTTTCTTTGGGATTGGAATTAAAACTGACCTTTTCCAGTCCTGTGGCCACTGCTGAGTTTTCCAAATTTGCTGACATATTGAGTGCAGCACTTTCACAGCATAATCTTTTAAGATTTGAAATAGGTCAAATGGAATTCCATCACCTCCACTAGCTTTGTTCATAGTGATACTTCCTAAGGCCCACTTGACTTCACATTCCAGGAGGTCTGGCTCTAGGTAGAGTGATCATACCATTGTGATTAACTGGGTCGTGAAGCTCTTTTTTTGTATCTTGCCACCTCTTCTTAATATCTTCTGCTTCTGTTAGGTCCATACTGTTTCTGTCCTTCATTGAGCCCATCTTTGCATGAAATGTTCCCTTGGTATCTCTAATTTTCTTGAAGAGATCTCTAGTCTTTCCTATTCTATTGTTTATAGCCCCTGTCAGAAGATAGAGCCAGAAGATTTACAAACATACATCTGTGTCTGTTTATAGAAATTGGTGTATATCTTTATTATTATATATCTGTCTAAGCTGCATAATAATGTAATACAACATTGTAGGATTTATTTTAGACTTATTCTCCTTGATATTTGTAAATCCCAAATCCCTTTTGAAAGTGAGAAATTCAGATCCCATTTTACAATTCATGTATTTTTAAAAAATTATCTGCCTATTAGGTACTGGAGGTTGGTTTATATATTGTAGTAAAGGTATCATATCTGGAAAAGCAGCTGCAATTTTTATCACCATCACTTTATTTTCTTGTTGTCTTTTAATAGACTTTATTTTTTAGAACAGTTTTAGGTTTAAAGAAAAATGAGCAAAAGGTAGGCAGCAAGCATTCTCAAATACATGCATATGTTCCCATCCCCAGTCTATTATTAACATTTTGCATAAGTGTGGTACATTCGTTACAACTGATGTCAATATTGATCCATTATAACTAAAGTCCATAGTTTACATTAGGATTTACTTTCGTGTTATAAGTCCAGTGGGTTTACACCGTGTGTAATGACATGTTCCACTGCTACTGTATCATACAGAATAGTTTCAGTTGCCCTTGAAATCGTGTGCTGATCTGCTCTTCCTGCCCAACCCCTGGCAACTGTTGATATTTTTGCTGTCTCCATTGCTTTGCCTTTTCCAGATTGTTATATAGTTGGGATCATACAGTATATATCCTTTTTTAGATTGGCTTCTTTCTCTTGGCAATATGCTTTTATGGTTCCTTGAAGTCTCTTCATGGCTTAATAGCCTATTTTATCACTGAATAATATTCTCTTGTATGGATGTGGTACAGTTGTTTATCCATTCACCCACTGAAGGACATCTTGGTTATTTCCAAATTTTGACAATTATTAATAAAGCTGCTATAAGTGTTTTTTGCATCAACATAAATCTTCACCCAATGATCACAGTTGTTGGATTGTGTGGTAAGTGTGTTTAGTTTTTAACGAATGTGTTTAGTGCTGTAAGAGTGATTGTACAATTTTTCATTCCTACCAGCAATGAATGTTGCTCTGCATCCTTGCTAGCATTTGGTGTTAATGTTTTGAATTTTAGTCATTCTAATAGGTAGTGGTGAGTCATTATTTTAATTTGTAATTCCCTAATGCCCTATGATGTTGAGGATTTATTCATATACTTATTTTGCCATCTTTATGTCTTCTTTGAAAGGCTGTATTTTCAGATCTTCTGCCAGTTTTTAATTGAGTTATTTTCTAATTGTCAAGTTTTAAGAGTTCTTTGTATGTTTTGGATTCAGGTACTTTATCAGATATTTGTTGCTAATAATTTCTCCATGTCTGTGGCTTACTGTTTCATTCTCTGAATGATGTCTTTCACAGAACTTAAGTTTTTAATTTTGATGAAGTTGAACTTAGCATTTTTCTTTTATAAATTGTCCTTTTGTTGCTGTATCTAAAAAGTCATCAAACTCATGGTCACCCTGTGATAGCACCCTGTGTTATCTTCTAGGAGTTTTACAGTTTTGTATTTTACATTTTGTCTTATGATTCATCCTGTGTTAATTTTTGTAAAAGGTATAAGATCTGTCCACTTTCTTTCTTTTTTTTTTTTTGGCATTGGGATGTCCTGTTGTTTCAGCACCATTTACTGAAATGACTGTCTTTCTCTGTTGACTTGTTTTTGTTAGAAGCTAGTTGACTCTATGTGGGTCTATTTCTGGGCTCGCTGTTCTGTTCCATTGATCTGTGTGTCTGTTCTTTATCTAGTACCATGCTGTTTTGATGATTGTATCTCTTTGGTAAGTCTTGAAGTCAAATAATGTCAGTTTTCTGAGTTTGTTCTTCTCCCACAATATTGTGTTGACTATTCTTTCTAGAATTTTGACTGGGATTGCAGTGAACATATAGACTAAACTAGGAGGAAGTGATACTTGATAATAGTAAATCATCCTGTCCATATATATGGACTATCCCTTTATTTACTTCTTTGATTTCTTTCATCAGAGTTTTGTAATTTTCCTAATATAGATCTTATCCACATTGTATTAGATTTATACCTGTTTCAATTTGTGCGGGTGCTGTGTAAATGGTGTTATGTCTTTATTTCAAGTATCCATTGTTTATTGTTGGTATGTAAGAAAGTGACTGACTTTCATATATTAACCTTGTTTCCTGAAACTATAATTACTTATTAGTTCCAGGAGTTTTAAAATTGTTGTTGTTGTTGATTGTTTGGTATTTTGTACATAGATGATCGTGTTATGTGTGAAAACGACAGTTTTATTTATTCCTTCCCATTTTGTATATCTTTTATTCCCCTCCTCCGTTATTTTGGCTTATTGCACTAATTAGGGCTTCCAGTAAAATGTTGAATAGGAGTGGTATAGAATATATCTTGTCTTTTTCTTTTTCTTAGAAGGAAAGCATATGTTTTCTTGCCATTAAGCATAAATTTTGGATAATATTTTTTTATTAAGGTGAGGAAATGCCCCTCCCATTCCTAGAGTTATTATTCTTAGAGTTGTTAGAGTACTTTATATGTTCTAGATAAAATTCTTTATCAGATACATGACCTGTAAATATTTTCTTCCATGCTGTATGTTAGTTTTCATGTTATTTTTAGTGTCCTTTGAAGCTCAAGATTTTTTAATTTTTAAGACTGTTTTATCTGTGTTACATTTTATACTGTTATAATGGTGTCATATGAAGCATCCATTGGCTAATGCAAGGCAAAGAATATTTGCTTCTGCAGTTTCTTCTATGAGTTTCATCCCTTGTAGCTCTTAAATTTAGGCATTTTATTCAATTTTTAGTTAATTTTTGTATATATTGTAAGGGAAGGGTTCATTTTCTTCCTTTTGGATATCCAGTGGCCCTAGCACCATTTGTTGAAAAGAGTATTCTTTCCTTTCTTTGAATTGGCTATTTTGGGCTCTTGAATTTCCACATGAATCATAGGATTGTTTTTATTGTTCAGTTGCTAAATGCGATCTCAGGACTGAAGGCTCCTCTACCCTTCACTATCTCCTGGAGTTTGCTCAGATTTAGTGTCCATCAAGTCGGTGATGCCGTCCAACCATCTCATCCTTTATCAACCCTCTTCTCCTACCCCCAATCTTCCCTAGCATCAGGGTCTTTTCCAGTGAGTCTGCTCTTTGTATCATGTGGCCAAAGTATTGGAGCTTCAGCTTCAGCAGTCTTTCCAGTGAATATTCAGGATTGATTTCCTTTAGGATAGACTGGTTTGATTTCCTTGCAGTCCAAGGGTCTTTCAAGAGTCTTTTCCAGCATCACAGTTCAAAAGAAAAAATTCTTTGGTGCATAGCCTTCTTTATGGTCCAACTGGAAAAACTGTAGCTTTGATTATACGGACCTTTGTCGGCAAAGCAATGGTTCTGCTTTTTACTATGCTATCTATGTTTGTCATAGCTTTACTTCCAGAGAGTTTGTCAGTTAAAAAACATCCAATTGGAAAAAAAACCCAAAACATCCAATTGGGATTTTATAGAGTAAATTGAATCTGTAGATCAGTTTGGAGAGTATGACCATCTTAACAATATTTTGTTTTCCAATCTAGGTAAAAAGGTATCTTTTCATTTTTTAGGCTGTCTTTAATTTCTCTCCTCAATATTTTCTTGTCTTCTTGGTATAAATTTTATGTGTTTCATTAAATTTATTTCTAAGTGCTTTATTGTTTTCGAGCCTGTTGAAAATTATTTTATTATTTTTATCTTAATATTTTTCATTTCTTGTAATAGAAGTACAGTTTATTTTTTGCACATTGTTCTTTTAACCTCCAAACTTGCTAAACTGATTTATTAGCTATAGCAGTTTTTTGTAGGTTCATTTGAATTTCTATGTAAGATCATGTCATTTACAAGTAGAGTTTTACTTCTTCCTTTCCCATCTAGATGCACTTTATTTTCTTGCCCATTTTCCTTTCTATAATCTCAAATACAAAGTTGAACAGAAGTGACAAGAGTAAAAATCCTGCCTGTTCCTGATCTTAAAGGGAGAACATCTTGTCTTTGACCTTTAAGTATGATGTTAGCTGTGTTTTTTGTTAGTTTTGTAGATATCCTTTGTATTAGGTTGCTGTAACAAATTACCACAAACTATGTAGCTTAAAACAATGAAAAGATATTCTGTTACAGGTCTGGAGGTCAGGAATGCAAAATCAAAGTGTAATAACCGTGGACATGCCTCTTCCAGAAGTGCTGGGAAAAGGCCTTTTTTGCCTCTTCTAGGAGAAGGCAGTGGCATCCCATCCCAGTACTCTTGCCTGGAAACTCCCATGGACAGAGGAGCCTGGTAGACTGCAGTCCATGGGGTCGCTGAGTCAGACACGACTGAGTGACTTCACTTTCACTTGTCACTTTCATGCACATTTTATGCACATTTTGCCACTCAACAGAGTGGAGCCAGTTATACATGTGTGCTCGTGCATGACCTGTAGAAACCCAGGTGTACTGTCTGCAAGGGTGTGTTTGGGGTACTGGCTACATGGGGGAGGGATTTATAAATTGTTGGCAGCATGCGTATGCTAGCTTGGGTGAATCTACTTCATCCTATGTAGTTTATAGGTGGGCTTCTTGGTAAAGTTCCCAATGTAGTTAATAGAAACCTTTGCCCTTCTTGGGTTTTGTACCCTGGTTGCTGAGAGCCCTGATTTCTCTCCCCTGCTGATCCCATTATTGTTTTGGATGGCGTGAAAAAGAAGTGGGCTTCTTGGGCATTACCGTGCTTGGGTGGATGCTGGTCACCCACTAGGCTGTCTCTGCTCATGGGTGAAACAGCAGCTTGAGGAAGTTTCTTGGCAATGAGCTGATGCCTTGGGGCAGGTGAAGTGAGAAAGTTAAACTGTTACTAATCGCTTCAGTCCTGTTCTTGGAAGTTTTGCTCTGAGTAGTGCTGACTTCTCTGCTGGCCTGCTGGGCTCTTACAAACATCCTCCTGTCTCCAAGTAGCTGACAAAATCACTGCTTCTGTGGGAGCACCAAGGCGGTGTTGACTGAAAACATAACGCACAGCCTAAAAGTTCCCAATTATGTTTTATTTGGTGGACAAATCTAAGGACTTAGGCCCAAGACACAGCATCTCAGATAACTCTGAGAGACTGCTCCAGAAAGGCAAGAGAGAAGCCAGGTTTTAGGAGTTTTTGCAGCAAAGTCCATGTAGTCAGAACATCAGAAGATTACTGTTACTTAAGGAAAACCAGACATCTCAAATTAAGGAACTTAGCACTTTTTTCTACGTATGAAAAGACACAAAATCGAGGCTCATAGAAATCATTGCTTTGAGACGCACCTTGGCTCTCTGGGCCAGGATCTGGTGCTTCTCATCCTGAATCTGCTCAGGGTGCTCTGTTCAGGGTGGCCTCACTGGCGGGCGTTCTGTTTCCATTCTGAGTTGTCCTCAGGGTTCACCATTGAGGCTGCAATGTGATTGGTCTGTGGCTGCAGCATCCTTTTTTTTTTTTCTAACTGATATGACAGGCAATATTTTTTATTCTTAGCAGGAAAATCTTATTACAGCACTTTGATAATGTCTCTCGCCTGTATCTTCTTATTCTGGCTTGTTAAAAAATTCAATATTTTCATATGCCATCCCATTGCCTTTTGGCCCTTACTGCTTCTGCTGAGAAGTCAGTTATTTATCTTATTGGAGTTCTCTTGTATGCAAAGAACCTTCTTTCTCTTGCCCAAGATTTTATCTTTGGCTTTCAGTAGTACTATTTTATGTCTGAATGTGGCTCTTTCTGTACTTTTTTCTTACTTGCAGTTTGTTCAGCTTCTTTGATATATATGCTAATGTTTTTTGTCAAATTTAGGAAGTTGTCAGTCATTATTCCTCAAACAATTTTTTACCGTTTCCCCCCTCTACCTTAGAATTCAAGTAAATGTATGCTCTTGCTGTTAATGGACTGTTCATTTTCCTCTGTTTTTAGAATTGCAGAATCTGTACTGATTTATCTACTAGCTCACTGATTTTTTTTCTTTTACCCGCTGAAATATGCTATTGAGCCTGTCTGCTAAATTTTAAAATTTCAATTTTATGTTTTAAAACTCCACATTTTTCTTTTCCTGGTTATTTTTCTTTGTTGATACTTTATATTTAATAAGATATTGTTATACTTCTTTAAATTTTGTTTTCTATAAGTCTTTTTGATAGCTGCTTTAGAGTCTTTTTTTGTTTCAACTGGCATCTGGGCTCTCTCAAAGGTGGTTGCTTGCTGTTATTCCTGTGTATGGCATGGGTCACACTTCCCTATTTCATTGCATGCCATAATTTTCCCTGAAAGCCAGGCATTTTAGGCAGTACATTGCAGCAACTCTGGATCCTGACTTTTCCTCCCTCCCTGAGGCTGCTGTAATTTCATTTGTTTAGGGACTTGGCTGAATTCTTTTAGTGAAGTCTCTTTTTTTCTCCATATGCATCCTCTGATGTTCCTCTTCAGATGATACAGGCTGGGGAGGCACGTAGTCATCCTGGGATGATTGGGATTTTAGCGGAGTTCTTCGACTTTTCCTCTGATCTCTTTGCTAAGCTATCTGCCTCTGTTTGTATCATCCACCCGCTGTGAAGTGAAGTCACTCAGTCGTGTCTGACTCTTTGCAACCCCATGGACTGTATGTAGCCTACCAGGCTCCTTTGTCCATGGGATTTTCCAGGCAAAAGTACTGAAGTGGGTTGCCATTTCCTCACCCCCTAGTCTCCACTAATTGCCAGCTGATAGTTCTGTTATTTTCAGCAAAGCTCTGCGGACATGAATTGCTCCACGGTCTGAATTGCATTTTATACCTTTTACAGGGGTAGTCTTTGAGGCTATCATTGATGTTCTGACCCCAGTAAGGCTCTTGTTAGCTGTCTTTCTCCCTGATTCTCTCCGATAAACTTCTGGTTGGTCTATTTTTAACTTACTATTCTCACATAGATACGTGAGAAACAACCTCCATTGTTTCTGAGAGTGCCTTTAAGGCTTGAAGCTTGCTGCCCTGTACCCAGTGAAGTCAAGTTCCCTTGGGAGAGCTTTGGGCCTTTCCTTTTCTTAGGCTGCCTCTTCCTGTTGGCAGCTGTGACTGCTTTGGAAATACAGGTGGGGGCTCGTAGCTTGTTCTTTTAGTGACACCACTGTGTTATGCACACTGGATAGAGATGGTAGTCTTTCCTCTTCTCAGCCTTCCTCTTTTATCTTGGAACTGTTGCCCTGTAAGTTAGGGGTGAAGATCTGTTGCCCTGTAAGTTAGGGGTGAAGATCTGTTGCCCTGTAAGTTAAGGGTGAAGATCTGTTGCCCTGTAAATTAGGGGTGAAGATCTGTTGCCCTGTAAGTTAGGGGTGAAGATCTGTTGCCCTGTAAGTTAGGGGTGAAGATTTCTGGGCCCTTGTGTTCTTGGTCCGTGTGTGAGGCCTGGTGTATAGCTTCCACCCTGCGAGTGGGAGCAAGGTAGAGAATGAACACTCAGACCTCTTGTGCTTTCTCCTTGAATAGAGCTTCTGCCACCAAGAGTTAGGGGGCATGAGAAGTACTGGCAATCTGTTGCTCCTGGTTGTATATTATTGGCCTGAACTAGGAACTGAGGGACAAAGGAGTATTCTCTTTTCAACCTTGCCAGCCTAAGGTTGAGCAGTCTTGCTGAACAGGTGGTGTATGTGTGGGGAGGGGGTGGTAACGGGATGAATGAGAGTTGGTAATGAGGCAGATATCATGAACTGTTGCTGTTCTTACTGAGATTTAGTTGATGTTCCTGAGTAATTATTTCTTTATTTGTTGTTGCTCTTGGCAAAAGGTTTTGAGATCCAAAAAAGACATTTAAAAAAAATAGTTTTTACCAATTATAGTTCTTTCCCTGGGGAGATTGTTTATGGATCTCCTTATGTTGCCATTCTGGAGGTCAGTTCCATATTCTTTAAGCATTTGTTGTTCAGTTGGTCAGTTGTGTCCATCTCTTTGCAACCCCATGGACTGCAGCACACCAGGCTTCCCTGTCCTTCACCATTTCCTGGAGTTTGCGCAAACTCATGTCCATTGAGTGGTATTAAATCTATGGTTTTTAAGATACTGTATTTGCCTTACTATACCATACATGTTAACTGTGTTTATATTCTGATTCTTTCTTTGTACTAGGGATTTATTTATAAAGTATTGACTCATATTGTCCTGAACCTTTAATATATATTAATTCATTCAGGTAAATATACTTGTGAACATATATTTGTAGTTTTTCTCTCAGAATTGCACGGTAATTAATTAAAATAACATTTACCTTAATTTTATTGTTTCTCAAAAATGCATTGAGATTTTCAGTTATACACAATATAGATATACCTCAAAAATAATCTTAAGCAAACGAACATGAATACAAATGAATACCAACTATGTCATTCCATTTTGTAAAGCACAAAGACAGCCATCTGAATGTTTGCTATTAGAATCAGAATAGTGGTAATTTTTTATTTTTTGGTCTTAGTACTCATTACTTAGTTGTGTTCATCTTGTGGAAATTCATTGGGTTTTAGACTTATGTGCACTTTTATGTATATGTTTAATGAGTTAAAAAACATTTATTGGATCCGTATGAGTCTTACAGCTTTAACTGCATACTGTTTAGAGTAAATTTATTACATTTAACTATTTATTTACTTTGGTATTTAAAACTGATGATAAGTCAGTCCTCTAGTTTAAAGAAAATTTGTTTCCTACTTTTATAAATAAAAACAAAATGCAAAATATAAATTATTATGAAATCGTTAATGATTATGTTAATATTGTGTTTCCTCAAAGCATTTTAAAGTACTCTGAATCTCAAAGTATTTTTTAAAAATATTGAAGTTTAGAGGCCATTTGTTAAAAATAATAAAGCGTGTTATTTTTACAATTCCAAGGAAAATTCTGTATTCAAACTAGATCCTTTCTGTACTTGATATAAGATCAGGGAGGTCTTTTTATCTTTTGTAATACATTTTTAAATTTTATCCTGTAGGACTATTTTGAAAGAAAGTGGGTTTGCCAGATACCTTCATTCAGCTGTTCTTATCAATGGAGCTATGCTTATTTTTGGAGGAAATACCCATAATGACACTTCCTTGAGTAACGGTGCAAAATGTTTTTCTGCCGATTTCCTGGCATATGACATAGGTATGTATCTGTTAGGACTGTACAAAGTAGGAAATACCAGAAATTTTTCATGTAGAGATTCTCAAATACATTACTAGACAGCATGTGTATATGTCATTTTAGAGAGAGAAACTCAGCGACAGATTTTTGAAAGGAATTCTCTCCAATTTCAGCATAAATAGTAGTATAGGGAAAGGGAACAAATGAACTGAGGTGAATTAGTGGTGGAGGCAGGGGAATTGAAATCTGGGTTTGAATGTCCTATTTGAAAGCTTTTATGTTTTGTAGTCCTACATGAGCACTTTATTAGTCTGTTTTGTTTGACTATTACTGTGTTAGTTTTGATAATGGATAGATACGAAGCACTATCAAATTTACATTGCAGAGATTAGGAATACAAGCATTTTAAATTTAGTGAGGATGAGCACAGAAAAATTTAAATTAAACTCACAAGATATACTTTCCAGGTATAGGAAGCTGATAGAATTAGAGAAAGACATATAAAGATAGAAAAGCTAATGAAATAATATTTTGGGACAAAATGGAAACCCAGAACATATCTAAGAATGGAAGTAACTAAATAAGTTTTCACCAGGGAATCTAGAAATATAATATGTCTATGATTTTAATTGATTTTAATTATCTTATCTATACTCCTATCAATTTCTGAATGTTAAACAATGTATTTATTGAAATACTAAATTTAGCTACCTATTAGACCACTGTAATGAAAAAATTTCTTCTCTCTGTATATTATAGATAAAACCTAGCTGATTTAAATCTTTAGCAGCACATAAGAGCACCTTTTGTTGATTGTGTGAAGTAATATACCAACTTTAAGCTATCAAGGAACATTTTGATAAATAAAAATAAAAGAGACCGAAGAATAACACATTTAATGGATATAAGAAGTAAACTTCTGCTCTTAAACATCATAATGATACATAATCTACTTTGGAAAATTATTTCAAGTGTCAGCATTAAAGAAAATTGTGAACTATTAATAAGCACTTTGACTTCTAAACTATTGTAAGCATGTTTGGAAAGAAATTCCTCGTAATAAAGTTAGGCATAGTTTTAAAAACTCTATGAGTATTTGCATGTGAGTCATTATTGAAAAGAATTCACTGTCTTTTAGAGCCTAAATAGTTAAATATTTGCCTTTTTGAAATAATAATTTGAAGTCATGATTCATGATGAAATGGGATTGATTGTCTTGGCTTTTATAAGGCTTAAAAATCAGTGCCCCAGATCTAGAAAATCAGTTAAACGAAATACAGAATCTAGGCTGGCTTATTATGATCTGTCATTGCCAAGTTAGTGCTATCAACATATTATTTTGCCTGTGGTGATGAGACAGTAAACTTATTTCTCAGGAGGTGGATGAACATTTTATGTGTTTTTCTTCTAGGAATTAAAATCCTAGGAAAACTGCAGAATTTTGTTGTTATTGTTAAAAATCCATGAAGTGAGATGTTGAACTTTTGAAAAGATTCTTTAATCAGCTTCTACTCAATTTCTATATTTTAATGAGCAAATTAATGTTGAGCTATTTTGTAGCTGACATATTGGGAATTTATTTTTATTTCTTCCATATTGTTCAGGATGACCATATTTTAGGTTTTATACGTTTAAAATATACCAAGGTGAAAAACATATAAGTTTTTCAGAGAAAGAAAGGGCTCAGATTGTTATTATTCTAATAGCTACTCTTTATTAAGTCAGTTCCAAGAGCTAGGTACTGTTGTTGCTGTTTAGTTGCTAAGTCATGTCTGACTCTTTTGTGACCCCTGCTAGGCCCCTCTGTTCATGGGATTACCCAGGCAAAAGAATACTGGAGTGGGTTGCTATTTCCTCCTTCAAGGGATCTTCCTGACCCAGGGGTTGAACCTATGTCTCTTGTATTGCAGGAGGATTCTCTACTGCTGAGCCACCAGGGAAGCCCTATGATAAGAGCTTTATTTACAGTGTCTGTAACCTCTCTAATAACCTTGTAAACAAGATGTTAGTAAACTCAATTTTAGATTGTTAAGGAGTTAGTCCAAAGCCCTGCTGGTGGTATATCCAGTTTTGTTAAAAACTCCTAAGTTGACAGTCTTTCCACTTTACTACACTGTGGTGTTTAGTTGACTCTATTGTATGTTCTTAATTTTGTCAATAATTACGAGACACTTAATTTTTAGTAGATCCCTGGGTTGGGAAGATCCCCTGGAGAAGGAAATGGCAATCCACTCCAGGACTATTGCCTGGAAAATCCCATGGACAGAGGAGCCTGGTAGACTATAGTCCATGGGGTCGCAAAGAGTCGGACACGACTGAGCGACTTCACTTCACTTCAGTAATTTTTAATAATGTTTCTTAATGCTATAGAAAAAGTAAAAGTTGCTTAGTCATGTCCAACTCTTTGCAACCCTATGGACTCTGAAGTCCATGGAGTTCTCCAGGGCAGAATACTGGAGTGGGTAGTCTTTCCCTTCTTCAGGGGATCTTCCCAACACAAGGATCGAACCCAGGTCTCCTGCACAGCGAGCAGATTCTTTACCAGCTGAGCCACAAGGGGAGTCCAAGAATACTGGAGTGGGTAGCCTTTTCCTTCTCCAGGGGATCTTCCGGACCCAGGAATCGTACTAGGGCCTCTTGTATTGCAGACAGATTCTTTACCAACTGAGGTATCAGGGAAGCCCAATGCTATGGAAAGATAGAAGCAAATAATTAGTTTCATTTTTCAAGCAAATTGTTAAAATTGGAGGGAGAATAGCACGTTTTAACAGTATTGTTTTTTAACGTAGGTTTTGTTTGCCCTGTGCTAGTAAGTAACAATGAAAACAGAACAGCCTTACAGTCCACACAGGATAAAAGTATTTTGTTTTACCTTATTTGATTATTTCTCTGCAGTTCCCAATAAAGTCTTCCTTCCCTGCCCAATCTGTATTTATTCTCGTGGGTTTGTATCCTCAAATATTGAAATATTTTCTTGGGAAAAGTGCTTTTCACATGTCAGAAAATGTCTTCCAAAATAATTGTTTTCCTTATGAAGTATAATTTTGTGGAAATAAAATACAAACATTGCATAATGAACCAACTATGAAATAGATCCTTTCGGGGAAAAAAGTCATGTTGCTAGTTTTTCTCTTTTGTACAGTACACTCGGAGTTTATGGCATATTTAATTGGAATGCACCTTAAGATTTAGTTGATTGCTTTGTGTTCTGTGATGTTTAGACGATAAAAATATGTATGGTAATACTAATTTTTCATTGCTCTAAAATGTACTATTTCAACCGTACTGCCATAGTAAATTTTATATAGCCAATATCATTAATCTTTGAGGACATAACCTTGCCTTCCCAGTTCTCATTATACTATACATGATGGATGTAGAAGGCATATGATGGTGATTTTCAAGCATGACTTACCTTGGGATTCCCTTTGAAGGTTGAAGGGAGAAAAATCAGACCTCAATAATCTGATTCTCTTAGATTAGGCACTGCGTATTCATATTTTTTTAAAAAATGACTCTTCACAAGTGATCATAGAACCAGCCTGGTGAATAAGACTCAGTGGACTGTAACAGATAAAACGATATGTTACTAAATTTTCTAGCTTGTAAGTCTACCTTGAACACATTTTAAATCTGAAAACTTTATTAATATATTTTTGTCATTGTTAGTGGTATCATTATTGCACCTGATTCAAGATTAAAATGAATCTGTATCTAGTAAAGATACAGCCTTGTAGTACTGTTGAGGCTAAAGATGCAATGGAAGAACTTGTCTTACTGAGCTGATCTCAGGTTATTATTATTACGTTTATACTTTAAAAACATAATTTATTTTTGGCAGTGCTGTGCGGCTTGCAGGATCTTAGTTCCCAGACCAGGAAGCAAACCTCTGCCCCCTGCAGTGGAAGCACAGAGTCTTAACCACTGGACTGCCAGGGAATTACCGAGACATAGTTTTACTTTTCAGGGCTTCCCAGCTGGCTCAGTGAGAGAGAATCTTCTTGCCAAACAGGAGACATGCGTTTGATCCCTGAGTTGGGAAGATTCCCTGGAGAAGGGAATGGCGGCCCTTTCTAATATTCTTGCCTGGGAAATCCATGGACAGAGGAGCCTGGTGGGATGCAGTCCACAGGGTCACAAAGAGGCAGTCACAACTTAGAGGCTAAATTACAGCAGCAGCAGCATTTATGCTTTTAAGCTGTTTGTCTGTAAAATAGTGTCATGAAAGTTAGTTTTGTAGGGTCCATGGGATAAAAGGAGTCAAGCAGTTTGTCAGTTTTTCATGTCTCTTTTAGTAAACCACCTGTCTTTTGAGGGGTTCGACTGAAGATTTCAGCATTTGCAAATGAGAGAGTTTCCTGAATTTAAACATACCTTAAAGTTGAATTGAATCTTGGGACGTTATTTCAGAATTATCAAAAAATATCTATTATAGGATTTTCAGTAGGCCTAACATAATTATGATGGTTTTAATTACAAATGGTGGTTATTACTTTTCAATTAGAAAACTTACCTAATAGTTAGGAAAATGAATAGAATTGTGAAACAAGATGAAAGATAGCTCAGAGATACATTGATTAAATTGTTGGGTAGGTTATTTCAGAATAGAGTAGGGTGTCAGATTTACATAAGAAATATATCATGTAAAGTGAATTACCTAAACTTCAAAACAATAACACAATTAAAAAAAATAAATTTCCTGCCTATTACAGTTTTAATTATGACATTTAACTTGTTCAGTTCAGTTGCTCAGTTGTGTCCAACTCTTTGCAACTCCATGGACTGCAGCATGCCAGGCTTCCCTGTCCATCACCAACTCCCGGAGTTTACTCAAACTCATGTTCATTGAGTCGGTGATGCCATCCAACCATCTCATCCTCTGTCGTCCCTAATCTTGCCTTCAATCTTTCCCAGCATCAGGGTCTTTTCAAATGAGTCAGTTCTTTGCATCAGTTCAGTTCAGTTCAGTCGCTCAGTTGTGTCCGACTCTGCAACCCCATGAATCACAGCACGCCAGGACTCCCCATCCATCACCAACTCCTAAAGTTTACTCAGACTCAACGTCCATTGAGTCAGTGATGCCATCCAGCCATCTCATCCTCTGTCGTCCCCTTCTACTCATGCCCCCAACCCCTCCCAGCATTAGAGTCTTCCAATGAGTCAACTCTTCGCATGACGTGGCTAAAGTATTGGAGTTTCAGCTTTAGCATCATTCCTTCCAAAGAAATCCCAGNCGTAATACCCTAAACTGTGTGAGAATACAGCCAAGATTACTAACTGTTCCCTAATGTCTGGTCTCTCCTTTTCCAGATCTTCGAATAAAGACTATATTTTGCCATTTCCTTTGCAACTAGATGTGGTCCCACGACTAAGTTTGGGCTAGCGAGGCAGGAGTGGATTACATATACTGGAAGCGGAAGTATCCTTGGGGATGAGGGGAGGAACGGGCCGGGATTCTGTTGCTATTCCTCCTTCCTGCTGACGGGATAGCAAATGTGATGCCTGGAGGTCAAGCAGCTATATTATACCATGAGGTAAAAGCCAGGGATTGAAGATAGAGCAGCAATACAGAAGGAGCTTATGTCCCTAATTACAGTGGAGCCAACACATCTATCCTGGGAAGCCTATAATTCAGAAAGAAAGAAAATTCCATATCATTTAAGGCACTAATGTGTGGGTTTTATCACTAGCCATGGAAGCTAACTCTGAGAGTGGAATAATAAGTAATTTCAATTTTCTCCTTCCTTTCTGTTTTTTCCCAAATTTCTACTTTGAAATCAAAAGTCATTTTGTAACATAAATACATGCTTTAAAAAAAAATTGGATAGGAGCGGTTATTCCACATTCCAGGCTCGCCCCTGCCCAGCCCGATTATCACTTCTGCAGCATCAAGGAGGCTAGTCTGAATTCTCCTCCTGGAGGGCAGATGTCCCCATGCAGAGCAAGTAGTGCTCACTGGCAGAGACAAAACCAGGCTGTCCTTCTGCAGCAGGGCCTCTGAGCTGCCCACCTCTCCTTCTCTGTGTTGACTCTGGAAACCACCAGGGCCCCCAGGAAGGTGCTCCCCCCTGTCCCGCCGCCCCAGGAGCCAGCCTGGCACTTCCACAGCCTGGGGCGGAACATGAGAGCATCCTCCACCCACAGTCACCACCATCACTCTGGCTGAGATCAAAAACCTCTGCACTCTCTCCTCTGCAAGCGCCCATCAGGCCTCTTCCGGGAGCACAGAGCCACCGACGAACTATGTGACCTCAAGCAACTGACTTCACCTCTCTCTGCCTCAGTTTCATCCTCTGTAAAATGGGTACACAGGAATCCAGCGAGGATTACAGATGCTAACACACACATCAGGCACTGAGTGGTGCCTGGTACACAGTGAGGCCTCAGTCGAGCATCCACTGGTATAACCTCACCAGCCCCAGCTTGAGCTGATAGGGAGACAGACATGAACCCACTGTGTTTCCTAAGGAAACTTCTGGAATTGGACCAACCCCACATATAGATCTCCTTGTATTTATCCTATGTTTTGTTGACTTGTTGTCTTTTTCATCCTAAAAACAGTCTTTCTATCGATTGCTTCACCATCTCCAGGGTGCAATGAAATGGTGGCGGGGGAGGGGGGGACTTCACAGACTGTACGGTGTCACCACATCCTTCTCACTGCCATGCAAAGCCAGCCACTGCCTTCCCCCGCACTTGCCACCCTGCTGCATCCGCCTGCCAACCGCGTGACCTCAGAGTCACTGAACTTCTTCCTCGGAGTCTATTTCTTCATCCAAAAATTAAAAAAAAGAGGCAGTTGCTGAGGCGTAAGCAAGATGATGCAGGTAAACACTAACTATGAAGACTTCCTGGAAGAAGAGGCACAGAGGCTGGCCTGTGAGGAAACGGGAACTTGCTCATGATTACATTCTCGGGGGAAGGCTGTCACACCACCCACGCCCACAAGCGTGACTCCAGACCTACTGTGCGCCCAACAGGAGCTGGATGCTGGAGACACAGACAAGAGCTCTCCATGGGGGATCGAGTCACTCCTGCACTCGCCTATTTACTCAACGCTCACTGCCCACCTACCAAGTGCCAGGCACTGCACTAGAGCCAATGACACATCAGTAAATGAACAAATCAGACCAAATCTGCCCTCGTGGAGCGGTGGCAAGACTATTAGTACAGTCGCTCAGTTGTGACCCCATGGACTGCAGCACACCAGGCCTCCCTGTCCATCACCAACTCCCGGAGCTTGCTCAAACCCATGTCCATCGAGTCGGTGATGCCAACCAAGCTCTGTCGTCCCCTTCTCCTCCCGCCTTCAATCTTTCCCATCACCAGGGTCTTTTCCAATGAGTCAGCTCTTCGCATCAGGTGGCCAAAGTATTGGAGTTTCAGCTTCAGCATTGGTCCTTCCAATGAATATTCAGGACTGATTTCCTTTCGGATGGACTGCTTGGCTCTCCCTGCAGCCCAAGGGACTCTCAAGAGTCTTCTCCAACACCACAGTTCAAAAGCATCAATTCTTCAGTGCTCAGACTGATTTTAAAATAACATGGCAGGTGAGAACAAGCATTATGAAGAAAAATAAAGCAAGATGAGGAACCAGAGAGAGAGATGGAATGGAGTGTTNTTGCATTGATCACTGAAGAAGGCTTTCTTATATCTTCTTGCTATTCTTTGGAATTCTGCATTCAGATGCTTATATCTTTTCTTTTCTCCTTTGCTTTTCGCCTCTCTTCTTTTCACAGCTATTTGTAAGGCCTCTTTGTATCAGGTGGCCAAACTATTGGAGTTTCAGCTTCAACATCAGTCCTTCCAGTGAATATTCAGGACTGATTTCCTTTAGGATTGACTGGTTGGATCTCCTTGCAGTCCAAGGGAGTCTCAAGAGTCTTCTCCAACACCACAGTTCAAAAGCATCAATTCTGCAGCACTTAGCTTTCTTTATAGTCCAGCTCTCATGTCTATGCATGACTACTGTAAAAACCATAGCTTTGACTAGATGGACCTTTGTTGGCAAAGTAATGTCTCTGCTTTTTAATATGCTGTCTAGGTTGGTCATAACTTTTCTTCCAAGGAGTAAGCGTCTTTTAATTTCATTGCTGCAGTCACCATCTGCAGTGATTTTGGGGCCCAATAAAATAAAGTGAGCCACTGTTTCCCCATCTATTTGTCATGATGTGTTGGGACTGAATGCCATGATCTTCGTTTTCTGAATGTTGAGTTTTTAGCTAACCTGTTCACTCTCCTCTTTCATTTTCATCAAGAGGCTCTTTAGTTCTTCTTCACTTTCTGCCATAAGGGTGGTATCATCTGCATATCTGAGGCTATTCATATTTTTCCTGGTAATCTTGATTCCACCTTGTGCTTTATCCAGCCTGGCATTTCTCATGATGTACTGTGCATAGAAGTTAAATAAGCAGGGTGACAATATGCAGCATTGATGTATTCCTTTCTCTATTTGGAACCAGTCTGTTGTTCCATATCCAGTTCTAACTGTTGCTTCTTGACCTGCATAGAAATTTCTTAGGAGGCAGGTCATGTGGTCTGGTATTCCCATCTCTTTTCCATACTTATTGGTAGACAATAATTTAAAAACATAGTTTAAAAAACCCTGCAAAATACTTAATTCTATATTCGAAGAAGTAATCTTATTTTGATTGGTAATACATAAAAATCATTTTAAACATAGTGAAGTTGTAGTTATGTATACCCTTAAAATCACGCTTTTTGTACAGCCCTGTAATCTGATACATATATATATACACACACATACATATACATACAATATAAGGAATCATGTGCCTTTCAGTTTTTTGGAACTTTCCAGTAAAAGTATAAAAATTCAAATTTGCTCACTTTTCATGTTTTTAATCATTTTTTGGAGGTTATTTTATTTGTTTCTCTCTTTAGTAATCAGAATTTCTCTATGCACTTTGTTAAATTCTTAGGTAGGGCTCTTCCTCGACAAAAGCAGCACCCCTTGTCCAGATGAACCCTTTGTCCTGAAAGACCCAGTTTGTTTCTTTGTCAGAAAAACTTTAAAACCATCGTGTAATTTTTTCAAAAAATGTCACAAACTGTTGACTGTTTTAAGCTTTCCTATATCCTTTGTCCAAGGTTCTCTTCTTCTTTCCATAATAAACTGTTGCATAGAAAAAATAAGAGTTTCTTCTTTTTTAAAAAGAGGCCAGTAAGTAAGGGAATAAGTGACCTTTATTTTGAGAAAAGGCAGAACTAATATTCCCTGAAGGCTTCCTGTAGTGTTTTGTACTTTGCATACATTTATAAGGTAATTCTCATAGCATCTCATAACACCTGTGTAAGGTGCATTATTATATTCACTTATAAAGGCAGAAACTGTGATTTAGCCTGACTAAATCCAAATTCACATAGGTTGTAGGATGGTATATTCAGAATTTGAAGCTAGGTCTAAGTTCAAAGTTCTTTTGATTTTACCACTGTACTATGTATTGATATTTTCCTGATGTAACAGGAAAAAGTTTGAATGATCTTTAATTTGGGAAAAGGCATATAATATTTGTTAATGTGATGTGACACTCAAGAAAATTAGTTTTATTGATACATTTAATCAGTGACCTTTAAGTTAGAAAATCTAGAAAGAAAGAGTAATGAGCAGTAAATGTCTTTCTTAATAGATCTATAAGCATTTTGAAAGATTGTCTTGAATGCAAAATTTGGTGAATAAAGTTTCTCGAAAGGAAATGTACACTGAAAGAAAAGTATATAAATGTGGAGGAAGGCAAGGAACACAGCCATGAACGGAAAATCAAACATCTAAAGTAAAATATTAGCAAATAGAATTCAGCAGTGTTTCAAAGTTATAATGAATTTTACCCAATAGGAATTATTCTAGGATTTCAAGTATGATTCATTATCAGGGAATCAGTAAATATAATTTATTACCTCAAGACTATTTACTGAAGCCAACAGGAAACCACACTGACATGATAAAGTGGGAAATGTCAAATAGTGATGCCCACTTTGTCTGATAGAGGATGAGAAACTAAATAAATATTTGTGGAATGAATGCCAGAGGATAAAAATCCCGAGAGAAACTGTGGAGTTGAAACTGTGGGTACATTAAGTGTGCACCTTTTAAAATATTAAGATAGTAAGTTTTTGCCTGAGGAAGTGGGGTCAGTGAAGCCTCAGCATTTCAGGGTTAAGGGGGAAAAGATTTTTGGCAACATTCAGGAATGCGGTTTTTTGGTACGTAAGTATCCAAATGGTTAATACAAGTGTTTCTTTGTATTCATCTAGTTTTGAGTCTTATGCCTGTGACTTGTGCTCTTTCCAGTGTATTTTGAGTGTGCATTTAAGACTGAATTGTGAACTGGCATTTGAGATGGAGTATTAAATGAATTTGTAAAATGTGTCCTTAGAGTATTAGAGATGCATATTTTCATGGAAGAATGTGAGTAGAAAAATTAGCCAATGATCGTGCATTTTTTTCACCTTACTGTTTTATTCAGAAGTGATAAGATAAATCTGTCTCTAAATTTCAGCCTTTGTTTTAATATGACTATATGGTCCCTCGTATGTGAATAGTCTTGGCAGCACAGTGTTCTCATTGCTGAGATTTGTGTTTGAGAGAACAGTAACTCTAATTTCTTGATTGTGTTTATTGAAAATATGGTTTATAAATCAATATTTAGTACCTTGTAGCATGGATTTTTAAAAACTCTGTATTCCAGAGAGTATATTTTACTTTGGTCTTTATTGCTGTGTGACTTTTCTGTTGGTATGGAATGATATTTCTGTCAGTTTTCATGATGTCAATAACTGTGGAATTTGCTTTAGTCTGTCCTTTAACTGTTTATGAAGTGATGATGACCTGAGTGCTCTGGAAATATATTTTCTTCTTGGCAAAAAAATATGATTATAGATCTTGCAGTCAGACATTAATAATGTAAGAGACTTTATATTGTAAGAATGGAAACTACATGTAAACAAGTTATATTAATTTAATATTTAGCTTTAAGGCGTTTGATAATTTCTAGATTTTACAGAGAATCCTGATCAAGAATGTGAAAACTTAGCAACAAAATTTATCTAGCCCAACATCCTCTTTATTTGTTATTGAAAAAGTTGGAAGGGATAAGTGGAAAGTGTATTTGCTACAACCGTACCTATGTTTTTCTCTTCTCATCCTATTGACAAATCCTGACAGGTGGGCAGATAACCAGCAAGCATGAAATGTCTCTATAGCTGCAAGATTACTTACCTCAACCAGATTTTTATAAGCTTGCAAGTTAAATTTTCTTCTTTCTAAACAATTTTGGGAGCGAAAACAAGTTACTAACTATTTAAAGATACTCTAGAGGGAAATTTGCACTTATTATAGTGTATCCATCAGTACAGGTTAGGTTAGACTGAGGTAACAAACAATCCTGTCAGTTTGGATCCTCTGCAAAACAGACTCTGAGCCAGGTTAGTGTTCAGGGTACTAATTAGGTCCTTGGAGTGGGCAGCTGTGAAAGAGAAGGGGAGGATGCAGCATTGGGCAGAAAGTACAAGTCAAGCAGACTTAATTAACAGCCATAGGCAACCTCAGGGCACCTCGGGTTGAAATGCCCATCAGAGGCGTTCCTCGTTAGGGTGAAACGGACCTTGGGTCAGTGTACAAGGGTTGCTCCCAGGAAAGTGGGACCTTGGGTGCAGAAGCTATCCACAGCTAAGGCCATCTCTGCAGGAGCTGGCAGCTGAATGATGTCTACCAGTGACAAGTCCTCCCTGAAGGGATATTCAGGCAGTGCATTTCCATGGTCATCACAATTCATTCTTTGGACCACTCAGCCCATTTCTAATCTGTTTGCTAAACAGCTCCAGTGAGGGGTGCCTCGATTATCGTGTTGGCTTATGTAAGGCCTCAGGGCTGTATCCATGGCCCTCATCCGTTATTCTTCCATGTTCCGTCCCCTCAGCTAGGGCCTCTCCTGGGCACTGTCGTCTTACCTAGCAGCATGACCCAGCCCCTTGCCCTTACATATATGATCTCCTGATCGCCATGTATCTTCTAGCCTGGGTTACTGTACCTGCCTGTTTTTTGTCACACTTGGCAAAGGGAAACCAAGAGACTCCCAAATGTATCATCTGTGTAACAGATGTATCCCCTTCCCACATTTGTAACAGCAGTCTCTCCCTTTGATGGTCAGCTCCTTTTTTTGCCTGGTTGTTGGTCCCTTGACACAAGGAGCCTGAAGTGCCCAAGTGGCAATTACAGCTACAGTTAAATGGGACATTGCTACTTCTTCTGCCAGAATATTTTTCCCCTTGGAGAACAGTATCTCTAGCCTTGAAGTCCAAAATGAGGCCACAAGAAGTGGCTTTTACTCCTGGATTTTTGGACCTACTGTGTGTTCTTCCTGTTGGTTATGTAGCACCATTTAAAGGTCTTAAGTTGAGGTATATCATACATTCTGGTGGGCTTTCTTTGTGGCCCAGCTGGTAAAGAATCTGCCTGCAATGCGGGAGAGCTGGGTTCTATCCCTGGGTTGGGAAGATATCCTGGAGAAGGGAAAGGCTACCCACTCCAGTATTCTGGCCTGGAAAATTCTATGGACTGTATAGTCCATGCGGAGAAGGCAATGGCACCCCACTCCAGTACTCTTGCCTGGAAAATCCCATGGACCGAGGAGCCTGGAAGGCTGCAGTCCATGGGGTCGCTAGGAGTCAGACACGACTGAGCGACTTCACTTTTACTTTTCACTTTCCTGCATTGGAGAAAGAAATGGCGACCCACTCCAGTGTTCTTGCCTGGAGAATCCCAGGGACGGGGGAGCCTGGTGGGCTGCCGTCTCTAGGGTCGCACAGAGTTGGACACGACTGAAGTGACTTAGCAGTAGCAGTATAGTCCATGGTGTTGCAAAGAATCGGATGTGACTGAGTGACTTTCACTTCAACTACATCCTGGTGCTTTAGTTGTGCCTATGGAAATCTCTAGCAGGTTGTGTGGTTTGTGATCCAGAGGGTTTTAAGGTGATGGGCCTATTTCTGTACCTTCTTTTCTGTGAAGTGTGTCTTCTAATACATGGGATCCCACGCTGGTTGATCAGACGCTTCATCATTTCTATGATGATCATGCTGGTTAAGACCCTATGGGCAGAAAAAGCAAACATGTATTCAAAATATGTGTTCTTGTCATGATGAATTATCAGCCCATCCAGAGTGGAAGGGGCCTAGCATAGTCAACTTGACCCAAGTGTCCAATTGGTATTCTTGGGGATTGGCCTTATCATGGGATAAGAAGTGATACCTTGTTATGAGGCTGGACACTTACTGGTAAGAGTAGCTCCATCAACTTTTCTCAGAAGGAGCCCCTATCAGTGAATTCCTGGATGACTTCTATCTCTGCTGTGTGGCTACTTAGTTCATGTGCATTTCGTTGGCACCGAGGCATTCTATGATAGAGACTGACTGGTGTTAACTATCTCAGTTGTTTGTTTATTAGTTGTTAAATGTCTCCTCCATGTTGCCTGCCCTCTGATGGCCTTTTACCTACATCACAAAGACTTTGACATTTCACGCTCGTCTGGATACATCCATCCACGTGTGTTTACTCCAGAGCCTCCTTGTCTCTGATCTCCAGTGTTTCTTCTTCTAGTCTCTTGACCAGCCTGCTAGGTCATTAACTACTGCTCTTGGGCCATTTCTCTTTGCACACAATGTACATGAGCACGTTTCTCAAAGGCCTGCCCTAAGTGGAAACCTTTTTCCTTTTCTACTGTTCTTCCAGGCCATCCCTGAGTGAAGCTGTCTTGTAGTGATGACCATTTTTGAATTGTGTCTGCACACGAAGCCTCCGTGTTTGCCTTTTTCTCTTCCTGTTATCTGGGCACACAGTTCAGTTCAGTTCAGTCCCTCAGTCGTGTCTGACTCTTTGCGACCCCATGAATCGCAGCACGCCAGGCCTCCCTGTTCATCACCATCTCCTGGAGTTCAGTCAGACTCACATCCATCGAGTCCGTGATGCCATCCAGCCATCTCATCCTCGGTTGTCCCCTTCTCCTCCTGCCCCCAATCCCTCCCAGCATCAGAGTCTTTTCCAATGAGTCAACTCNGACAGAGGAGCCTGGTGAGCTACAGTCCGTGGGGTCACAGAAGAGTCAAACATGACTCACCGACCAAACGACAACAGCCCACCACCCAGCTTCCAGGCCCCAAGAGAAGGTGCCCAGTCTTCACCCAGCCCCATCACATTCCCCACCATGGAGGAAGTTCAAGCAAAACCTGAGTTGCTACAACCTGTTGTGAACAGGGCTGATGCAATAGTGGGGGAAGGCGGGGGGTGGGGGGCGGGCCACAGAGGAGAAACCAACACTCTTCCCCACACAGACTCCACCCCAGGGGCTAGCCTGCAGTCTCCCTGAACTCACCCTCAACATGCCATTCCTTCAACCATGATTGACGCAGTGCCTGCAACACGCTACCGAGATACAATTCCCTCTCAAGGGTCTCAAAGTGGTGGCCCACAGGCATGCCTAGTTTGACCAGCAATGGGCTTTGAGGAAATCCGGGCTTGGGTTTGAATATCAGATTTCCCACTGAGAAAGCTGACCACAGGTCTTCAAAGTTCTGAGGGCCACAGCCAGCTGTAAGAGCGTGGCAGCCACCAAATGCAGCCCAGCAGGCGCTGCTCTGTCCAGCCCCTGCTGCACTCATCTCCCTCCGACCTGGCCTTATGGGCACCTAAGTGTGAGCCCAGAGTCCTGGGCCTGGCAAAGGTGAAGCCTACGCACGCTCCCCGTGCCAGCCACCGGGGCAGACATCGCGAAAGGCGCACAGACTCCTTTCCTGCTGAGTCCTCTCCACACCGCGGAGCACGTCTCTCCCCTTGCTGTTATCAGCCCCACCCACAACATGATCTGAGATCCTTCCTACTCCAACGCCAACTTCTTCCCCACTTCTATGAGCCCCTAGTCTTTTTACCTAAAGAATGAACTCATCAGAATGGGATTAAGAGCAGGGCATCTCAACCTCTGAACCACTGACATTGGAGCAGATAATCCTTCGGTCGTTTAGCGGCATCCCTGGCCTCTGTCCTCCAGACACCAGTAGCAAACCCCACCCTCAATTGTGACAACCAGAAATGTTTCCAAACATTGCCCAATACCTCCTGCAGGGGGGAGGGGCAAAGTCTATCCCACCCCCCACCCCACCCCCATGCAGCCCCATCAAGAACCGCCAATTACGTCATCGTTAAGAACATGTCTCCAGAGCCAAGTATTCTGAGTACAAATCCTGGCTCTGACATCTACTGGCCACGTGACACTGGGCAGCCTCTCTCAGTTTCTTTCTCTGCAAAATGCAGATTCAAAAATGGTACCTGACTGCTAAGAGGTATGGAGTTTCTTGGTGGGGGCGGGAGTGATGAAAATGTCCTTAGATAGCTGGTGATGGTGATTCAATTCTGTGAATATACTAAAAACCACTGAAGCACACACTTTACGTGGCTAAACTGTATGGTACATGAATTATATTTCAACAAGCTGTTGCACATACACGCACACGGTGCCTGGCTCACAGGGGTATGGTGAGACCTTGACGAGTTAGGATAAAGTGCCTTCAGAAAGCAGAAAATGAGCCCTCGCCCGTATTATCAGCATCAGCCCACACTCATCAGGAGACGCAGATGGGCGGGCGGCTTCGAGGAAAAGCCCGCAGTGACCGAGACAGTGGTGGCTGGGAACAGGCTCTGCTCTGGGTGGTATTTCCCGCCGGAATGTCCCAGACAAAGCAAACCAAGTCACTCGGGGGCCCCAGGATGCAGGGCGGGGCGGCTGGACGTCCTGGGGACCCCGTGCCCGTCTGTGGAAGGACAATGGGTGGAATGCACTCTCCTCTCCGCGGGGCTGACACTTGACATCTGAGGACAATGACTTTCAAGAGGTTTTGTTTTTTCCTCCGCCCAGCTTTTTTTTTCCATCTCCCCAAACAATTGTGACTTGGGCTGGTGGGGGGAGCGGTTTCCCCCCCACCACTTCTTGGCTTGTGAAGAATTGTCTTTGGAAAGTCAGGAAATAATACACAAAAGTGAGAGAATGTAAAAATAGTGGCACCCGGGGACGGCCAGGGCGGGGGTCTCAGCGTGGAGGTTTCCTCCAGTTTGTTTTTCCCAGAGCCTGCTCCGGCCTCCGGGAAGGGATTCAGGGGCTCAAAGAGGCTGCTGACTGCAGTGCAGGCTCCAGAGCACAGACCTGTACTGCTCGGACAGGAGTCTGGGGTCTTCATTTTAGGGCGTGTCAGCAAGGTTCCCACTGCTTCCCACACACTGCCTCATCCCAGACAACCTCAGCCCTGTCTTTTGGGAAAGGAAATGGATGGGACTTTCCTGGCAGTCCAGTGGCAGTCCAATGCAGAGGGTATGGGTTCGATCCCTGGTTGGGGAGCTAAGACCCCACATGCTTCTTAGCCAAAAAAGCCAAAACATAAAGTAAAAGCAATACCGTCACAAGTCCAAAAAAGACTTTAGTAACATTCACCCCAGAAAAAAAGAGAAAAAATGTTTTGAAAATAATTAAATTAAATATATAAGATTTTTTTGAAAAAGAAAAAATTTTTTAAGAAAAGGAGACTGAGGTTCTCAGTGGATGAAGGGCCAGTCCCAGAGCACACGGCTAAGCAGACAGAGCTGGGATCTGACCGCTGGGCCACCAGTCTGGACACTGGCCTTCTGCTGTGTTTCCTGACCTAGTATTGTGCTCTCAGCTTCACTGACCAGTGACCCACCCACATCCGACTCACAATGGGGCCACTTCATTAAAGTCCTCTCCCCTTTAGTTTCGCCTAGGTCCCCGTGGTCCAGCACTGCCTCTGGCCTTCCAGGGCCAGGAGATGAAGGGAGGGAGATGTTGTCAGGGGAGCCTGTGGATATCGGGGGGCAGACAGGCCCCTGCTGCCTCTGACCACCGAGGTCCGCTGAATCAGGACTCCCCAGAGATGTCCACATCCTAACCCCCAAACCTGCGGATATGTGATCTTCCACGGCAAAAAAGGACTCTGCAGATGTGATCTGGTTAAGGATCTTGAGATGGGGAACTTATCCCAGATCATCCAGCTGGGCCCTTGGAGGACACAAGGTCCTTAAAGAGAAAGAAGGATGAAGGAGAGAGTCAGGATGACGCAGCGTGAGAAAGATCAGTCATCCCTGGCTGTGAAGATGGATGGGGCCAGGAGCCGAGGAGCACAGGCAACCCCTAGAAATTGGAAAAGCAAGTCAGGGCATGAGCCCCTAGAACTGCCAGAGGGAAAACAGCCCTGGCAACATCTTGATTTTAGCCCTGTAAGTCCCATTTCAGATATCTGACGTTCAGAAACCTAAGATAATAAATCTGTGTCGTTTTACGTCACCAATTTTGTAGTAATTTGTTATAGCAGCAAAGGGAAACTGATACAACCACCTACCTGGAACAGCCATCTCCATCTACAGCCTGCTGCTGCTGCTGCTAAGTTGCTTCAGTCGTGTCCAACTCCGTGCGACCCCATAGACGGCAGTCCACCAGGCTCCCCCATCCCTGGGACTCTCCAGGCGAGAACACTGGAGTGGGTTGCCATTTCCTTCTCCAATGCATGAATGAAAAGTAAAAGTGAAGTTGCTCAGTCGTGTCCGACTCTTTGCAACCCCATGAACTGCAGCCTACCAGGCTCCTCCGTCCATGGGATTTTCCAGGCAAGAGTACTGGAGTGGGGTGCCATCAACAGCCGAGCACAACCCCAATACTCCACTGTTAATTATTATGAACACATAGTGTGTGTGTGTGTGTGTGTGTGTGTGTGTGTGTGTGTGTGTGCTCAGCTGCATTAAGTCAGGTTCAACCTCTTTTGTGACCCCATGGACTGAAGTCCATCAGACTCCTCTGTCCATGGAATTCTCCAAGCGAGAATACTGGATTAGGTTGCTATTTTCTCCTCCAGGGGATCTTTCCCACCTAAGAATTCAACCCGAGTCTCCTGCATTGGCAAGCAGTCCTTTACCACTGAACCACCTGGGAAGCCCTGTGAGTGTGTGCATGCATGGTAAGTCACTTTAGCTGTGTCTGACTCTCTGCAACCCTATGGATTGTAGCCCACCAACCTCCTCTGTCCGTGGAATTACCCAGGCAAGAATACTGGAGTGGGTTGCCATGCCCTCCTCCAGGGGATTGTCCCAATCCAGGATTCAAACCCGCGTCTCTTACATCTTCTGCCCTGGCAGGGAGGCTCTTTACCACTAGCGCCAACTGGGAAGCCCAACTCTATAAATATATAATATTAATAGTTATTATTACATAGCATAGCTACACATTTCACACATTTCTATTTAGTCTTCTAATTAGTAAGCTGTGATATGTCCTCTTTCCCCACAACTGATGGTCTCTATTAAATTCATTAAGGACAGGTGGTCTGATAATAAAAATTATCGAAATAATTATAATCATATCAACTCTCCTTAAGTGCCAGGCTCTATTCAGTTCCCGAGTTTAGAAAGCAAGAGGCCATTTAGTGAGATCAGATGCTGGAAACCTCAGACACCGAGTTATCTGAACCATATCATGTTTGTGCTTCCAATGGAGTAAGAACACCAGAACCAGCTGCAACATAAATTAAGTGCTTGCTGTATGCCAGCGCCAAGTCTATGAGGAGATGACTGCTGTAGCGCTGTTCACAAACAAGGAAATGGAACCTAGGAGAAGTCAGGGCATTTGTCAAGGGCATGCAGGGAGAGAAGGAGGGAGCCAGGACTGAGCCCAGGGCCCTGGAGCTCCAGAGTCCAGGCTCTTTCCCACGGGACTAGATGGCCACTTGGGAGAATTTAGTTGGGGGTCAAGGAGTGTGGCCCGGTGGGATGATCAGGAGTTGGGAGGCCAAGGTCAGTGAGGCACTCTGTCTGGAGTGACCACAGGCAAGTCACAAAGGAGATCTTTACAAAATGCAAATGTGTTCACCCAAGGTCCTGCCAGGCCTACCAATGGCTACCCACTGTTCTGAGGATAACAACCAAAACAGCCACGCAGGACCCCTCAAAGCCCACGTTCAGGCCCCAGCAGCTCCATAAACCCTTCTTCAAGCCACCACAGCTACAATGTAACCTGTGAGATTATTCAGTTAACGCCTGTCTCCCTCACCAGATCTCCAAGAGGTCTTGCTGACTCACAGCTTTATTCCTGTTGCACTCATTCAGTTTTATTCATGGTCACCCACCCCCGGCACTTAGCACCTGGCATGTAATGTGTTTCTGATGAATGAATAAGTGAAAATAAGTAAATGAATGAATGAGAGAGAGAGAGATGGTCCTTTCTCTGGGGCTGTTTCCTCATCTAGAAAACAGGAACAGCATGGGAATTCCCTGGTGGGGCAGTGGTTAGGACTCCACCCTTCGACTGCAAGGGGCACAGGTTTGATCCCTGGTCAGGGAACTAAGATCCTAGTTACCTAGTTAAGATCCTGCACACCGCACACCACGGCCAAAAAAAAAAAAGACCAACAGCAGTGCCTCAAGGATCACCATGAAGATTATAAGAAATGAGGCCCACGAGCTAGGTGATCTGGGGAGAGTGACTGGTCCTCCCTGGGTTCACAGACTGACAGGTCACCAAGATTTCCCCCAAGGGAGTCTTCTGACAGGTCCTCCTCTGGGGGACTCACCCACGGCCCAGGGACCCCGTGAGGGAGGAGAAAGGAGGGCAAGGGGAGGCTCTGGTTCAAGATCCCACCTACCAGCAGAGAAGGTACCTACGTGTTAACCTCGGCTTCCTCTTCTGTAACCGGAGATTCAGACACCCACCTCAAGAAGATGACACAGATAATGAACCTCAGCTTCAGCCTCGCACAAGAGTGAGGCCTCATGAAATGCCAGCACATACATTCCCATCACTGATATTATTTTTATCTGTCAATCTTTGATGAGAGAAGAAAGCCCCCACCCCCAACACACAGACTACAATATATTTTCCTCATACTTCCCCCGAAACTGGGTGTCTCACTCTGCATCAACCATACCAGCTAATCTGCCTTTTCCTGTGACTCTCCAGGCTTGCTCCCACCTCGGGGCCTTTGCACAGGCTGTTTCCTCAGCCTGGAAGCCTCTTCCCCCAGGTTATTAAGGAACAAGGCACTCTCCCCCTCCACACCTTGCTTTCATTCTTTATAGTTATCACAGTCTCCATGCTATTTTATACACTGTTAAGTGGCCCTTTCTCATCAGTGGAATGGATTTCTGTGTGTCTGGATCACTGCTGTCTCCACAGAACTTAGACAGGCACAAGGCAGACACACGATGCTCACAAAAAACTATTAAGAGAAGAAAGGAAGGGAAGTTACATAAGCCTCTGAGCCTGTTTCTACATCTGTAATACAGGGTAAATCAGAGCTCCCATCTCTCAGGGCTCTTTGGAAGACTAAAGGAAACATAACACAGGAAGCGCTTAGCACCGGGAAAGGGAAGGGAAGTCACTCAGTCGTGTCTGACTCTTTGCGACCCCATGGACTGTAGCTCACCAGGCTCCTCTGTTCATGGGATTCTCCAGGCAAGAATACTGGAGAGGGTTGCCATCTCCTTCTCCAGGGGATCTTCCCAACCCAGGGATCAAACCCACGTCTCCTGCATTGCAGGCAGACGCTTTAACCTCTGAGCCACCAGGGGCAGCACCGGGAAAGGAGCACAATAAAAACTCATATTTTAAAGAAGCACAGATGTCCGCCAACAGGCGAGTGAATGCACAGATTGTAGCGTATTCACAAAATGGAACACAACTCCGCAATCAAAAGAAGAACCACGGAGACACAGAACACCGGCGTGTCCTAAAAGCGGTGGCTGGGCAAGAACCCAGAGACGCAGAAGGCCGGGCCCCAGGGGACCGCACTGCCACAAAGGCCAGCACACTGGCCGAGAGCATCTCTGACGACAGCGATGACCAAACTGGCTGCTTTTCTCAGCAGAACACCAAACAGGTTACTTTTTCTCTCCAGGTGCTGACCGGCAAGGGGCATGAAGTGACCTCTGGGGTCAGCACGTTCTAGATCTTGGCCTGCTAGTGACGAACAAGTCAACAGTCATGGAGATGTGCACCTAAGACCTGTGCACTTAAATGGGTGCAGTTACACTGCTCTCAAAATTACTCCAAACTTTTTATTTTTCCAGCAAAGTGATGGAAAGGAGATGGTTCCCTTCCACCCTGGTGCTCCATCTGCCCACACACGGGTCCCCCAGGTTCTGGCAGCCAACACACCCATCACACTCCAGGCAGACCGAGTACCCCATCCTACACGGCCCTGGCTTCGGTGAGGCCTGTTACCAGAGAGACAAGCCGCCACACGCATGCGCGCGCACCCTCACTGCCCCCACGGCCCTGCTTCCGAGAAGATGCAAGAACAGGAAGACTGCTTGGGGGTTCTAAAGCGAAAAGGTCAGAGTGGTAGTGCTGGGGAGGGGAGGCAGGGAGCGCCCCACTGAATGGGGAAGCACCTCCAATACTAGAGGGGGATCTTCTCCTGGTGTTTGACAGGTGCCCCCACCCACCACGGGCACCGAGACATCCCCAAACGCTTGCTCGATCGTTGCTGAGAGGCGCCTCCAGGAGCCCTGGCACTGGGCACACCCCACGTATTCACAGGCCGCTGCCTGGTGCTTTCCCCTGTTTAAAACCCTCCCACGGCACCTACCGCTCTCAGAATAAAACCAGACTCCTCGAGGGCCTGACACAAGTCCGCTCCCCAACCCCTCTGCCTCCCTTCTCCCCATCTCCTCCTGTGCACAGGGCCGCCCTGATGTTCCAGGAACGTATCAGTTGCTCAGTCGTGTCCGACTCTTAGCGACCCCATGGACTGCAGCACGCCAGGCCTCCCTGTAGTTTAAGCAAAATCACTCCTGGAAAATGCTGCTGCTAAGGTACCCCACCCCTTACCTTGCTTCACTCTTCTTTTTTTTTTTGCATAGCATTTATCACCTACTACAAGAATTGATGCTTTTGAACTATGGTGTTGGAGAAGACTCTTGAGAGTCCCTTGGACTGTAAGGAGATCCAACCAGTCCATCCTTAAGGAGATCAGTCCTGGGTGTTCATTGGAAGGACTGATGTTGAAGCTGAAACTCCAAAACTTTGGCCACCTGATGCGAAGAGGTGACTCATTGGAAAAGACCCTGATGCTGGGAAAGATTGAGGGCAGGAGGAGAAGGGAATGACAGAGGATGAGATGGTTGGATGGCATCACCGACTCAATGGACATGAGTTTGGATAGATTCCAGGAGTTGGTGATGGACAGGGAGGCCTGGCGTGCTGCAGTTCATGGGGTCGCCAAGAGTCGGACACGACTGAGCGACTGAGCTTCCTGATGTGATGTCTTTGTTGACTAGCTTCATCATAAACCCAGTGAGGAGGGGGTCTTGTCTGTCTCATGCACTGCTGCATCCCCAGCCCCTGGTACACAGTAGGTGCTCAATAAATTACTTGTAGATACAAACCACACACTGATCATAGGACTGACTTCCTTATAATTTTCTGCATCATTTCAGTCCTTTTCAATGTCATGAGCACATGTGGTCTTTACAATTTAAATTTAAGGCATGTGGGACTTGCCTGGCAGGGTCCGAGTGGTTAAGAAGCCACCTTCCAATGCAGCGGTCATGAGTTCGATCCCTGCTCAGGGAACTAAGATCCCACACGCTGAGGGGCAACTAAGCCGACATGCTACAGCTGGAGAAGCCCACGCACAGCATAACTAGGAAAAAGTCTGCACGCTGCAGTGAAGACCCAATGCAGCCAAAAGGAGACAAATATATATATATGAAAAGAAAGAATAAAACAATATCAAAGGACAACTAGAAGTCTGATTTTAAAAGCCAAGTGGAGGCAATCCCTAGGTTAGGGGGTCCGAGTGGGATGGGTGGAGCCTAGGCATCTACTTTGTCATACACTTTCCCAGGTGCCTGAGGCAGGCTCTTAGGTTTAGAAAGCACAAGTGAAGTGGAATTTGTTCAATCATGTCCGACTGACTCTTTGCAACCCCATGGACTGTAGCCCGCCAGGTTCCTCTGTGCATGGAATCCTCCAGGGGATCTTCCAACCCAGGGATGGAACCCAGGTCTCCCACATTGCGGGAGGATTCTTTACCATCTGAGCCACCAGGGAAGCCCTAGAAAGTGCTAGATGAGTCTAATCTTATGGTTTGAATGTGTACAGTGGCCTTTCAAGGAAAAACTTGATAAAAGCATGATAAGAAAATTGGAAATCACACATTCCAACTGCACAGTCCATTAATACTTCGGTATGCCGCCTTCAACAGTTGTTCCCTGCATCCTTTTGAAGGCACAGATGCCATCACAAGCTGTATATAATCAGGCATGTCACCTTCTTTGTCTGCGGCAGTTGGCGGAGGGGGCGTGCCTGGTCACCTTGCCATTTCCCCATTTGGGGACATTTAGGTTGTTTCCAGTGTTGAGTTCTCAGCCACAGAACTTGATGAACATCACGGTACTTAAGTGTCTGGGGCTTTCCCCCCCATGCTTAGGATTTTTTCTCAGTCTCCAATATTGGTGTGAGACCCAGGGGGTCCCAGGATATCACGTTTGGGGGCCTCATGAACACTCTGCTAAATGTTTCACCGAAGGGTCTGCACCAACCCATTGCCCCCAAATGATGTCAACAGCCACGAGGTAGAGTCTTATCAGAGGTGAAGTCCCATCACATTCCAGAGATGTGGAGGCCCGGCCAGCAAAGCCTCTGTGGCAGACGCTCACTGGAAACTGACTTCGTTGCTAGACGCTGTCCTGAGTGATTCACCAACGTGAACTCCTGTGATACGCACCACGACCCTCTGTGCTGGGGATGACCATGCAGCAAATGCATGTTTGATCATCATCACCATCACCCGTACTCAATTTTCCTACAAAAATGATTTGCGGACACAGCTGGGGAAGGAGAGGGTGGGACGAATTGAGGGAGCACCACTGACATACATACTCTAACTACATGTGTGAGACAGATTGCTGGCAGGAACCTACTGTATACCGTCGGGAGCTCTGCTCAGAGCTCTGTGACGACCCGGAGGACTAGGATGCAGGGCGGGGAGGAGGCTCGAGAGGGAGGGGATAAATGTATACTTAGAGCTGGTTCGCGCTTGTACAGGAGAAACCAGCACAACATCGTAAAGCCATTATCCTCCAATTAAACTTGAAAAAAATTTTTAATGACTTGTCCAACCACATCACTGAGCAAAGTCAGAGTTCCAGAAGGCCTGGGTTTCTCGGGTGGCACAAGGGATGGCCCGGCAGGGCGCCCACATGCCCAGGAAGGGACGAAAGGTTATCAGTCTACACTCTGTGGCAGAACCATTCCTGCTGATGGGCCAGCCCTGGTCGCTGCGACACTGGATGCCAGGCATCCACGGGCAGGGCTGGACTCGGCCTGCTGAAGCGATGCCCCAACCCATGGCCCGGGGCCTTGGGGCCAAGGCCTCGGGAATACAGATGTCAGAGAATGAATGACTGAAGCAAGGCAGCAGTCTGCTGAGACACCAGCGGGCAAGGCAGTGCCCCGCTGCTCCGAGTCTCGCCCCAGGCCACCAGCCACAAGACACGCGACGCAGACCTAGAATCCTGTACTCAGCTCCGCACAAATGTCCCCGTTCCCCTTTTTCTCTTTGCAGAACTTCCCACCACATCAGGCTGAAAAGGAAGTCAGCATCCCCGCGGGAGGAATGGTGACAGCCACACAAATCATTTCATGTCTGCTGAGGAAAGAGGAAGAGGCTGCTCGGATAGGCCCAGGGCTCATCTGCCCGCTGCCAACCAGCCAGGGCTGGCCACCTGGCTGCCTGCCAGGGTAGATGGAGAAGCTCTCTGTAGAAATCTAATAAGTCTACTCAGAAACCGTGTCCATAGGCAAATCACCCACTACCTGCAGTGGCCTCAGTTTTACTCATCTGTTAAATGGGTCAAATGGTGCCTACCGAAGAGCTACTGCTACTGCTGTTGCTAAGTCACTTCAGTCGTGTCCGACTCTGTGCGACCCCATAGATGGCAGCCCACCAGGCTCCTCCGTCCCTGGGATTCTCCAGGCAAGAACACTGGAGTGGGTTGCCATTTCCTTCTCCAATGCATTAAAGTGAAAAGTGAAAGTGAAGTCACTCAATTTTGTCAGACTCTTCAAGACCCCATGGACTGCAGCCCACCAGGCTCCTCCACCCATGGGATTTTCCAGGCAAGAGTACTGGAGTGGGTTGCCATTGCCTTCTCCAAAGAGCTACTAGGATGATTTAAATAAGAGAATACCTGTAAAGGCCTCACTGGCCCAGGGCCCAGCAGACAGTATATGCTCCATAAACGTCCCTAACAAGGATTTAGTTCAAGCTTTCCATCTGGGCGGACTGGAGTTGTTCCGTCTAGTCAAGGCTATGGTTTTTTCAGTAGTCACGTACGGATGTGAGTTGGACTAGAAAGAAAGCTGAGCGCCGAAGAACTGATGCTTTTGAACTGTGGTGCTGGAGAAGACTCTTGAGAGTCCCTTGGACTGCAAGGAGAACCAACCAGTCCATCCTAAAGGAGATCAGTCCTGAGTGTTCATTGGAAAGACTGATGTTGAAGCTGAAACTCCAATACTTGGGCCACCTGATGTGAAGAGCTGACTCACTGGAAAAGACCCTGATGTTGGGAAAGATTGAAGGCGGAAGGAGAAGGGGACGATAGAGGCTAGATGGCATCATCGACTCAATGGACATGAGTTTGGGTAAACTCCGGGAGTTGGTATTGAAAAGGGAGGCCTTGGCATGCTGCAGTCCATGGGGTTGCAAAGGCTCGGATACAACTGAGCAACTAAATTGGGGAGGGATGAAGGGAGCTCAGGGAGGGGTTGCCTGAATGAGTCCAGGTGGGAGATGATGGTGGGTTCCATCAGGGTGGTGACATGGGGATGGGAGAAATGATCAGATTCTCAATGTACTTTGAAGGCACAGCCCACAGGATTTGCGGGTGGATGGGATGTTGGGGGTGAGAGAAGGGAGTGGAGGTCGACTCCTTGGTGTTTGGCCCAAGACACCGGCAGGATGGAGGTCACTTTTACTGAGACAGGAAATACTGTGGTTTGGGGGTAGGGGGAGAATGTAGAGCGAGAGTTCAACTGGGGACATTTTAGGTCTCTGTCATGCAAGCCTGTGTGGCAAGAGAGACAGATCATCAGCCAATCATTGCACAATGCGGACACAACAGCAGCCATGCTGAGTGCCAGGAAGCCAGACTGGGCAAGGGGACGCAGGCAGGGGCATTCAGGGACGGCTGCCTGGAGGAGGCACAAGGGAGCAGACAGACAAGAAGGTTGAGGAGCCAGGGATTCAAGGGAGGCGGTGAAAGCTGCTACCTCTGCTACCACTTTCCCCATCACTTCACCTCCCACTTCACGGCCAGTGCTGACAGGGCCCAAGAATGAAGGCAGCAGGGCTCCTGCGGTCAAGCTGCGGGGTCAGACAGAGTGGGTTCTGAGCCCAGGCTGACCTCTATCTTGCTGTGTGGCCTTGGGCTGGCAACTCCAGCCCTCGACGGTTCGGTTTCCTCATCTCTGAAAAGGAATGACAGTGCCAACTCCGGGGGCGCAGTGTGATGCTCTGGAGACCCAGAGAGGAGTGCCAGCCCCCACCAGACCTCAGTGAAAGCTGCTTTGTCGGGGAGGCTGGACCGAGACCAACTGGGAGGACGGGGAGCGGCGGGACCCGCAGGGCTGAAACCACCGCCCGGCAGCAGCTCCAGGGGAGCCGCCTGCTTGCCCAGCCATGGCCAGTGCCGTTGGGACTCTCCCTCTTCCAAACGGGTGTGTGTGTGTGATGGTGTGATGGTGTGAAGTCGCTCTGTCGTGTCCAACTCTTTGCAACCCCATGGACTGTAGCCTACCAGGCTCCTCCCTCCATGCGATTCTCCAGGCAAGAGTACTGGAGTGGGNCATTCACAGAAGCTTTCCAGATAATTCCACATGATGCTTTTTCCAACAGTGACTCCACCGATAGCCATAGTATCTGCTGGGCCATGTTGCCCTAGCTGCAGGACTGTTTGCGCTGTATCCTGGATCTATAGCAGAACTGGTTTCTGCTGTGATGTGTACTCAAGAGCTGGCAGCCTTTGATATTTCGCAGCATATGGGTTCGGAGAAGGCAATGGCACCCCACTCCAGTACTCTTGCCTGGAAAATCCCATGGATGGAGGACCCTGGTGGGCTACAGTCCATGGGGTCACTAAGAGTTGAACATGACTGAGCGACTTCACTTTCCCTTTTCACTTTCATGCATTGGAGAAGGAAATGGCAACCCACTCCAGTGTTCTTGCCGGGAGAATCCCAGGGACGGGGAGCCTGGTGGGCTGCTGTCTGTGGGGTTGCACAGAGTTGGACACGACTGAAGCTACTTAGCAGCAGCAGCAGCAGTACATGGGTTTGAACAGTATTCTCAGGAATAGAATATACTGTCTTCAGAACCCCTAAAGACCTACTGGATGTTTGCTCTCTTCTTTGCAGTGGGAGTTGAGAAGTGTAATAATTGGTGTTTCAGTTCAGATAAGCTATCTCAGAATGTTGTCAGCCTCCAGACTCCTGAATAACTTAGTAACATGGAAGGTCTCTGAATCTTTGTAGGTTTTATCTTCCACCCTTTGAAGTATCTGTCTTGACAAGGCCTCCACAGCACTACCAACTCTTGTTCATCTGGCACTGTTAGAATGATGCCATTGATGTAGCAGAAAAATAAAATGTTCTGCAAGATGTTCAGTTGGACCAAATGTATTCTGATAAAAGTTAACATAACCCTGAAGCAAAATTGTGAATGTATGCTCCTCTAGTCCATATGAATGCATACTGCTTAAGGTCCTCTTTTCTGATAGGGCTAGAAAAGAACACATTGATCCAGCGTTCTGTAGATTATTTAGGATAATACTAATGTGTCCCAGTCACTCCCTCTGAAATGTAATGGTATTTTAAAACTTATTTTATAACCCACAGGTAACAGTTCTTTTTCAGTGTAACATCCAAGGACCCAAGGTGGAGATGATGCCATTTGCCAAGAATGTCTATTCCGATTATTAATCTAGGGCCTTAGGATATGACCACTGCATAGGCTTGCAGACCCAGTGGCTCATTTTGAGCAGAAGCTCGGCCAGGACGCCTTTAAGCTCATCATCCTCATGCTGTCCCTGCTATACAGAGAGGCTGTGAGGCGCTAGTGTCAGCTCAGAGCTTGTGTCCAGCAGTACCTGCCATGCTTGTGGTGGTTTCTTTCTCTAGGCTAGGATTACCCAATAAAATGACCGTTGGTACCTTTGAGGAAGAACTAGGGACACTCATCATATACACTTGCTGTGGTATTGCTGGATCCTTCTTCCTGGGCCTCAGAATTTTAAATGTATCAGCTGTGGATTTAAGAAGTGACTCAAGTGCAGAAATTGAGTGGTGAATGATGACTTTTCATTGCACCATCTGCCATCCGAATTCTGATCATTTATCCTTGATTTTTTTCCGATGGCATGTTAGGTTGCACCCTCATTGGCTACCCGTCTATTTTGCTGCTAGGGATGCTCTGTTCTATTAAATGTCTCTAATTCTCAACAGGTCAGTCCCCTTGACTGATACTCCAGCCTTGCTACTTATTACAATAATTGCATGCTACTCAAGTCACCAGCTGGCCCCTGTTTTTCCTGTTGTCTCCGTCACTGAGCACAGTTCCATTACGGTTTTTTATGCCATCGGCTTAGGCCCGTGGGGGAAGGCCACCGCTTTCTTAGTGATGCTACTATCCCTCTCAGCATCACGTCATGGTTTCAGTAAATGGCATCCCTTCTGGTCTGTTCTGTAGGTATAATGACCTGGTGGGTTGTCTGGTGTTACACGGAATATCATGATAGAAAACTCAGGGCACGTGTTGACTTGTCGATGTCAAGCACTCCATCTCTACCATGGCTCAGGAGCATGACAGGAATAGAGGTGTAAAGATTTCCACTGCGGATGGCGTGGCCTTTGGCATGTTAATAGAATCTGCATGGGGATTCTTTCACAGGGACTTTCTACATATTCCACATACTACTTTTTCCAACTGTGACACTGTCATATTCCCAGACTTTAATCTCTGCTTTTCATGTTTGTTATGACATTTTGACTTTACTTAGCATAGCCTAATTTTTCATGTCTCCATGTTTCTTCCCCCCGCCCACCGGCGCCAGTTTTATTGAGGTGTAGTTGATAAAACTGGAACATATTTAAAGTGTACATTTTGATGATTTGATGTAGATTCTTGATGACTTGATATAAATTCACCTTGTGAAAGGATTCCCCCCCCCATCTAGTTAATTAGTACACCCATCATCTGTTCACAGATTTTCTTTCTGTGTGTGTGAGAACATTTAAGTTCTGCTCCCTTAGCAAATCGCAGTTGTACAGTGCTGGGTTAGCAAGCCTCACCACCGAGTTATACATTTAGATCCTAGACCATATTATCTCATAACTGAACGTGTGCACCTTTTCATCAACCTCTCCTATTTCTCCCACCCCTGGAAATCACTTTTCTACTCTCTGTTTCTTTGAGTTTGACTTCTTTTTTTTGTTTAAGATTGCACAGAAAAATGATTTGTGTTTTTCATTTGTCAGGTTGTGCCCAACTCATTGCACCCTCATGGACTGCAGCATGCCAGGCTCATTATTTGTCATTTTCTTTCTGGCTTATTTCTCTTAGCATAATGCCCTCAAGCCCCCATACATGTCACACACGGCAGAATTTCCTTTCTTCTCATGGCTGAATAATATTCCATTGTGTATATATATATATATATACTGCAACTTTCACTTTTCTCTTTCATGCACTGGAGAAGGAAATGGCAACCCACTCCAGTATTCTTGCCTGGAGAATCCCAGGGGACGGGGGAGCCTGGTGGGCTGCCGTCTATGGGGTCACACAGAGTCGGACACGACTGAAGTGACTTAGCAGCAGCAGCAACTTCTTTATCCATTCATTTGTTGACGGGCACTTAGATTGTTTCCATAACTTGGCTATAGAATAATGCTGCAGTGAAAGAGAGTTCAGCTATCTCTTTGAGATCTTTGGATATATACCCAGAAGTGGGATTGGCGGATCATATGACAGTTCTGAGTTTTTTGTGGAATGTCCATGTTGTTTTCCACAGTGGCTGCACCAATTTACATTCCTACTGGCAGTGCACCTGCGTTTCTTTTTATCCACATCTTTGCCAACACTTGTCATCTCTTATCTTTTTGGTAATATCCATTCTGTCATGTGTAAGGTGATGTCTCTCTGTGGCTTTAATATGCCTTTTCCTGATGACTAGGAATGTTGAGTACCTTTTCATGTGCATGTTGACCATTTATGTGTCTTCTTTGGAAAAATATCCAATCATTTCCTCTGCCTATTTTTTAATCATATTGTTTCGGCTTTCTTTTTTTTTTCGCTATTAACTTGTGTGAATTCCTTATATATTTTAAATATTAACTCCTACAAGATATACGATTTTAAATATTTTCTTCCACTCAGTAGTAAGTTACTTTTTCATTTTGTTGATGATTTATTTTGCTGTGAAAAGGAGTTATCTTCGTAGTGAGTTCATACTATCTTCCAGGGTTCTTGTAAGGGGATGAATCCTAAATCTTGCATCTTGGAGAGTGCTTTCATATAAATAAATTCTTCCTAATCCAGTATAAGGGTCTACCCTTTTGATCAAACCCCCTTCGGCAGCTTGTATCATGTGTCCTCCTCCAGCTATTACCATATGTGCTGTCTAGGTCTTATAGGTCATTTGGGATGTAGCCTCTTGCTTTTCTTAGAAGTCCCAGCCTGTATCTGGCAGGGTTATGCTGAGCCAAGTTATAGGCCTAGTGGCCATTCAGAAAAGTGTGAGCAGATTCTGAACTAAGGCACAGGTCTTGCTGGCGGGAGGCCTCTGCACTGTGTTCAAGCGAGGGTAGAGTACTGTCTCAGTGCAGTGGGGTAGACCACTTCTGCAGTCTCAGCTGATGGAGGAAAATTTGAGAACACAAAACTTGGGGGAATTTTCAGGGTTATCACCTCAGATGTTCCATGCCATGTGTCAGGGTCTTCTCTTCCTGTCAGGACCTTGTCTTTGAAATAGTGGACTTTCTTTAACTAGCAGACTCTCCATATTTGGGAGCCTATTTATAAGGCTCTAAGGAGGCCTTCTGCTTTCCCACCCTTTCATTATCTTTTTCTAGAGCTCAGTATGACTAAGCAGTAGACATGAATTCTGGTATACTAATGCTTTTAATATTGATGCTTCTCAAACATCTAGTTCCTCACACCTGTGCAGGATCACCTTCCCTGGGCATGCCTTCCTAATATGCCACTGGTTTAGGTTTTCACAGTTGGATGACCACCTCGTGCTGGCTGCTATCTGTGCCCCACCTCCCACCAGTGATGGATTCCTCTTTATTAGCCTTGCGGTCTGTGCTTCAGCTCCCAAACTCCATCCTATTTCTTGTACTCTTGTACCACTCTTGACACCAAATGCCATAGCTTGTGTCCTCTGGGAAAGAGACTCTTACGATAGAGTTTAGTATTCACAATGTCCATTGGGAGTATCCTTAAGATCAGTGTCTCTAAAGAGGCAGAGGAGGAAGCAGGGTTGGACGAAGGGAAAGTGTTGCTGGATGGATAACCTCAATTAGCCCTACAAGGATCTCCAGAGATAAAATTGTTGCTTAGAGTTGTTCTATATTGGGCTGAAATGGCGGGATATTTAAAACCTTCCTTTGATCAACCGTTGCATATAGGTCATCCTTGGAAAAATGTGTCCTTCAATGAAGTGACTCTGCTCCTGAGACAGTTCCTGAGCTTAAGCAGATGACTGTTCACTGACAGCATTCTTAGCAACACAGTTTCTAGGCACTGTGTTGCCTAGAAATGATGGTCTAGGCAGCACATATCCATGTCCATTACAAATCTCCAAAATTCAGATTAACACCAATAAAAGATTTATTTTCACTCCTGATTCATGTCTAGTGATGGTGGACAGGTGGAGGACAGTTTTGCTTACTCTGTCACTTGCAGGTTAAGGCTACATTACATTTTCTTTCATTGGCAATTAAATGGCTCTATCCAGAAATGGCATTATCACTTTAGCTTGCATTTCCTTGACTAAAACAAGTCATACTGTCACATCCCAGTTCTCAGGAGTGTGCAAGTATCATTTTGCCAGAGGCCTTAAAGAAGAGAACTGGAATATTTGTTGAGCACCACCAGTGTCTACCACAAATATTGTCTACAGTCATTTTTGAACATTTAGTAAAATTGAAGGTGATGCTCTAGAGACAGTTATAAAACCTTCACGTCCTACTACTACATATGTTAAAAGGCAAAGGATTTTAGAAGTAGAATTGTGTTGTATTATTATTTGTCCAAATTAATTGCTCTCATGTGTAATTAAATAGTGTACTGAATGCTTTTCTTCTGAAGGGATTTGAGTACTTAAAAAAAAGAATATTATTGTATTTTTATTATTATTTAAAAAAATTTTTTTACTTTATTTTACTTTACAGTACTGTATTGGATTTGGCATACATTGACATGAATCTGCCGCGGGTGTACATGAACTCCCAAACATGAACCCCCGTCTCACCTCCCACCCCACATCATCCCTCCGGATCATCCCCATGCACCTGTATTTTTATTTTCATGACTTTAATGTTTATATCAAAAAGGGTCTTTGGATGATGTGGTGAGGCAGTATAGCATAAAGAAGTTAAAGAGATGTGGTTTTGTTTAAGGAAGTTACCTAACCCCTAAAGACTCTTTCCCTATTTTTAATAGTGACAAAAAGTCTCACCTCCCACCCCACATCATCCCTCCGGATCATCCCCATGCACCTGTATTTTTATTTTCATGACTTTAATGTTTATATCAAAAAGGGTCTTTGGATGATGTGGTGAGGCAGTATAGCATAAAGAAGTTAAAGAGATGTGGTTTTGTTTAAGGAAGTTACCTAACCCCTAAAGACTCTTTCCCTATTTTTAATAGTGACAAAAATATTTACTCCTCACAGTTGTTTTGGGAGTTAAATATTTTATAGCACTGGTAAGCAGTTAACATATTATTTTTACTAGGTGAAAGGTCATGGCTGCCACTTATTTTAGGAATCTTTACCTGTCTAAAAGGGCTTTCTCTGTGGTTCAGTGGTAAAGAATCCTCCTGCAGTGCAGGAGACCTGGGTTCATTCCCTGAGTTAGGAAAATCCCCTGGAGAAGGAGATGGCAACCTAATCCAGTGTGCTTGCCTGGGAAATCAGAGGAGCCTGGTGGGCTACGGTCCATGGGGTCGCAAAAGAGCTGGACATGACTTAGTGACTAAACACCACCTCCACCTACCTAAACAGCTATAAAAGGTTTGGTGAATTCTTCAGTTAATTTTATACAGTATTATTCTAGTAATTAAAAGTGTTTTTTAACTATTAGAAGCAGCTATATCTGTTTCTATTTTGGGCTTCCATAGCCTGTAGAATGGAGGAGGAAATAGGCAGCCCACTCCAGTATTCTTGTCTGGAGAATCCCATGGGCAGAGGAACCTGGGGAGCTTAAGTCCATGGGGTCACAAAGAGTCAGACATGATTGAAGTGACTTAGCACAGCACACAGCACATAGCCTGTAGTAGAGGATTAGGAGACATTTTTTGTGGTGAGCCTGGTGGGATTATTTGACTTTTAAACTTTGCGCGCGCGTGCGCGCGTGTGTGTGTATGTATGTATATGCAACTGGAGTAAAAATAAACCATGGCAATGTAGAAATGAAATGAGACAAATAGTGGTTCAGGGATAAATGCTCAAAAAATGGTTAAGGAGTTATCTTCGTAGTGAGTTCATACTATCTTCCAGGGTTCTTGTAAGGGGATGAATCCTAAATCTTGCATCTTGGAGAGTGCTTTCATATAAATAAATTCTTCCTAATCCAGTATAAGGGTCCACCCTTTTGATCAAACCCCCTTCGGCAGCTTGTATCATGTGTCCTCCTCCAGCTATTACCATATGTGCTGTCTAGGTCTTATAGGTCATTTGGGATGTAGCCTCTTGCTTTTCTTAGAAGTCCCAGCCTGTATCTGGCAGGGTTATGCTGAGCCAAGTTATAGGCCTAGTGGCCATTCAGAAAAGTGTGAGCAGATTCTGAACTAAGGCACAGGTCTTGCTGGCGGGAGGCCTCTGCACTGTGTTCAAGCGAGGGTAGAGTACTGTCTCAGTGCAGTGGGGTAGACCACTTCTGCAGTCTCAGCTGATGGAGGAAAATTTGAGAACACAAAACTTGGGGGAATTTTCAGGGTTATCACCTCAGATGTTCCATGCCATGTGTCAGGGTCTTCTCTTCCTGTCAGGACCTTGTCTTTGAAATAGTGGACTTTCTTTAACTAGCAGACTCTCCATATTTGGGAGCCTATTTATAAGGCTCTAAGGAGGCCTTCTGCTTTCCCACCCTTTCATTATCTTTTTCTAGAGCTCAGTATGACTAAGCAGTAGACATGAATTCTGGTATACTAATGCTTTTAATATTGATGCTTCTCAAACATCTAGTTCCTCACACCTGTGCAGGATCACCTTCCCTGGGCATGCCTTCCTAATATGCCACTGGTTTAGGTTTTCACAGTTGGATGACCACCTCGTGCTGGCTGCTATCTGTGCCCCACCTCCCACCAGTGATGGATTCCTCTTTATTAGCCTTGCGGTCTGTGCTTCAGCTCCCAAACTCCATCCTATTTCTTGTACTCTTGTACCACTCTTGACACCAAATGCCATAGCTTGTGTCCTCTGGGAAAGAGACTCTTACGATAGAGTTTAGTATTCACAATGTCCATTGGGAGTATCCTTAAGATCAGTGTCTCTAAAGAGGCAGAGGAGGAAGCAGGGTTGGACGAAGGGAAAGTGTTGCTGGATGGATAACCTCAATTAGCCCTACAAGGATCTCCAGAGATAAAATTGTTGCTTAGAGTTGTTCTATATTGGGCTGAAATGGCGGGATATTTAAAACCTTCCTTTGATCAACCGTTGCATATAGGTCATCCTTGGAAAAATGTGTCCTTCAATGAAGTGACTCTGCTCCTGAGACAGTTCCTGAGCTTAAGCAGATGACTATTCACTGACAGCATTCTTAGCAACACAGTTTCTAGGCACTGTGTTGCCTAGAAATGATGGTCTAGGCAGCACATATCCATGTCCATTACAAATCTCCAAAATTCAGATTAACACCAATAAAAGATTTATTTTCACTCCTGATTCATGTCTAGTGATGGTGGACAGGTGGAGGACAGTTTTGCTTACTCTGTCACTTGCAGGTTAAGGCTACATTACATTTTCTTTCATTGGCAATTAAATGGCTCTATCCAGAAATGGCATTATCACTTTAGCTTGCATTTCCTTGACTAAAACAAGTCATACTGTCACATCCCAGTTCTCAGGAGTGTGCAAGTATCATTTTGCCAGAGGCCTTAAAGAAGAGAACTGGAATATTTGTTGAGCACCACCAATGTCTACCACAAATATTGTCTACAGTTATTTTTGAACATTTAGTAAAATTGAAGGTGATGTTCTAGAGACAGTTATAAAACCTTCACCTCCTACTACTACATATGTTAAAAGGCAAAGGATTTTAGAAGTAGAATTGTGTTGTATTATTATTTGTCCAAATTAATTGCTCTCATGTGTAATTAAATAGTGTACTGAATGCTTTTCTTCTGAAGGGATTTGAGTACTTAAAAAAAAGAATATTATTGTATTTTTATTAAACCATGGCAATGTAGAAATGAAATGAGACAAATAGTGGTTCAGGGATAAATGCTCAAAAAATGGTTCTAGGCATTTGGTATACTGAAATATACTGAGAAGTATCGGGGAAATGTGGTATATGGGAAAAACTAAGTTAGATCCATGCAACAAATGCAAAATAACTTCCAAATGGATTGAAGATAAAAATAGTAAAAGCCAAACTATACATCTTTGAAGAAAATTAGAGATTACCTTTGAAATCTTTTGAGGTAAGAGTAAAAAGCACAAATCATAAGGAAAATAGTAAAGTTGACCAAGTTAATGTATAAGCTTTCTGTTGAATTTGCTCCAAAGAAGATATAGAGGTGGCCCAATAAGGATATAAAAAATACCCAACATCACTAATCATTAGAGAAATATGTATTAAAACCACAATGAGATACTACTTTATACCCATTAGGATGGGTGTAAAACAATATCAAGAAATAGAAAATAGCAGTTTTTGGCGAAGATGTGGAAAAATTGGAACTCTTGTGTGATGCTGAGGGGAGTGTAAATGGTGTGGCCACTATAGGAAAGGGTATAGAGGTGCCTCAAAAACGTAAACATAGTGATCTAGCTTAAACATAGTAGATCTAGTGATCTACTTCTGGGAATATACACAAAAAATTTTGATGACAGGGGAAGGAACAGATATCTGTACATCCATTTTTCTCACAGCATTACTCACAGTAGCCCATATCTGGAAACAGCCTACATATCCATCTGTGGATGAATAAACAAAGAAAGCGTTGCTCAGTTCAGTCGCTCAGTCATGTCCGACTCTTTGTGACGCTATGGACTGCAGCATGCCAGGGTTCGCTGTCCGTCACCAACTCCCGGAGCTCACTCAAACTCATGTCCATTGAGTTGGTGTCATCCAACCGTCTCATCCTCTGTCGTCCCCTTCTCCTCCTGCCCTCATTCTTTCCCAGCATCAGAGTCTTTTCCAATGAGGGAGCTCTTCGCATCAGGTGGCCAAAGTATTGTGGTTTCAGCACTCTTTCTGTTGAATTTGCTCCAAAGAAGATATAGAGGTGGCCCAATAAGGATATAAAAAATACCCAACATCACTAATCATTAGAGAAATATGTATTAAAACCACAATGAGATACTACTTTATACCCATTAGGATGGGTGTAAAACAATATCAAGAAATAGAAAATAGCAGTTTTTGGCGAAGATGTGGAAAAATTGGAACTCTTGTGTGATGCTGAGGGGAGTGTAAATGGTGTGGCCACTATAGGAAAGGGTATAGAGGTGCCTCAAAAACGTAAACATAGTGATCTAGCTTAAACATAGTAGGTCTAGTGATCTACTTCTGGGAATATACACAAAAAATTTTGATGACAGGGGAAGGAACAGATACCTGTACATCCATTTTTCTCACAGCATTACTCACAGTAGCCCATATCTGGAAACAGCCTATATATCCATCTGTGGATGAATAAACAAAGAAAGTGTTGCTCAGTTCAGTCGCTCAGTCATGTCCGACTCTTTGTGACCCTATGGACTGCAGCATGCCAGGGTTCGCTGTCCGTCACCAACTCCCGGAGCCCACTCAAACTCATGTCCATTGAGTTGGTGTCATCCAACGGTCTCATCCTCCGTTGTCCCCTTCTCCTCCTGCCCTCATTCTTTCCCAGCATCAGAGTCTTTTCCAATGAGGGAGCTCTTCGCATCAGGTGGCCAAAGTATTGTGGTTTCAGCTTCAACATCAGTCCTTCCAGTGAATATTCAGGACTGATTTCCATTAGGATCTCCTTGCAGTCCAACGGACTCCAAGAGTTTTCTCTAACTCCACAGTTCAAAAGCATCAATTCTTTGGCAGTCAGCTTTCTTTGTAGTCCAACCCTCATGTCCATACATGGCTACTGGAAAAAGCATAGCTTTGACTACACAGACCTTTGTTGGCAAAGTAATGTCTCTGCTTTTTAATATGCTGTCTAGGTTGGTCATAGCTTTTCTTCCAAGGAGTAAGCGTCTTTTAATGTCATGGCTGTAGTCATTATCTGCAGAGATTTTGGAGCCCAATAAAGTCTGTCACTGTTTCCATTATTTCCCCATCTAAGGTGGCCAAAGTATTGTGGTTTCAGCTTCAACATCAGTCCTTCCAATGAATATTCAGGACTGATTTCCATTAGGATTGACTGGTTGGATCTCCTTGCAGTCCAACGGACTCTCAAGAGTTTTTTCTAACACCACAGTTCAAAAGCATCAATTCTTTGGCAGTCAGCTTTCTTTGTAGTCCAGCTCTCACGTCCATACATGGCTACTGGAAAAAGCATAGCTTTGACTACACAGACCTTTTTTGGCAAAGTAATGTCTCTGCTTTTTAATATGCTGTCTAGGTTGGTCATAGCTTTTCTTCCAAGGAGTAAGCATCTTTTAATGTCATGGCTGTAGTCATTATCTGCAGAGATTTTGGAGCTCAATAAAATAAAGTCTGTCACTGTTTCCATTATTTCCCCATCTATTTGCCATGAAGTGATGGGACCAGATGCCATGATCTTAGTTTTCTGAACGTTGAGTTTTAAGCCAGCTTTTTCACTCTCTTCTTTCATCAAGAGGCTCTTTAGTTTTTCTTCGCTTTCTGCCATAAGGGTGGTGTCATCTGCATATCTGAGGTTATTGATATTTTTCCTGGTAATCTTGATTCCACTTGTGCCTCATCCAGCCCAGCATTTCTCATGATGTACTCTGCATACAAGTTAAATAAGCAGGGTGACAATATATGGCCTTGATGTACTCCTTTTTCTATTTGGAACCAGTCTGTTGTTGCATGTCCAGTTCTAACTGTTGCTTCTTGACCTGCATACAGATTTCTCAGGATGCAGGTCACAGTTTGTTGTGATCCACACAGTCAAAGAATAAATTAGAACAAATTTGACTGCTATAGCAGTCAAACATTAATAATACAATAATGTAATAGTAATATATTAATAATATAAATATATTATTATAATATTAATAGAATAAATATAATAATAGAATAAAATCAATTTAATATAATGTTAATATTTCATCGTATATACAAAAGTGTCATATAAACATACAATTTATGTATTATTAATGTTCAGGGTTAAAAGGAAGGAAATTCTGAAACATTCTGCAGCACAGATGTACTTTGAATACATGCTGAGGGAAATAAACCAGTCACAAAAGGAGAGATACTTCATGATTTTATTCATTTGCGGTGCTAGAGCAGTCACACTTGTAGGCAAAAAAGTCAAATAATGCTTACCAGGGGCTGGCGTAGAGAGGAATGGGTAGGTATTGCTTTATTGGTACAGAGTTATAGTTTATAAGATGAAGAAAACCCTGGAGATGGATGGTGATGATAATTTCTAAATAGTGTGAATGTACTTAATGTTACTAATCTGTCCCCTTTAAAAATGGTTAAAATGGTGAAAAACAAAAAACTACAGGTTGAGCAGCATAAGCAGGGTGGAGAAGAATCCACATAGTTTTTATAGTTTGATACCAGTTGTGTGAATATAAAGTTTTATAACCTATAAAAATACTCTGTACAGATCATAAATATGAAATTGATAACCAAATACAGGATAGTGGTTGCATCCAGACAGAAGACATAAAGTATTCAAATTTGAAAGGAGTATCCAGGGAGCTGCCATCATATATGTAGTGCTTTCTTTAAAAACTCTACCATAGACATGGTAAAATACTGCCTTTGACAAGTCTGGGTCCTGGTGTGTAGGTACTTATAATGTCATTGTTTTTACTACATTGTGTGCTTAAAAGTTTTTCTTTTTTCCTGAAGACAGTAGCTTGTAGAGCTGAAAGAGTTCTTATAAAGGCCTAATTTTTAGAAATTGACCTTTATTCTCTCAGCTCTTTTTCCTGACTCACTTCTTAAATGGTTTCTCTGGGCATTTTTCCTGATTCTCATCTCTGAAATCTGCTTTTCTCCCTCCTGCTGTTTTGGATGATGGGCCAAATTACTTATTCTTCAGTTCTGGATAGGCTCAGATTACTGGGTCACTTTATTTTCTGGACTCCAGATGTCCCCAAAATGATGCTGGAGATGATTCTTCTTTGGAGGTTTTTATGATGAACTGGTTTCCAGAAGTCCTACTCCTTCATCTGACTCTGTTTCACTTCCTTGAAGCGTAGTCACGTTTCTAACTCTGTTGTTGGAACACTATATTGAACACACAATTTATGAGCTATTGGCCATGTAAGGGGTGTGTGTGTGTGTGTGTGTGTTTTGGGTTTTGGTGGCATGATTAAAATCTATCTATGCTAACTCTTAGCTGTCTCTAACATTTTCATCTTTTTTCTTTTTCAAAGTCTTTACCCTTTACAAGTCACCCCTTCTCTCCAAATGGGAATAATCTTTCAGAATCCCATCAATATACTTTTATAAATCAGGCATTCATAAACATAATTTATAGCAAAACAAAGGTAATCTAATGGGCCTCAAGGACATTACTTAACTTCTCCTGGGTCTCATTCTTCATTGCTAGCATATGGTGATACCTGCTCAGTTAGCCTCACTGGATTCTTAACAAAGACTACTTAAATTATGCAGATGAAAGCACTTGGAAATTTTAAATTTTATATGTGCATATTAATGCACATTTCTTAAGTGAACTTTAGCATGTAAAAAAAATGGTAGACTATGAATGTTACAGGTAGGCCTTTATAATAGTTCTCAGAATGTGTTCTTCAGAGCGTTAGCTCTCCTGGGATTGTAAATAGGCGCTATATGAATAGTGCTTCTATGGTTGAAACATTGGGAAAACACTGGGTTTAGTGAAGTTAGGCTTCTGTGCCTTTGTACTTTCTTTTTTTCAGAGTTATTTAATAAGCATGTACTTCGTGGACTAAAAAGATTATATCAATTAAAAAATACCCCTTTGGTGGAGCGTATTTATGTACTGTGGGAGATAGAACCCAAGATACATTTTTTTACTCTGAGTCTTCCAGTTTAATTTTCTAAGCTATGATTTTGATTTTTGTAATTCCCTTGATCTTTACTGGTAATAATATTGAATTGAAACCAAATTTATTATTTTACTTCTAGTGTAATATATATGGCTGTTTATATAGGAAAACAAGTAATTCAACAGTTACAACTAATTGTATTTTAGATTTTTTTTTTCTGTTTCAGAAGGGTTTCTGAGTTGCCAAAATGTGGGGAAAAAAATGTTTTTAAAGCTTATTGTACCTATGTACTTATATTAAATACCTAGGCCTGCTTTTAGATAGGCTACACCTAAGAGGATAAAATCTAGAACACTGTCCTGAGAATGTTTCTAGTCATTGAATACTGAATTATTTGACATCTCAAGATCTCTAAATAATATATGTGTGGATTCTGAGGTTATATTTAAATGAAAAAGTTTTCTTTAATCATTTTTCTTTCCATAATCTTTATGTAGCTCATGAACTACTTAGATTTTTTTCATTTGTTCCTATTTTTTGCAACTAAAGTTCTTCTTTACATAAAATGAAAACTTTTATTTTGAAATATCAAATTATGAAACTGATTTAAACATTTTATTTTGATGATTCCATTTTAGGCTTTTCTCACTTATATTCTATTTAATTTTGCATCCATACATGTAAAATTTGATTTAATGATTGAACTTTATGATACATTTTCCCAATATTGATGTCCATGAATTTTGCCATATGAACCTTGTTTTGTATGTCATTGAAATTACCCTCTAAAATAAAGTACACCTCATTTGTTTCCTTTAATTTCCTTTATTGTCATACATATAAAATTATTTGTGAGAATTTTAGACAGAAGTGATTTTTATTTAAGGAATAATGCTAGTTGAGTCAATTAAGTTAAATTGTAGGTCATGGGAAATTAATGAAAGGCTTCCTAATTTTAAGTATTGTATCTTTATTTGTCCAGTGATTGTTTTGTCGTGTGTGTCTTAAATTGTCCTTTTATTTCATTTTTTGTTTTACTGTTTTCATTTTTCTAGCTTGTGACGAATGGAAAATACTACCGAGACCAAATCTTCACAGAGATGTCAACAGATTTGGTCACTCTGCAGTTGTCATCAACGGGTAACAGAAGCATGCTCAGCAGTCACTCTACCCACGTGCTTTGCTATTCTTTAAGCAAATTACTGTTTGTAATCAATGGCAGTAGTTTTAAGTATTGCTTCAATACCGTGGGAATAAATTTTGGTTCATTTACCATCATTCTTCTTTCTTTTCTGTTTAAATTTATTTAAGGGGCAGGGGAGCATCAGAGGAAAGATGCTGAGATAGAGCTTCAGATACTCTTTAAAATTTTCATCCTGGCTTAATTTCTTTTTCCAGAGATCAGATCATGAATGATTTCCCTAAAAAAATCAGCCTGAAGTTATAGAAAGGCTAGCCACATATTTCTATTGAGGAGAGCAAGGGAAGTGAGAACAATTAGGTTCTCATTTTGGTTCCATCATAACTGAGTGTGTGATTTTTGACAAGTCCCTTAACCTCTCTGGCTTTTTCATGTGTGTGTGCTCAGTTGCTTTAGTCCTGTAGTCCTGTCCGATTTTTTGTGATGTTATGAACCATAGCCTGCCGGGCTCCTCTGTCCAATGGATTCTGCAGGCAAAAATACTGGAGTGGGTTGTCATGTCCTCCTCCAGGTGATCTTCCTGACCCAGGGATCAAACTTGCATCTCTTATGTCTCCTGCATTTGCAGGCTGGTTCTTTACCACTAGCGCCACCTGGGAAGCCCATCTGGCCTTTAGTACCCTTATATTCACTGGGAATTTGGACTGGATGATCATTAAGTTACCTTCCTCCTGTAAGGTAGTGTGATTTTGCTATTTTTATAGCAAAAATTCATTAATGTGGACTCATGACAATAAATAACATGCTAGATCATCCATTAGCTTAAAATTTGCGATTCATAGTGACATTTTTATGAGGTCATTTTATTACTCCCTCATTGTAATTATGTAAAAATTCTCCAGTATGATGCTAAAAATAAAACTGTGTAAATGGTGTCACTTGGCTTTTGTAATGGAAATAAATGAAATCCAGAGTGTAAACGGAAAGACTCTAAGCTTCTCTGTTGAAAATTGCATTTCGTTGATTTTTATTTTACTTTTTAAATGATAAAAATATTCTTCAAGTACTTTCTGTTCTTTTCCATTTATTATATCAGTAATATTTTTAAAAATGAAAATTAGGCTGTTTTGAAGCCATTTCAAATTTCTTTGGTGCTGGTAGTATTAATTCGGTAATCATCTGGTCTTTTCTTTTCAAACTGAAACTTTGAAAATACTTTTGATTATTTTACTCTTGGTCATTTTATTTTATAAAAGGATAATAACAGGATACAGAGAATTCTATATCCAATTTCTAAATTCTTTATATTCAAAAAACTTAATTCTATATGGCAATTCTAAAGTATATCTTGTTATCTCCATATAGCTACTATATATTTCTAAAACTGTTTCCTACCTAGATAAAAAATGTAAAATGCATATTTAAATTTATTTTAAAAATTCATTAGATACTTTTTTTTAAGATTCTTGTTTTATTTTTAATAGGTCCATGTATATATTTGGAGGATTTTCTAGTGTACTCCTTAATGATATACTTGTGTACAAGCCTCCAAATTGCAAGGCTTTCAGAGATGAAGAACTTTGTAAAAATGCTGGTCCAGGAATAAAATGTATTTGGAACAAAAATCACTGTGAATCTTGGGACTCTGGGAATACTAATAATATTCTTAGAGCAAAGTGCCCTCTGAAAACAGGTGAAATATTTTTTTACTTCCTTTTGACATAAAGCATCTCTACTTGGCTTGAAATTGAAGTGCATTCCTGCTCATAAGAATTACCTTAATAGTTTTCAAAAATTAAAAACTCATAATCCTCTAATTAAGAATCCTAATGTTTGAATTTAGCAGTGATTAATAATTTAATATCTTTCTTAGCTATCTTTAGTTTTCTTTTTTGAATGTATAATAGTCATATATCTCTGTGTAATAGTAATATATCAATTTTGACATGTAACATGGCCATATATATATGAATTATTTTTGTATGTAAGTATAAAATTCACTCAAATACATCCTTTCTTAGATATATTGTATGCTTCAAAGAAATAAAATGAAGTAATTTATTCTGTGTTTGGTACTTTTTTCTTCCTGAATTATTGTCAAACCGTCCCATAAAGCTAAAAAGTTTCTAGAATTTTGATGTCCTGTTATAACTCAGTATTTATTATAAAATATTGAATAAATAATTCATACTTACGAATGTGTATGCCAAGTTGCTTCAGTCATGTCCAACTCTAGGCAACCCTGTGGACTGTACTCCTCCAGGCTCCTTTGTCCTTGAGGATTCTCCAGGCAGGAATAATAGAGGGGGTTGCCATGCCCTCCTCTAGGGGATCTTCCTGACCCAGGGCTTGAACCCACATCACTTATGTATCCTCTTTTGGCAGGCAGGTTCTTTACCATTAGCACCACCTGGGATGCCCTGATTTATGAATAATTAATAGTAAATATTTATAGAATGATTTGGATATAAATTTTCAATTTTCTTTAAATGAATGGGGCTTTTATATCTTTTCGGTGCTACAATGAACAGATCAGGTTTTGCTAATCTATAATCAGTTAGATGTCTCTAGATAGCTTTATGAAGAATGATAAACGATGAGCATTTGTTATAATCTTTTCTTTTAAAAGTATAGTAATACATTTTGTTTAATAAAATACCTCTAAGTCTTTTTCTTCCTCCATAATGTGTAAATGTCAAATGATTGTAGGATCCTGCTAGAGTGAATAATCAAGATGAGGGCAGGAGGTATTTAAATCCCTGTAAATCCAATTAAATTACAAAACTGACTTCATATTGGAGAACTTATTTTGATATTGATGATTATATTTATGGTTTAAAAATGTCCTCGTGATTCTTAGCAGATGTTAAAAATATGTGAATTAAGAAGTGTGACATTTTCTTTTCATCCTAATGTGTTCTGTCTCCCATTTGTATCACAGCTGCTTCTGATGACAGATGTTATAGATATGCAGATTGTGCCAGCTGTACCGCCAATACGAATGGGTGCCAGTGGTGTGATGACAAGAAATGCATTTCATCAACCAGTAACTGCAGCATGGTTAGTATTTATGGGTAAATGATGATGTAGCTAACACTGCTACTTTATAATCATTAGCTTACCTGTACAAAACACTGCTACTTTATAATCATTAGCTTACCTGTATCAAGACATTTAGAAAAGGGAAAGGGGAGAGGCAAAATAGAATTATGGTATTAAGAGATATAAACTACTATATAGATAAGCAACAAGAATATATTGTACAGCACAGGAATTTATAGCCATTGTTTTGTAATAATGTTAAATGGAATATATAATCTTAAAAAAATGTTGAATCATTATGTTGTATACCTAAAACTAATTCAATATTGTAGTGAGTAAGTAAGTGAAGTCCCTCAGTTGTGTCCTATTTTTTGCGAACCCATGGACTGAAGTCTACAAGGCTCCTAAGTCCATGGAATTCCCAGGCAAGAATACTGGAGTGGGTTGCTGTTTCCTTCTCCAGGGGATCTTCCTGACACAGGGCTCATACCCTGGTCTCTGGCATTGCAGGCAGACGCTTTACCATCTGACCCACGAGGGAAGCCCAATAAAATTTTGTTTGGAGTTCTCCAGGCCAGAATACTGGAGTGGGTAGCCTTTCCCTTCTCCAGGGGATCTTCCCAACCCAGGGATCGAACCCAGGTCTCCCACATTGCAGGCATATTCTTTACCTGCTGAACTACAAGGGAAGCCCAAGAATACTGGGGTGGGTAGCCTATCCCTTCTCCAGTGGATCTTCCTGACCCAGGAATTGAACCGGGGTCTCCTGCATTGCAGGCGGATTCTTTACCAACTGAGCTGTGAGGGAAGCCCCAATATTGTAAGCCAACTATATAAAAAAGACACTTCGAAAATACGCGGGGCATCACTTCTTGATATGTTGCTGGTCAGTCTAGATTCCATGTTGAATCCAATAACCTTTACTTTCCATGGATAAGACTGGGAAAATTCTTTCAAAACTTAATTTAAAAAGACTCTAGCTAGAAACATTGTCTTCTGTGCTGATAGAAATAGGAATGTATACGTAAGTATTGAAGTCATTTCTATGAGAATCTTGTTAGACATGTGTTAATAGTGTTGTGACTTAGGTTTTATTTACATGCTTTGTGTGCAAGCTTACGGAGAAGGCAGTGGCAACCCACTCCAGTACTCTTGCCTGGAAAATCCCATGGATGGAGGAGCCTGGTGGGCTGCAGTCCATGGAGTCGCGAAGTTGGGCAGACTGAGCGACTTCACTTTCACTTTTCACTGTCATGCATTGGAGAATAAAATGGCAACCCACTCCAGTGTTCTTGCCTGGAGAATCCCAGAGACGGGGGAGCCTGGTGGGCTGCCGTCTATGGGGTCGCACAGAGTCGGACACGACTGAAGCGACTTAGCAGCAGCAGCAGCAGCAGCAAGCTTAATCTGAAGTGTTGATAGTAGTAGTTTCATTTTATCGTTAAAATTGTCTATAGATCTGTGTTTTAAATTAAAAAAAAATTTTCTTTAGATCTGTGGTTCTCTGAGGCATTTCTGTGCTACATTGGGACGTCTGGCAATGTGTATTTTTTGTTTGTTTTCACAACTGTGGGACTGCTGCTGCTGCTGCTGCTAAGTCACTTCAGTCGTGTCCGACTCTGTGTGACCCCACAGACAGCAGCTCACCAGGCTCCCCCGTCCCTGGGATTCTCCAGGCAAGAACACTGGAGTGGGGTGCCATTTCCTTCTCCAATGCAGGAAAGTGAAAAGCGAAAGTGAAGTTGCTCAGTCGTGTCTGACTCTTAGCGACCCCAGGGACTGCAGCCCACCAGGCTCCTCTGTCCATGGGATTTTCCAGGCAAGAGTACTGGAGTGGGGTGCCGTTGCCCTCTCCATGGGACTGCTACCAGCATCTAACATAGAGAAGCCCAGGACACAAGTAAACATCTACAGTGAACGAATAGTGCTGACACAAGAAATCATCACCTGGCTCAAAGTTTCACTAGTGACGAGGTCAAGAGCCTATTTTAGACTATTGAAAATGTAATAAAATTAATGTTGATAGATTAAAATAGGTCAAGAGGAGTAACAACTAACCTTTTAATGGATAGCATCAAAATGTTCCACGTTTCTTAGATGTCAGCAAATTAAAGGAAAAAATTTTTAATTTTTTTATTTTTATTTATTTATTTTTAATCTTTAAGATTTTTATTTTTATTTTTTATTTTTATTTTTTTTTTGTATTTATTTATTTTTTTACACGAACTCATGATTAGAGATTCTCTTATTGGAGTGTAGCTTAAATAACTAAAAAGTTCCCATACAGATTTTAAACTAAATACATATTAATTTTTTCGTTTTTTGAGTTTTTATTAAGCGAGAAAATTATCCACTTGTTTTTCAAGATACCAGACAGAAGTAAAAGGTAAAGAAAAAGGAGTTTGAAAACTAAAGTAAAAAGTTTCATTACGTTACCTAAAATTTTTTCCTGTAACCAATCATATTTTGAAATAATTAAAGCTTTATGATTCTATTCTAAAATAGTATTAAAAACTTAAAATGAAGGAAAACTTTGAATTATTGCTTCATCAGATTGAACCCTTTTGTTTTTATACTTACTGTTTGTATATACTTTGCAGTGATATGTTGCTTTAATAATAATAGATACTGAAATTTTATTTGAGTTTGAATGTTAATAGAACATGACTCACTTTGAATGTTTGAATTATTTTTTATATTTGCATAATATTTATCTAATGGGAGTTACATTAGTGAATAATATGGACATGGTAGCAATGTAAAATAAAACATGGGCATAAGGGACTAAAATGGAAAATGTCATTAGATACGAATTGCAAGCAGATTTTGTTTAAAACTTTGTTCGATAACTCTGAGTTAATTTGTATTTAGACATTTACACTATGTGAAAATACACGTCTCAAAAATTGCATTATGCAGATTACTATAAAGTATTCATTTTATAAAGTGGCCTTTTCCTTTAGAGTTTAGTGTTGATAATGTATTAAAAACGAAAGCACTTGGTGAGATAGTACAAGTGAACAGATGGAAGTCTCTCATAATTTAGACTTTGATGTAATGTGTCTTTTGGACAGTTTTATCAGAATGTCTGGTGATTAAAATAAACCAAATGCTAATAGATACAGAAGGGTCTATGAGATTTTAGCATAAATGATATCCATTGATATTCTGTTTCATTATTTAGTCATTTTTACTGCAAGTTGCATATTTCGTGCTCTAATAGCCCAAATAACTATTCTTCTTGCAGATTTTCATTTTAAATTTACATCTAGATATATTAGGGTGAAGATGAGTAGAGTACTGGTTATTCTTCATAGTCTGTTTATGAATGTGCATCTGGTTCATTAGGCCAGAACATGCCAGCCATGTTTCAGAGTAGCAGTCAGCTTTCTTCTATCATTGAATGAATTGACCCTGTGTGTGATGGAAGTACAATTTCATCTATTGTACTGGCTCAGTATCAATAAATGAGTTTACTGTTCTTATGAAGAGCAGTAGAGTTATTTCGATGGTGACTCTACCATTGTTGTTCTAATGATTGGCATTAAGTTCTCATTCTTTCTCTTATTCTATATGTTGTTTAGCTATTCTCTTGTCTGTCTTATAGGCTATTTTATTTATCAGATGATTCAAGTAAATTAATTTGTTTTCAGCTATGTGACAAATGTTTGGAAGTATAGTAGTCCTATAGAATGATACTAAGATTTATATGCTATATGAGACAAAAAAGCTTTGATTCAGAAAAATAACATTAAGAAAATTTGCATGTTGTTGATGAAAGTGAAAGTGGAGAGTGAAAAAGTTGGCTTAAAGCTCAACATTCAGAAAACGAAGACCAGGGCATCTGGTCCCATCACTTCATGGGAAATAGATGGGGAAACAGTGGAAACAGTGTCAGACTTTATTTTTTTGGGCTCCAAAATCACTGCAGATGGTGACTGCAGCCATGAAATTAGAAGACGCTTACTCCTTGAAAGAAACATTATGACCAACCTAGATAGCATATTGAAAAGCAGAGATATTACTTTGCCAGCAAAGGTCCGTCTAGTCAAGGCTATGGTTTTTCCAGTGGTCGTGTATGGATGTAAGAGATGGACTGTGAAGAAAGCTGAGCACCGAAGAATTGATGTTTTTGAACTGTGGTGCTGGAGAAGACTCTTGAGAGTCCCTTGGACTGCAAGGAGATCCAACCAATCCATTCTGAAGAAGATCAGCCCTGGGATTTCTTTGGTGGGAATGATGCTAAAGCTGAAACTCCAGTACTCTGGCCACCTCATGCGAAGAGTTGGCTCATTGGAAAAGACTCTGATGCTGGGAGGGATTGGGGGCAGGAGGAGAAGGGGACAACCGAGAATGAGATGGCTGGATGGCATCCCTGACTCAATGGACATGAGTCTGAGTGAACTCCGGGAGTTGTTGATGGACAGGGACGCCTGACGTGCTGCGATTCATGGAGTTGCAAAGAGTCGGACACGACTGAGCAACTGAACTGAACTGAATGAAAATGGAGGTTGAATAAGACTTGCAGTACAATTTGGGCTTTAAAAAATGTATCTTACGTGATTTTTTTTAAAGGAAGAATAAGATAAAAATTTCTTCAACCATTTTTATATATGGGAAATTATAAGTAAATTTTAATTGTCAAGTTTTTTGGTTGAAAAGAAATATTTATCACCCTAACATGAGAAAGCCTAAGGTAAGAGTGTCTACCTATGGAAAGGAAAGGGAGCTTATGATGCAGCATGTGCGTTTTTCCTTTGTGTGTGTGTGTCTTTTTTCCCTCAAAAGTGAGTCATAAGAAGAGTTGAGCCCAAAGAATCTGATTTTTTTTTATCACAGGTATTGATAATATCATGTGAAATATCAAACCTTGATATACGTAGGAAACTCACACCAAAGTTCCTATGTTGCCTTTTGTTTTTTTGACCTTTAACCTTCAACCTGTTAGACCTGAACTTAGTTGAAATATGAGTAGTTGTTAATAGGACTGATCAAAATGTAACTTTTGCAGGTTCTTTTCAACCTTTATTGAGGAGATGTGATAGATACACACAGGAGCAACATCAGTTAACCTAAATCATTATTTAATGTCTGGAGTAAGAAATGGCAACCCACTCCAGTGTTCTTGCCTGGAGAATCCCAGGGACGGGGAAGCCTGGTGGGCTGCCGTCTATGGTGTCGCACAGAGTCGGATGTGACTGAAGCGACTTAGCAGCAGCAGAAGTAACCAAAACCGTTATTTAATGTATGTGGAAGTAAACTTAGTTTGAGTTATTGAGAAAATAATTTATCATTAAGAAATTCTGATTCAGTAGAACTGGATTTGGTGTTAGTAGTCTGTGTTGTTAAGTTCAGGTAATTATATGTACGCTAAACTTCATGAATCATTACTGTACAAAGATGAAAGGTAACATGCTTTATCTTTTAACTTTATAGTCTGTGAAAAACTATACCAAATGCCATGTGAGAAATGAACAGATTTGTAACAAACTTACCAGCTGTAAAAGCTGTTCACTAAACTTGAATTGCCAGTGGGATCAACGACAGCAAGAGTGCCAGGCTCTACCAGGTAAAGATTTACACTTGGTAAATCAGTTTTATAGTCCACAGATGAATGCTATTTTTGTAAAGAACGTTTAGTAAGAATATTCCATTTTCTAAAATTAAATCAGTAGCAAATAAACAATAGTATTGTAGTTATAGCAGTGTTCCTACAAGAAAGATTTATACATTTGTTTCCGATTAAGACTTTCAAGGTATCTTCTGTTTATTACTGTTGACTTGATCAGAATACTTTTCAATTAAAAAATTGTATCTTAAAAACATAGAAAATAGTAAGTATTCAGAGTAATATCCAGATCTAACAATGTTAACATTTTGGCACATTGGATTTAAGTGCCCTTTATTTTTTAAATTCCAGGAGCAGTTTTTTTACTGACTGTTCTTTTTTATTAGAAATGGTAACATTTATAATAATTATTATATAATTCAATGAGATGCTTAAGTTCTGTAAATCAGAACAAAACTCATTTGAAAAAGAAATTTCAATTTATTTTTACAGTTAGCATTCTTCTTAGTAGACCCCTAAGTATTCTTTCTTTTGAATATGAAAGATAAGATCAGAAAATCAAAAACTTGTATAGATATTTAACTAGTTCCATCTTCTTGTTATACAGATAAGTTGAGACTGGTTACATGACCTGCTTAAAAAAGTACATGACTTGTAAATAGCAGAGGGGACTAGTAACTGGGTGTTTATCTCTGTTCAGTTTTTTTTTCTGTTTCTATCTTATGATTTTTTTTCATTTTTTCATTGAAAAATATATGAACCTATTTAATTCTCGAAAGTGTTGGAAAATCCCATCATAGGATTTAGGGCTTTCTTATAAGTTCATGTAATAAAATAAAAATTAGATTGCCTTTAAAAGTACCACTGAGATTTTGGAATTTATATACTAAGCTTTTAAGCTTTTAAATAGTGATGTGTACATGTGTGTTCATTTTGAGTAATTTAGAGGATATTAATGCAGTAGGCAAAATTTGAGAAGCAATAGTGAGATGACACTAAACTTGAAAGTAATAATTTCTAAGTGTTAAAGTCTAAACAGAGTAAATCCTGGACTAAAATAAGACTGAAGGAATATATTGTAAAGGAATATTATTCAATAAGAAGATAATTTGATTACCAGTGGAAATTTGGGAAAATAATAGTGAAGTTATATTTAGTAATACCCATCTACTCTTGCCTGGGAAAATATTTTGGTTTGTGCTAAGGGTTGTACTTGACCAGGTTATTACTCTGGAGAATAATAAATATAATAAGCTATTTTATTACTCACTAACTCCCTTTGTTCTGTATTCATATATACTAAGAGCCAGCTTGGCATTATATGTAGTTTGGTTTCTGTTCAGCTTGTCTCAAGGAAGTGAATGCTTTAAATGGAGAACTTAGTCTGTAGTAATTGCCTTTTTCCATGGAAATTTGTGAATTGCATTTTTTCCATTGATCTCATGTAAAACTGGCAATTTGAATTTATCAGGCTTAACCTATTTTAAAAATGAGCTATTATCCTAAGTTGAGATGGTGCTTAAAGCTACAGAAACTTGAGACATCACAACATTTGGTTTAGTGCTCTGATTCAGTTTAGCTCCAAAGGCCCATGCGTTGTTCGCACTTGTATGACTCATGAACCAAGCATTTTTGATCTTATAAAACAAAATATAACCAAAACGAATGTAAACCCTTCCTTGATTCAGTAAGGAAAGAAAAAGCTGAAATTTAACAAAAACTCCTGTGCTGTTTCCTTGAAGTGATCTGGTAGTTTAGATTTCAGAAGACAAGGAAGATTGCTGTATGTGTAGCCTGAAAATGAAATCAGAGGTGTTTGAAGTCTTACTAAATGGATCTGGTGTATCGAGTGCTTACTGTGTTCCAAGCACTATGTGTTATCCTCATTATCTAGTTTAATAGGACAGTAGTTAATTCAAGAAGCAAAGGGCCCTGTGATACTAAGATATTGTGTGCTTTTGTAATTCTCATTCTGTTATAGGTTTACTCTATATTAATAGTTTTCCAAAGGCTACGTAGTGTATGATTCTAATAGATTGAATGTTATATTAAACCAACATTAAGGGGATTTGCAAAAATATAGAACAAAGCCACACTCTTAACTGTTTTGTTTTTTGGAGACTGTAATTAAGAGAAATTAAATATGCTATTTATTTTAAGTTGTTATGTATTTCCCTAACATTTTTTAATGAAAAATTTCAAACATTTTTAAATGATTTTTTTTATGAAAAATAGAATTATATTGAGGACACTCACTACACACACCCTAGATTCTGCAATGCACATTTTACTCTGCTCTATCTCTGATTTCTGTGCCTATCCATGCCCTATTCATCTATCAACCCATCTCAATTTTTGGTGCCAAGGGCCTAATTTAAACCATCAGCTTTACTTTCTCAAGGAGAAAATGTGAGGATATTAATACATCGTCCGTGAAGTGAAGTGAAGTGAAGTCGCTCAGTCGTGTCCAACTCTTTGCGACCCTGTGGAGTGTAGCCCACCAGGCTCCTCCATCCATGGGATTTCCCAGGCAAGAATACTGAAGTGGGTTGCCATTTCCTTCTCCAGGGAATACATCTTCTTGGGTGTGTAATAATAGCGTTAAGGGGCAAGACATCCGAGAAACTGGAAGAGTAGGTTTGTAATAAAATTTTAAATGAATAAATATATGTATTTTTTAAAGACTAGTTTTATTTTTTAGTATGGTCAAGCTCCATAGATATAAAATGTATAAGGAAAAATCTGTGGCGTTCTCAACAATTTTTAAGGGTTTAAAGGGGTCTTGAGACCAAAATATTTGAGAACTGCTGCTTTATAATAATTCCATAAAGACTGAACTGATGCATCCAACTTGAAAGGGCAAGAGGCACTGAAATATTTAGTGATATGAAACTAACAGATAGTCAAGTCAAGCTTCACAGATTGGTGTGTCAATGAAACACCTCAGTGTTGATGTATCCTAGAGCATAACTTTATATTGAATTTATAAGTCTGTGTTTTAGAAAACAAACACTGTTTTAGGTTCGATTTGGAGCCTAAGGAAAAACCACTGTTACTGAATAGTATGTTTAAACTTTCAAAAGACTTGAAAGGTTGTGTAAAAATAAATATTTGAAAGCAAACTTTCTAGTTTCTTTACGAAACATAAATGAAATGAGACTTCTCGCCCCATAATTATAATAAAAGAATCAAAGAACCCAGCTTATATCAAAATAGTACACTTGGGCTGAAGAGATTAGTTCATCCAATTCGCTAGCCGAGAGGACAGTTATTAATAGCTACCTACACTTGTAGAAATAACTTTGCTTTTGTTGTGTGCTGGTTATTTTTCTACTGAAGTGATCCTGTATAAAGTGAACCTTGTGACATATAAATGTGGTAGTGATTTCACTTGCTGTGAAACCATATATCAATACACTAGATTTACACAGAAGACCTAACAGTCAACAGATTTTGACTGATGTTACAGAGCCGTAGCTTTTCTTATGTTTAATAAATAGAGAAAAAATTAGGATCTTCTGTTCTTATTCTTCACCAAAATATTAGTCAAATTTTGTTTAGTATAATACAAGGATATATTTGAATTTTATCATAAAAATTATTTAAGCAAATCTAGAAGTTGTATTTATTTAGCATTCTGAAATAATTGAAAAGTATGCATGTGTTTGGATAATCAAAAAATGACTTTTTTTTTTTTTTGGACTAGCTCATCTTTGTGGAGAAGGATGGATTCATGTCGGGGATGCTTGTCTTAGAATTAATTCCAGTAGAGAAAACTATGACAATGCTAAACTTTACTGCTATAATCTTAGTGGAAATCTTGCTTCACTAACAACTTCAAAAGAAGTAGAATTTGTACTGGATGAAATACAGAAGTATACACAACAGGTAACAACTATGTTTGTTTTTATTATGGGAATATGCTTATAATCATACAGCTATTGGCAATGAGTCATTCTTTTTGTTTTTAGATACATTATGTTTAATAAACCTTGGAAGTGAAAGTAGAACTCATTTCAACAGTGAACAGTCAGGGGACTCATTCCGTACTTGTATTTGGTACTATGCCCCTCCCCCCAGGTGGCAGTGGTAAAGAATCCACCTGCCAATGCAGGAGACGCAAGAGATGTGGGTTCGATCCCTGGGTCAGGAAGATCCCCTGGAGAAAGAAATGGCAACCCACTCCAGTATTCTTGCCTCGAGTATCCCATGGACAGAGGAACCTGGCAGGTTACAGTCCATGGGTTTGCAAAGATTTGGACATGACTGAGCACAGCATTTGGTAGTTTGATAATTTTCTAAATTGCATCTTACATGTTTTCCTCAGTAAACCATTGCATTACCTTAGCAAGAAGTCATCTCATATGAATAAATATACTTTAAAACTTGTGTGTATAATTTAATAATTTGTTTGAAGCATTATTATTCTTGTAACTTAGGATGTCTTTTATAATTAGAACACAAACGAGCATATTGGCTATATTTGTATAGATGTATTTGTGTGTATGTGTGTCTATGTGTATGTTCTGAGGGTTAAAAGTTTGAATTATCCTCAGTATAGATATGCGTGAAATAATATACAAATAGTTAGCTGGACTTAAACAGATCATTAAAGTATATGGAAGATTTGGAACATACAACACTTGGGAGCAGTTTTAATTTCCTTGAAAGCTGTTTTATGAAAAATATTTCCATAGAAATGGACTATTTGCTTGGATATGGTATCAAATATCATTTTACAATAAACTTCTCATAGGAATCCATAGTACTTATTTGCTATTCTTGGATGTTAAAATATAGTCAACTCTTAAGAACAGATTAATTTGAAAAAAAAAAAAAAAGAGCAGATTAATTTGGAGATTTGGAAATAATTTACTAAATGTAGTTTTGAAATATCTTAGTTAATATACTTAATTGAAGTGTCTTGAAGACATTTGAAAAAATTGAGTAGATTATATTATACATTGTATTGTTTTAGGTGTACAACATAATCATTTGATATTTGTATGATATATGTTGTTCTTGGATTTCTTTTTGATTCTGCATATAAAAATATATGATATTTTTCTTATCCTGACTTATTTAAATTAGATCTATCCATGTTCTTGCAAATGGCAATATCTCAGTACTCTGTGATCTCACATATATGGTGAATTTAAAAAAACAAACAAACAAACATCCTAAAAACTAAAAAACTAAGCTCACAGATAGAACAGTTTGGTATTTCCCAGAGGTAAGGATGGAGGGCGGGCAAAATGGATGAAGGCAGTCGAAAGGTACAGACTTAACAATTATAAAACAAATAAGCTATGAGGCTATAATACACAATGTGGTGACAATAGTGAATAATACTGTATTACATATTTGAAATGTGCTGAGAGTAGATGTTAAAAATCTTCACAAAAAACTGTGTATGGTGACATACCTTAACTAGACTTATAATTCTACAATGTATACAAATATTGAATCATTATTTTGAATTCTGGAAATTAAAATATGTCAATCATGTATCAATTAATGGAGCTTTTCTGGAGGCTCAGACAGTAAAGAATCTGCTTGCAGTGCAAGAGACCCAGGTTTGATCCCTGGGTCAGGAAGATCTCCTGGAGAAGGGAATAGCTACCCACTTTAGTATTCTTGCCTGGAGAATCCCATGGACAGAGGAGCCTGGTGGGCTACAGTCCATGGAGTCACAAAAAGAGCTGGACATGACTGAGGGTCTTTCACTTCACATACATCAATTAAAAGAAAAAGTATAGTCAACACNCTCCTGGAGAAGGGAATAGCTACCCACTTTAGTATTCTTGCCTGGAGAATCCCATGGACAGAGGAGCCTGGTGGGCTACAGTCCATGGAGTCACAAAAAGAGCTGGACATGACTGAGGGTCTTTCACTTCACATACATCAATTAAAAGAAAAAGTATAGTCAACACTTCAGAATAGCTTAAGTAGGAGATACAGAAATAGTTTACTACATCTAGTTTTGAAATAACTTATTTAGTTTAAACATATACTTGAAATATGCTAATGTAAATTGTCATAGCATCATTATAGATTTTTATATTTTGTATCAAAAGTAAAAGTAGAACTCAGTATAGATTGGTTAAGTGATAAAGCTAAACAATTATAAATACCTCAGATCTGAGGTATGTACAATTTTGCCCAGTGTTTAAAATGTACACACACATATCGATACTGTGGGCTAAATAATCCACAAGGTGTCATGATTTCTACACAGGGCTTCCTGATAGCTCAGCTGGTAAAGAATCCACCTGCAATGCAGAAGAGGCCAGTTCGATTCCTGGGTTGGGAGGATCCCCTGGAGAAGGGATAGGCTACCCACTCCAGTATTTTGGGGCTTCCCTGGTGGCTCAGCTGGTAAAGAATCTGCCTGCAATGCGGGAGACCTGGGTTCGATCCTTGAGTTGGGAATATTCCCCTGGAGAAGGGAAAGGCTACCCACTCCAGTGTTCTGGCCTGGAGAATTCCATGGATTGTATATAGTCCAGGGGGTCTCAAAGAATCAGACATGACTGAGCAACTTTCACTAATGGAGGTATGACAATAATTCAAATATTGGCATTAGATTTCAACAACTTTTTTTGACCTTAGGTTGTGACTTTTATTTGGGCAAGGAGTCTTTGGTACAGTGCTGTGGAGATGGTTTTGGTTTGAAAACTTTTCAGAGCATATATTACCAATTGCTTGCCATTGAAATAGTTAAGTGATACGTTTTTGATATAGTTGATTTTTAAGCAACATTGAGGAAAAATGATGCATTAAGTATCAAACTGATGGAGAGCAGGCAATCTGGAAATACTGTTATCTTTACAACTTAGTAGCAAGTTAACTTCCACAGCCCTATGTTCCTCATCTGTAACCTTGGATAGTTATTTGCTACTGTCCTGAATATTCATTGGAAGGACTGATGCTGAAGCTGAAACTGCAATACTTTGGCCACCTTATGTGAAGAACTGACTCATTTGAAAAGACGCTGATGCTGGGAAAGATTGAAGGCAGGAGGAAAAAGGGACAACAGAGAATGAGATGGTTGGTTGGCATCACCGACTCAATGGACATGAGTTTGAGTAAATTCCGGAAGTTGATGATGGACAGGAAGGCCTGGTGTGCTGCAGCCCATGGGGTCACAGAGAGTTGGACGTGACTGAGCTACTGAACTAAACTGAACTAATGTTTATTGTGAGAAATAAGTGAGAAGTTGTATGTGAAGAATATAAATTTTATTTAAGTGTTTACTTATGATTATTATTGTTTGCATTTTTAAGATTGTTATTTTTATATGTTTCCACTATTGCTATTACTACTATTTCCAGGAATCATTAATTAGATAATGAATTTTTAGGTAACTAAATGAATTTATTCAATGAAGAGTTAATATTGATATTGTCTATAGAAAAATATTTACCCCAAACTGATGTTTTAATTTTTTCCATTTTACAAAGCCTTCCCCCCATCTCCATTAATTATACAAGGATCTTTTTCCTCTTAAGAACATTCCTGATTTATGTTAAAGAATATGAATATATGTTATGGATTTCCTTTTGGTAATAACAAGGGAATAGTGTCTGAGTTTTAAAAAGTGACTTAACAGTTTTATATAAATATTAAACAAATTAGAGGGACTTAAGCACATACCCTTTTGAAGTGTTTGTATGAATGTTCAATTCACTGTTACTGCCTACCACAATTTTGTGGTGGTATTAGCGTATGTGTTTCTCATGAGTATTGATATGGATAATTTAATTTCTAATGACATTTTATATCTGTACAGAGTTTAAAGTCTTCCCTTTCATTAGTGAAATTGATAATTTATATCCTTGAGTTCAGTTCAGTCAGTCAGTCGTGTCTGACTCTTTGTGATCCCATGGACTGCAGCGTGCCAGGCTTCCCTGTCTATCACCAACTCCTAAAGCTTGCTCAGACTCATGTCCACTGAGTCAGTGATGCCATCCAACCATCTCATCCTCTGTTGTCCCCTTCTCCTCGCGCCTTCAATCTTTCCCAGCATCAGGGTCTTTTCTAAGGAGTCAGTTCTTCACATCAGGTGGCCAAAGTATGGGAGTTTCAGCTTCAGCATCAATCCTTCCAATGAATATTCAGGACTCATTTCCTTTAGGATGGACTGGTTGGATCTCCTTGCAGTCCAAGGGACTCTCAAGAGTCTTCTCCAGCATCAGTTCTTTGGTGCTCAGCTTTCTTTATGGTCCAAGTCTCACATCTATACGTGACCACTGGAAAAACCATAGCTTTGGCTAGATGGACCTTTGTCGGCAAAGTAATATATCCTTAGTTTTTATAAATATTCAAAAATTTTACATGGACATTACAATATGATACTTGGTTGTTAAACAAATATATTAAATGGTTGATATTAATACGGTAAAGAAAAACTATAATAATTGAATTTGTATTATTAAACCATTTTTGTTTGAACTGAAGCTATTTTTCTGGGAAGGATGGACTAATCTTCATTCATTTAGTATGTCTTTATTAAGCACCCTCAGTGTACTTGGCAGTCTACTGCTTGCTGAGAATATAGAGATTAAAAACAATCACTGTTGTCAAAGAGCTTTCAGAGGAGAAAAACCAAGCCAATTACACCAAAGTGTGGTAATTGCAATGATAAATGTACACAGGGCGATATATGCAGTTAGAGGATAGATACCTGACATGTAATGTCAACTTAAGGAGTTTCCTAGAGTAATACCCTACTTACTTGTTGCAAGACTTAGAGTTGGCCGTAGTACGTAAAGATATTTGTAAGGATTCAGAGAAATACCTCTGTTTTTGTTTTTCTCTCAATTTATCTTGTTTGAGAGCTACTAGCCTTATAGTTGAGGATAAGATGCACATGGTATCATCTAGGAGAAATCTACTGATTTTTAAAAATATTTTACAAAAATGCAACAAAGTAGTATTTATAAAGTTTTGTTTTTAGTCATATGGAGCATACAACATAATTTAAGATCTATTTACATTTTTTACTAGCAAGAGCTTCATTGTTTTCATTACAAAATTGAGGGGTAGTTATCAGTGACTATTTGGACATTTGTTCTACTGAATATATTTAACTTACAAAGAGCTTCTTATTGGTAGATCCACATTCTTTGAGTTTTAGAAAAGTACTTGTGTTTGGCTTTGGGCTTCCCAGGTGGCTCAGTGATAAAGAATCTACCTGCCAGTGAAAGAGCTGCAGAAGACCACGAGTTCAATCCCTGGATCAGAAAGTTCCCCTGGAGAAGGAAAAGGCAACCCACTATAGTGTTCTTGCTGGGATAATCTCATGGGCAGAGGAGCTTGGCAGGCTACAGTTTATGGGGTTGCGGAGTCGGACACAACTGAGCAATTGAGAACAAGCACAAACAAGCACAGTGTTTGGCATTATAACTCAACTGCTTTTTCCTTTATTTATGTTATTCTTAGTTTTTACATTACAATCTCAAAAAGCGCTATTTTAGAAGCTTCATATTTCAAGACTACTACTTTAAGTTGCTTATTTTTTCTTGCTTATGTTTATAAATCATAAAGATTAGACCAACAATTAATTTGAATATATGATGAACTTAGATTCTGTAGTTTGTGGACTATCCTTCTCTGTAAAGAAATATTTTGTTTCATTAGAAATATGAAGTTTAGCAAAATTTCAAAGGTGGAATTTTCTGCAAGGTGACATTGCGTTAAACATACCATTATAGAAAGTGAATTATACCCTGAGTCATTGCAGTTGTATAAACTTAAGATAACCCTTCCATCATAAATGGAGATTGACAAATTCATGCACTTTAAAGAGATATCCTGGGTCAAATGATCATTTACTTATTGGCAATGGCTAACAAAATGTTGCAGTGATTTATGGTGTGCTGCAGTAAATTTTCATAAGATAGTAATTTATCTTTTGTTTCTCAACTGCCTGTCCAGCTCATTTACTGGGTAATAGTTACTTTTAAATGTTTTATCAACTGCTTATTTTCCTGCTCTTCTCTTCTTCCTTGCAGATTCTTATCATGACGATTTAGAGAAAAATGTTCCGTTTTAAAGGACTTGTCTTTATATAGGTAGTTTGGAAATACAGACAGAGTTGCTCTAATGTAAAGCACAGTCATTAATCTGAAATATCTATGTTGGATTGATTCCTGCTGTTATTATCAAGAACTATAAAAATAGCTTTTTTGTTATCAAAATATATTGAGAATAATTATGAAATATATGATGGTCACAAGACAAAGCAGCATGTGTGTTTTTATAATTAGAAAACGTTTATTAAGCAGTATCTCTGTGTCAAAAACTGAATTTTAGAAAATAATTATCTCTGTTCTACTGGCCTTGTTCACAGAATTTATTGTCTGCCTATGATATGTACAGTACTCTGCTGGGTGATATGAGATCCGTTCTAATGAATGTTTCTTGTTCTTTAGTCAGTACGTTGCGTCTGACTCTTGCAACCCTATAGACTGTAGCCCACTGGGCTTTTCTGTACATGGGATTTCCCAGGCAAGAATAATGGAGTGGGTTGCTCTTTCCTTCTCCAGGGGATCTTCCTGACCCAGGGACTGAACTTGTGTCTCCTGTTTGGCAGGTGGATTCTTTATCATTGAACCACCTGGGAAGCCCCTAATGAATGTTAATAGTACTTTAATTTTATTTAAGAAATATTTGTTGAGTATTTATGTGTAAAAATCATTATATTTGTACACTGTATAAATTTCAAGGTCTACAAGTTCTTTAGAAGAACTCAAGGACCATTTGTACAACATATTTAGAATAAATACTGAGTTAATATATCTTACTTATATATTGTCAAAGACCCAGGCTGAGGAACATGTTTTTCTCTACCCTGACACATGGTGATATAAAAAAGAGATGATGTGGAGTTTTGAAACCACTTCACATTATAATATAATATTATTAGCTTGATAACTTCAAACATAAATATATTATGATGTGTATTTAAGCAGAAATGTTTTGGAATGATGTTAGCAATTTGGTAGAATGGAAATTTCTGGTACTCCCAGAAACACTGATTTAACAAATTACCTATACACAAAATACCTTTCCAGAAGCTCAGGAGTCCAGGAGAGAGGTTATAGCATCAGAGATGGCAGAGGGAACACAGAAATAAGAGAAGACTGATTAAAACTGGTAGAAAAGTCAGTTCCACATTACCTCCATCATCCTTCCCCTAAGCCTCCACAGTGCAGTGAAGCTTAGTGAGAAGTACCCTCTGAAAAGGGGAAAGAGGATGAACTGAGCACCGGTTTTGCTGTGGTCCCCACCCCCCAGCTCTGCTCTAATGAATCCCAGTGCATGGATTTTCCCTGTGAACCCAGGCGCCAGGCACACCCCAGTGCCAGAGTGGCTCCTGTGGCCTCAGGCTGCAGACTGGTGCCCACAGACCCATCGTCCAGGCCAGCCCCCATAGATTCCTGGGCTCTAGGAAACCTAAGATCCACGTCCTCCCTTGGGCTGGTCTCTGCACACTAAGGGTCAGGCTCATTCCAGTGGACTCAGGCTTCAGGCCCTCTCCTGTGATCCCAGGTACCAGGCCCACCCCCATGGACACAGGTATCACACCTATCTCACAGACTCAGGGCCAGGCTTGTCCCAGTGGACCCTGGCCCCAGGCTAGCCCCTGCAGCCTTAGGACCATACTTGTGGGCCCAGGTGGCCAGCTTGCCCCAGCACCAGACTGGCCTCAGTGGATTTAGGCTCAAGGCCTGCTTCAGTGCCAGGTAAGCCCTGTGGATCCATGCTTCTGAGTGGCTCCCGTAGATCCAGGCTCCAGACTGACCCCTGTGGACCGAATTTCCTCGCTTGGCACTGTGGACTAGATTCCACGCCCACCACTTTGTACTCAGTCAGCACCAGCCCTATTCCAGTGGACCCCTGTGCCATAGTGACCCCTTCAGACCTCGAATCCAGGCCTGCACTCAGGCTCCGGTTCCAGGGTGACCTTGTGGAGCCCTTGGTTCTGAGTCTGTCTATGCAGACCTAAACTCCAGACCCACTCCAGTGGACCCAGGATCCAGGCTTGTCCCTCTGAACCCAGGCACCAGACAGGTCCTCTGGATCCAAATTCTAGGCCTGCTTACCCATGGCCTAGGCTGTCCTCAAGGGCAGCCCACTTGAGGACTTCAACAGTAAGCTTGCCACAGACCCCACCACACAGACTGCCAGAATCCCTGGATAGGCTGACTGGAGAAAGGCTTTCCCTGCTGAAGTCAATCTGTAAAGACTGGAAGAGGTGATTACTTCTTCTCATGTGCAGACACCAATGCAAAGCTATAGGAATCATGAAAAATCAGGGAAATATGATGTTACCAAAGAACAAAGTAAAGCACTTGTGGGGGCTTCTCTAGGGGCTCAGCAGTAAGCAATCTGCTTGCCAATGCAGGAGAAATGGATTTGACTCCTGGGTTGAGAAAATCCCCAGGAGAAGGAAACGACCACCCACTCCACCATTCTTGCCTAGAAAATCCCATGGATATGAGGAGACTGGAGGGCTACAGTCCCTGGGGTTGCGAAGAGTTGGACATGACTTAGCAACTAAGCAATAATAACTGACTCAAAAGAAATGGAGATCTGCAAACTGCCTGACAAAGAATTCAAAATAACCAATGAAAGAAGCTCAGTGAATTATAAGAAAACACAGATAAACAGTCTAACAATATTAGGAGAACAGTATATGAAAGAAGAGTTAATTGAGTGGTTCAACAAAGACGTAGAGACCATAAAAAAGAACCCAAGAGTAATTAGTGGAGCTGAAGAACGCAATGACTGAACTAGATAATTCCACATAGAACTTAATAATAGCAGACTCTTATCAGGCAGAATAAAGAGTCAGCAAGCTCAAATACAAGTCATTTTAAATTACCTAGAGTTCAAAAAAAGAGAATGAAAAAAAAGTGAAGAAAGCCTAGGGAGCTTATTGTAGACCGTAAAGAATCAATGTATGCTTTATGGGAGTTCAAAGCTCATTTAAAGATACAATGACAGGAAACTTCCTAATATGGAGGAGGAAATGAACATCCAGAGCCATTAATCCCAAAGAACCTCAAGCAGATTGAACATAAAAAGATCTTCACCAAGACACATTATAATAGCCCTAAATAAATCCATGCATTTATGATCAATTGATGTTTGCCAAAGGTGTCAAGAATACAGGATGAGAAAAGGACAATCTCTTCAGTAAATGATTTTGGATATTCTTATGCAGAAGAATGAAAGTGGATTCTTTTTCTCATATCATATACAAAAATCAATTCAAAATAAAGACTTAAACTTTAAGACTTGAAACTGTAAAATTTCCAGAGACAAACATGCAGAAAAGTCTTGTTGACATTGGTCAGGACAGTGATATTTTTGAATGTGAGCCCAAAAGCACAGACAAGAGCAAATGAGATTGTGTCAAACTAATAAGCTTCTGCATAGCAAAGGAAATAATCATCAGAATAAAGAGACAACCTGAGGAATGGGAGAAAATGTTTGTAAAACATGTATCTAATAAAGAGTTATTGTCCAAAATATATAAGGCACTCAAGCATCTCAACACACACACACACACACACACACAAGGTCTCCCACATTGCAGGTGGATTCTATACCATCTGAGCCACCAGGGAAGCCCAGTTCTATATCCTAAGGAAATTAAATCACTATCTTGAAGAGATATCTGCACTTCCAAATAGCCAAGTTATGGACACAGCTTAAGTGTTCATGAATGGATACATCAATGGCTAAAGAAAATATATAAACATAAATATTTATGTACATATATATATACACACATGTATAATTTTATTCAGACTTAAAAAAATCAGGAATTTCTGTTTTTAACAACATGGATGGACCTGGAGACACATTTATGCTATGTAAGATAAGCTAGACTTAGACAAATACTGAGTGTTCTCATTTATATGTGGAATCTAAAATGGTTGAGCTCATAAAAGCAGATAGTAGAATAAAGTTGCCAGGGGCTGGGTATAAGAGAAATGTTTAGATGTAGATCAGAGGATACAAAGTTTCAGTTATGCAGGACAATAAGTTCTGGAGATCTAGTGTATAGGACAGTTGACTGTAGTTAATACTATATTGTATACTTGAAATTTGTTAAGAGAGTAGATCTTATTATGTTCTTACCACACACACACACACACACAAAGTTATATGAGGTGATAGGTAATGTTAATTACCTTGATATGATAATTTACAATGTGAAACACATATACCAAACAAATATGCCATACACCTTATATATGTATAATTTTCATTCATCAATTATACCTCAGTTAAGCTACAAAAAATGAAAATTAAAATCTCAAAAAGAGATGTATAACTCTAAGCAGAAACAAGACGAGATGTTTGCAATCTAAAACGATTTGTAAGGAGAGTAGCTTAGCACAAGAATATATCATTATTTTGTCAGTCTCATTAGAATAGCCTTTTAAAATTTAAGAATGATGAAAATAATTTAGGAATGATTAAAATATATAAATAAAGAATATATTTTGTTTTTAAGCTGCTTTTGAAGTATTGCTGAGAGTGTTAAGAATATTTACTTTGGTGGCATTTATCAACCTCTGTTAATTAAATTTTAGGCAACAGGGTCAAAGATCTTTATTATTTATTTCTTGATCTCTTTAATAATGAAAGTAGATGACTAATTTTATCTAAAACTGCACTTAAGTCCTCCTGTACCAGTGTAGTCTGATCTGGAAGAGAGGCACTTTTTTGTCTCTTTGTGAACCTATTGTGAAGTCTTCACTCAGCCTTTATTCCTGTTCATGGTTTTGTTTTCTATTTTCTCACAGTGCATATAATGGCACTTGAGCTTTAGATTTTTAACTCCATAACTCATTAGATTGATTGCAGCAGTAGTAATAGCAGCTGCAGCAGAAATATCAGTAACAACAGTAGCAATACAATATGTTGTTTTTAAAAATGATCTATTCTCATAAGTGGAGAAGGAAATGGCAACCCACTCCAGTATCCTTGCCTGGAGAATCCTGTGGACAGACGAGCCTGGTGGGCTGCTGTCCATAGGGTTGCACAGAGTCGGACATGACTGAAGCGACTTAGCGTGCATGCGTGCATTTCATAAAATAGGTATGTATATCAGATACCCCCATTTTATAGAATAGGAAACTGAGGTTCACAAAGGCTAAATAAGTGACCCAAGTCATGTCGCTAAATGTATATAGTGTTCTATTATGCATCATTTTCCAAGATGTCCTAGGATTGTTAATTTCCCTTGGTATTAGATGTTATTAGAAAGGTACTATGATATATTTTAAAATGTAATTTTTAAAGGTAATGAACTGTTTGCTAAGGAATGTGACACAGGATTTTTACATCTCGCTTTTAAAAAAATGTTGCTTTGCTGTTGTTTACAGAAAGTATCACCTTGGGTAGGCTTACGCAAGATCAATATATCCTACTGGGGATGGGAAGACATGTCTCCATTTACAAATACAACACTGCAGTGGCTTCCTGGTGAACCTAATGATTCTGGGTTCTGTGCGTACCTAGAAAGGGCTGCAGTGGCAGGCTTAAAAGCTAATCCTTGCACGTCCATGGCAGATGGGCTTGTCTGTGAAAAACCTGTTGGTAAGTAGTCCTGTAAACTAATGGTTCTTTAAAGATGTAATTTATATTTCCAGCTCTTCTTCCCACATCCCTCTTGCAGCCTGTGATCCTACATAGGCCTGAAGTAACTGTCACCATCTTTTAATGATGCTGATTTCTGTGTACATTTTATCTTTGTCCACTTTCCCCATTTACTGTTAGTGACTTCAGCATTAACTTGTAAAAGTAATAGAATTGTATTGTTTTATACAATCTTTATTTCTTGGTTAAAATAGTGATGCTCTGGTAACAATCTGTTTTTAATTTTTTACTGTGTTTTGCTTTTATAATAATAGTTTTTGTAAGAAAGGTTAATCGTTAAGATTAACAACAAATTTAGAATCATTTTAATCCTATAGCTCTATTTCAGTTGGCAAGTGAAAAGAAACATTCCTGTTATATCCTTTGAAATGGAGTTTCGTTAAGTGAGAAAGGAGTACTGAATTCTTTTCTCTTCTTAAATATTATGTTTTGTATTGCAGTGAAATATACATAATGTCAAACTTAAAATTTTAGCCATTTTTTTCGTTCAGTGGTTTTGAGATATGATTGAGATTTCTAAATCATTTTTAAGTGTCGAGTTCAGTGTCATTAAGTACAGCCACATTGTTGTTAATCTATCAACACTATCCATCTCCAGAACTTTTTCATCTTCCCAAACTATTTCCATATCCATTACACAATAACTCCCAATTCACCCCTCCCCAACCCCACTGCTAAGTATCTCATTTAAGTGGAATCATGAGGTACTTGTCCATTTGTGACTGGCTTATTTCCTTTAAGAATAATGTTTTCAAAGTTCACCCATCTTGTATGTGTCAGAATATCATTCCTTTTTAAACCTGAATATTTATCCATTGTGTTTATGTTCCGCATTTTCTTTACCTCTGCATACATCGGTGGACACTTGTTGCTTCTACCTATTGACTATAGTGAATAATGATGCTGTGAAGATGGGTGTACCAATAACTGTTTCAGCCCCTGCTTTCATGTCTTTGTGTATATAGCCAGAAGTGGAATTGCTATATCATATGGTAATTCTGTGTTTAATTTTTTGAGGACTTGCCATACTGTTGGCTACAGAAGCATCACCATTTTACCATTCCCAGAAGTGGTGTACAGGGTACAATTTCTCCACATCCTTACTAGCATTTAAAACATAGCAATCCAAATAGGTGTGATAAAGATTACATTTTATGTTAATATTTTATAGTAAATTACATTGTTAATTGCTTTTATAAGGTATGGAATGTTTATATTAATAGAAGTGTGGCTAGCTTGAAAAGTAAATAATGATAAGCATACATATTATCTAGCCAATAGAAACAAAACCTAAGTCATGTATTACATTGCTATTATACTTAAGTTATACAATTTTGTGTACTTTGTAAAGGATTAAAATTTTCCAGGGTATTATAAATTTCAAAGTAGATAATACATTTAAGAAGTATTGACATGCCATCTTCATTCTCATTTTACCTTATATAATTTTGACGCTAATTTTTATCCCACACTTGGCTTCATGGAAACCTTCCCTAAACAACAACAAAACAAACAAAACTCACATCCTTTTGTCAAAAAAGCAGTTAATAAATAAAATTTATTGATACATGTGTTAATTTATTCCAGTTAGTCCAAATCAGAATGCGAGGCCGTGCAAAAAGCCCTGCTCTCTAAGGACGTCGTGTTCCAACTGTACGAGCAACGGCATGGAGTGTATGTGGTGCAGTAGCACCAAGCGGTGTGTTGACTCCAACGCCTACATAATCTCCTTTCCGTACGGGCAGTGTCTGGAGTGGCAGACTGCCACCTGTTCTCGTAAGTGTTTCTCTAGAGTCACTTTTTGTTTAACTGCAACATAAATCCCCTTTCTGTGATGGGCCGAGACATTGAATGTTTGAGGAAGTTTAATTAAAAAAAAATGAGAAAAAAGTGCTGTTGCTAGACCTTCCTTTTAGCTCAGAAGGTAGAGCATCTGCCTGCAATGCAGGAGACTCCGGTTCAATCCCTGGGTCGGGAAGATCCTCCGGAGAAGGGCGTGGCAATCCACTCCAGTATTCTTGCCTGGAGAATCCCATGGACAGAGGAGCCTGGCGGGCTACAGTTTGTGGGGCCACAAACCATTGGATATGACTGAACGATTAACACTTTAATTGCTCTTTACAATTAAAAACTAGTTTTAAAGCCTCTTAATGCTACAAGCCCCTGATGTACATTATACCATCATTTTGAATTCCAGTAATTTTCTTAGCCTTTAACATTTTGTCATGTTTGTGCTCCCCCAAACTCTGAGTGTGTATTGAAGACAGTGGAATACTTCATGAAAGTGCTCCTTCAGAAGAATCATGTATTGCTTCATTGTGTTTCTTTAGTATCCTTTAATCTAGCACACTTCTCGTGTCTTCTTTTTTTCTCGTGTGATTTTTAAAAGAATTTACATCAGTTGCTTTGCAGGTTTCCTAATCTGGATCTGCCTAATTGTTTCCTTATGGCTAGATTCCAGTTAAGCATTTTTTGATGAGGATATCATCACAATGATGGTATGTTGTGTTGTTGATTGGTTGCTAAGTCATGTCCGACTCTTTTGGGATCCCATGGTGTAGCCCTCCCACTCCTTTGTCCATGGGATTTCCCAGGCAAGAATCCTGGAGTGGGTTGCATTTTCTCCTCTAGGGGATCTTCCCGACCCAGGGATTGAATCTGAGTCTCTTGTGTTTCCTGCATTGGCAGGTGGATTCTTTACCATTAGTGCCACTTGGGAAGCCCTTTCTTCTCCTTGGGACCTAGCCAAATCCATATTTGTTCCACATTGGGCACCACTATTGCTTAAAGAGTTGAGACAAAGGGGTAATGGCTGCCATGCAGGCCAGAACTTGTAGGCTGCATGCCAGGCTTCTGGTATCAAGTAGAGAGGTGTTCCTGGGATGGGATGGCTGGGCATGTGTGTACTGACGTCCCTGTTGCTCTCCCTTTTTAGGAATTTTGATAAAGAACAGGGATATCCTTGATCAAGACTGTAGCAGTGGGTTTGTTGCAGACATAAATTGGTTTGCTGTCACAGAAAACATCTTATAACTAGGAACCAGCTCCCAAGAGAGTTGAATACCAGCCTCGGGTATTGTGAGGAGTTGAGACATTGCTCAGCCTTTCCTGCCTTAATTGCTGCTTTTGTTTCTTCACAAATATCAATGTTTAGTGAAAGATGCCTGGCACAAAAGATTATGTATGTATGACCCGTTTAGATAAAGTTAGGCAAAACTATGCTGTATCATTTAGGAATGAATTTTTTAGGTAAAACTGTTGGGTAAGGTTTTTATGAATGTTGCCTAGTGGATGCTGCTGGGAAAGATTAGAGGTGCTGATCAGGAAAAGGGTAGGGAGGCAATGTTCTGCTTCTAGACTGAATGCAGGCACAGAATATTCATTTACAATAATTTCTTAATCTCACGTTTTTCTTTATGTAGTTCTCTGTAGGTGTGTTATATTTCACAATGAAAAGAAGTCTAAAAGGTAGGGGAAAAGGTACTTGGAAAGTCTCCAAGCTCTTAAAATTTTAAGAACTTTCTAAAAAGTTGTCTAAGTTGTCTGTTTTGAGTTGTCTAAGTTGTCTTCTCTGTTCACAAATCTTCCTTATATTCCATTCTTTTCTTCTCATTTGTTCGTCTTCTGGAAAATAGTCTTCAGTAATTCTTTCCAAGTAAATTGTTGGTTAGTAAGCCTTTTGGGCTTCCCGGGTGGCGCTAGTGGTAAGGAACCCTCCTGCCAATGCCGGTTAGATGTGAGAAACACAGGTCACTAGGGACCCAGTTCTTCGAGGGGACCTTCTCCCGTGCCCTCGGGTGAAGTCAAAAGAACGGACCTCTTAGGGCACCTGTCTCCTCCTACGGTCCGACGTCAGGTACCCAAGCGTTTCTGAGTCGGTACTGACTTCACTGAATCGTGTTTCATTTGGAAAACTTAGAAACGTAAAAAAGTATAAGTGAACTTACTATTTTATGGACCCAGATTTATTTATAAAGGAAGGAATCTTATAGATCGAAAACCACAACACCCAATCTTAAAAGTACGGTCAGTTTATAAGAAAGGAAATATTCTGTAGAAAAAAGGGGGGAAAAAACCTCTCGAAATTTTTGTAAAGACAAATAGGGACCGTAAGTCTTAAAACGTTAAATAGTAAGCAAGTCAAAAGTCATTGACTACACCTAAAGTTTCTACCTAAGAGTAACCGAAAAAATTAGACTTCTCATAAAAGAAAGAAGTAAACGATTCTTATAAGGAATTACAGTATCTAACAAGAGAAGAGAAATGAGAATAACCTTTAGAATTTTGTCAACAACCTTAAAGACCCATATAGAATTGTCGAGAACAAAAACGTAAAAAAAAATTGTAATATAGTTTATTTACAATATTGTATTACTTTCAAGTGTATAGAAAAGTATATAGATTCAGATGTATATACACACACACATATACATATGTATATATATATATTCCTTTTTCAGATTATATTCCATTATAGGTTTTTAAAAAGATAATTGAATATAGTTTCCTGTGCTGTATAGTAAATCCTGTTGCTTATCTATTTTATGTATAGTAGTTTTTATCTGTTAATCCTGTACTCTTAATTTAGTCCCCCATCCTTACCTTCCCTTTGCTCTTCAGTGATCATAAGCCCATTTTATAAATCTGTGATTCTGTTTCTGTTTTGTGTATAGATTAATTGTTTTAAGATTCTCTGTATACATGATATATAATATTTGTCTTTCTCTAACTTCCTTCACTTACTATGATAATCTCTATGTCCATTATGTTACTGCAAATAGCAATATTTCATTCTTTTTTGTGGATAAGTAATATTCCATTCTATACACACACATCTTTTTTAAATTTATTTTTTAATTGGAGGAAGATTGCTTTACAGTGTTGTGCTGGCTTCTGTGTACAACAACGTGCATTGGCCATAATCATACATATACACCTCCGTCTTGAGTCTCTCTCCCCTTCCCCCATCCCAGCCCTCTAGCATCGCAGAGCACCAGGCTGAGCTCCCTGTGTTACACAGTAACTTCTCAACAGCTCTCTGTTTTACACATTATAGTGTATACGTGTTGATGCTGCTCTCTCCATTCGCCCCCCTCTTTCCTTCCCCCACTGTGTCCACAAGTCTCTTCTCTACATCTGTGTCTTCATTCTTTTCCGGCAAATAGGTTCATCAATACCATATTTTTAGATTCTACATATGTGTGTTAATATATGATATTTGTTTTTCTCTTTCTGACTTACTTCACTCTGTATAAGAGTCTAGGTTCATCCGCCTCACTAGAACCGATTCAAATTCATTCTTTTTTATGGCTGGTTAATACTCCACTGTATATATGTACCACATTTTTTTTATCCACTCATCTGTAGATGGACATTGCTTCAGTGTTCTGGCTATTATAAATAGTGCTGCAGTGAACACTGAGATACATATATCTTTTGGAATTGTGCCTTTCTCCGGGTATGTGTCCAGTAGTGGGATTGCTGTTTCATATGGTAGATTTTATTCCTACTGTTTAAAGAAATCTCCACACTGTTCTCCATAATGTCTTCATTAGTTTGCATTCCCACCAACAGTATAGGAGGATTCCCTTTTCTCCATATCCTCTCTAATACTTGTAGTTTGTAGATGTTTCTTTGATGATGACTGTATTGACTGGTATGAGGTGATACCTCATTGTAGTTTTGCTTTGCATTTTTCTAATAATTAGTGTTGTTGAGCATCTTTTCGTATGTTTATTGGTCTGTCTTTGGAGAAATGTCAGTTAGGTCTTCTACCCATTTTTTGATTGGGCAGTTTGTTTTTCTGATATTGATCTATATGAGCTGCTTATATATTTTGGAGATTAATCCTTTGTCAGTTTCAATTGATTTCTCCCATTCTAAGGGTTGTCTTTTAATCTTGTTTATTGTTTCCTTTGCTGTACAAAAGCTTTTGTGTTTAATTAGGTATCATTTATTTTTATTTCCAGTGTACTAGGGGGTGGATCAAAGAGGATCTTGCTGTATTTATGTCACAGAGTGTAGTGCCTATGTTTTCCTCTAAGGGATTTATAGTTTCTGGCCTTATATTTAAGTCTGTAATCCATTCTGAGTTTATTTTTGCACACAACATCTTTTTAAGCCAGTCATCTGTTGATGGGCACTTGAATTGATTGTTTCCATGTCTTGGCTATTGTAAATAGTGTTGCTGTAAACATTGGGGTGCATTTAGCTTTTCAAATTAGTGTTTTTATCTTTTCTTACAGCTTTGGCTGAATAAGAGACCTCTTGCCAGTTTCCAGTTGGTTTTCTGTGAAAATCGTTCTACTTGTAGGTCTATTTCTGTTTTGCTTGTGGGGGAAGGTGTGCTCCATTCTGCCATTTTGATCCTTGTAAAAGTTTAGTATGTCTTAAATTCATTTGTACTTTCCATGTTGTTGTTTGTTAAATGAGGTTCAAATATTTTTCCTTTTTTATGTTTTCTAAAATCTGGAGCTTTTTATCTATTTAAAGTGAATTTTTGAGAACCTTGTAATCCCATTGTAAAGATTGAAGCTACATTTTTTGAAAGGTAAATTAAAAATGATTAACTATTTTAACACAGATAAGAACTTCAGTTTGATCACACAGATGAATCAAATGATAATAACTGCTGTTGGTGAGATTGTTAGCTAGGCATGCATGGATTATCTCTTTAGATCTGCTTTGGCACTCTTGATTGTTGATGTTTTGCTTCTTTTGTTTTCTTGATTGTTGTAGAGGCTTATTTTCTACTTCTGCCGTTTGTTCCCTGAACGGTTAGTCTAGTCTGCTGGATTTTCTGTTTCTATAGGTCTTTTCCTTCACTGTTATGTCTGTTCTCACATTTGCCTTCCCTGTGGCTGTATATAGCTCGTTTGAGCTGGTGATGCCTAATCACAGTTGTTTTTGTTCCATAACTTTAAAAATTGTACATCCTGTTTATCCTTGTGGGGAAGAAGGGCATTTTACCTTGCCTCAAGGAGCCCTTGTGTTCCTTGGAAGTAGCATTTACCTGGCAGTGACCCACTCCTTATGAACACAAACTCCTTCTCTATTACATTTAATTCCTTTCCATGTTTTTAACTAACAAACATTTACTGAGCAGTGAGGAAATAACAGAAAATTAAATAGAGACTAGGAATGAAGATGATATCCTTGCTCAAATCCAAGTGCTTTTAGCAGTAGAGTTACTGTTTCAAAATATCAGCTGCTGAGCAATAGTATTGTCATGCTTTGCCTTTAACATTGTATTTTTTTAGTATGAATTATATTAATGGATGTATATTATCTTTTTGTGCTCTATGTTTCTAGTTATTCACCAAACCTTTGACAGTAGTAAGTCTTCACAACCATTTTTACAGTTTTAAATAGAACAGTATTAGAAATGGTCTAAGCTCACATGCTAGTAAAGTAATGCTCAAAATTCTCCAAGCCAGGCTTCAGCAATACGTGAACCATGAATTTCCAGATGTTCAAGCTGGTTTTAGAAAAGGCTGAGGAATCAGAGATCAAATTGCCAGCATCTGCTGGATCATGGAAAAAGCAAGAGAGTTCCCAGAAAAATATATCTGTTTCTGCTTTATTGACTATGCCAAAGCCTTTGACTGTGTGGATCACAATAAACTGTGGAAAACTCTGAAAGAGATGGGAATACCAGACCACATGACCTGCCTCTTGAGAAACCTATATGCAGGTCAAGAAGCAACAGTTAGAACTGGACATGGAACAACAGACTGGTTCCAAATAGGAAAAGGAGTCCGTCAAGGCTGTATATTGTCACCCTGCTTATTTAACTTCTATGCAGAGTACATCATGAGAAATGCTGGGCTGGAAGAAGCACAAGCTGGAATCAAGATTGCCGGGAGAAATATCAGTAATCTCAGATATGCTGATGACACCACCCTTATGGCAGAAAGTGACTAAAAAGTGGCTAAAAAGCCTCTTGATGGAAGTGAAAGAGGAGAGCGAAAAAGTTGGCTTAAAGCTCAACATTCAGAAAACGAAGATCATGGCATCCAGTCCCATCACTTCATGGGAAATAGATGGGGAAACAGTGGAAACAGTGTCAGATTTTATTTTTCTGGGCTCCAAAATCACTGCAGATGGTTATTGCAGCCATGAAATTAAAAGATGCTTACTCCTTGGAAAGAAAGTTATGACCAACTTAGATAGCATATTAGATAGCAGGGACATTACTTTGTCAACAAAGGTAAAACCAGTCAAGGCTTTGGTTTTCCAGTGATCATGTATGGATGTGAGAGTTGGACTGAGCACCGAAGAATTGGTGCTTTTGAACTGTGGTGTTGGAGAAGACTCTTCAGAGTCCCTTAGACTGCAAGGAGGTCCAACCAGTCCATTCTAAAGAAGATCAGTCCTGGGTGTTCTTTGGAAGGACTGATGCTAAAGCTGAAACTCCAATACTTTGGCCACCTCATGCGAAGAGTTGACCCATTGGAAAAGATTCTGATGCTGGGAGGGATTGGGGGCAAGAGGAGGAGGGGACGACAGAGGATGAGATGCTGGATGGCATCACCGCCTCGATGGACATGAGTTTGGGTGAACTCCAGGAGTAGGTGATAGACAGGGAGGCCTGGCGTGCTGCAATTCATGGGGTCACAAAGAGTCGGACATGACTGAGTGACTGAACTGAAGCTTTATATTGCTTTTAGAAGGTTGTCTTCAGTGATCATTTGAAGTTTTTTTCTTAGTAAAGGAAACTTGAAGGAGATTTTTCTTTGTAAATGAGAAACAAACCACCGAACTGTCTTTCAAAGTAGCTGTGTTTTGTAATCCCACTAGTAATGAACGAGAATTCCTCTTTCTTCACATTTTACACACTTGTGAGCATTTGGAGGTGTCAGTGTTTTGGATTTGGCCATTCCAGTAGGTTTATAGGAGTATCCCTGGTGGATCAGTGGTTAAGAATCCATCTGCGAATTCAGGAGAATGAGGTTTCATCACTAGATTGGGAAGGTCCCCTGGAGAAGGAAATCCCTCCAGTTTTCTTGCCTGGGAAATCCCGTGGACAGAGGAGCCTGGCAGGCTACGGCCCATGAGATTGCAAGAGTCAGACGCAACTTAGTGGCTAAACAACAACACATTCCATTTTAGGTAATCTGTAATATCTATCAGCAGTAGAAGAGAAGAGGGATCATGAGGGTCTAAACTAATAAGGGAATGGAAATACAGAGGAGGTCATAAAGATTCAGATGACTTAGCAACTAAACAACAGAAGCAGCATTAGGCTTATGATATCTTATGGTTTTAATATTCAATTCTCCAATCATAAATGAGGTGGACCATCTTTTGATATTTGCCATCTGTATATATCTTGTTTGGTGAGGTGTCTGTTCAGGTCTTTTGCATATGAAAAACATTTTTTTGATTGAAGTATAGTTGATTGCTGCATTATGTTCATTTCAGGTGTACAGCATAGTGATTCAGTGTTTTTGTTGTTTATACTCCATTTAAAGTTTTTATGAAATAATGACTGTATTTCCCTGTGCTGACTATATTTCTTATATATACTTATACAAGAATAAGTATAATCTTGTTACTTACCTATTTTTTTCAGTGTAGTTTGTATCCCTTAATCTCATGTATCCATCTTGTCCCTCCCTACTTCCTTGTCTATTTTCAAAAACTGAGTTGGTTGTTTTCTTATTATCATTTTGAATATTCTTTATATATTTTAAAATCCAATCCTTTATCAGATGTGTTTTTTGCAAATATTTTCTTCCACTTTATGGCTTGTCTTTACATTCTTTGGACATTATCTTTTGCAGTGCAGAGATTTAAAATTTGGCAAAGTCAAATTCATCATTTTTTTCTTTCATGAATTGTGCTTCTGGTGTTAGCCTGAAACATCATCACCAGACCCAAGGCCATTTAGATTTTCTTCATCTTTTGTATTCTAAGAGTTATGTAGTTGTGCTTCTATTGCCCAGCCCTTCTTGCATGCTGTCTACTTTTTTCTGTTAAAGCCGTTAGCATATTTTTTTGAACCTTTGGCATATTTATCATAATTGTTCTAAATTGCTAATCCGATAATTCCAGCGTCCCTGCCCTGTCTGGTCTGATGCTTATTTCTCGGTCTTTTCGTGTTTTCTGCCTTTTGGTATTCCTTAGTTTTTTTCTTAATAGTCAGATACAAAATATGGGTAAAAGAAACTGTTGTAAGTAGTTTTTTAATAGCGGCAGGATTTAGGGGAGGGGAAGTCTTCTGCAGTCCTGTGCTTAGTTCTCAGATTGTGGTGGGCCTGTGCTCTGTACGTCCCAGTTTTTTGTGTTATTCTTTGTTTGTTTTTTTCTTTTTTCCCCTCTCTCAGGTGGTACAGGATAGCTGGAGGGAGCTGGAGTTGTGTATTTCTCTTTCCCCACGTGGAAGACTAGAACAGGCTAGAGTTGGATATTTCCCTTTAACTGGTTCAGTTATGCTCTGTTAAAACCCCAGCAGTTTAGTCTCTGTTAAACAGTTTCTCCAAACTTATTAAGAACAGTGCTCTGGTATATTTCAGAATAGTTCCTTTTCCCCTCCCATTGCCAAAAGCACAATGGGGTTATTCTTCAGTATTAACTGTGAGGACCTGTTAGGGCTCCTGAAGGTCACACTTACAAAAATGTCGGGGCTCCTCCCGTGACTGGGTTCCCCTGGAAATATGAAGCCTTAGAGTTGTCCACACTGAGATTCCAGCAATTCAGTAGTTAACAGTTTGGGTTATCTTACCCTGGCACTGGGTCCTGAAGATGTTTCCATGCCACGAAGTCATGATTTTCTATATTCTGCTCACCCTCCAATTATGGATGCTCTTGTTTGCCCTGTGACCCCACTTGTCTGATGGATCTAAGAAGAGTTGTTGATTTTTCAGTTTGTGGCTGATTTTTCTTTTTGTTAAGATGGAGTGGTGACTTCTAAACTCCTTCCATGCTGGACTGGAAACCAGAAGTCTCCAGTTGTCATTTGGTAGTATAATTTGTTACAGATTGATTTTTCAAATTCTTACACACATCTCATAAACCATATTGAATATTATAAAAGTTAGTTTTTCAAAACCAAAAATAAAGTAAAAAAATGATTGCTTTGATTACTTATAGCTCATACATAGTCTCCATTCTAGCCATAATTTAGTCAAAATAGCACAGCCTACAAAAACTTTCCCATATTATTGTTTTCTGTAAGGAAATAAAAATCATTAGAATCTTTCAGTTTTTTAGTTACCACTACAAGGAATGAATATTCTGCTAATTTTTCAATGTGCACATTGCTCTCCACTCTTGAGCAAGAACTAAACCAATATTAACTTTTGTAATAATTTCACATCTAAAAAAATATAGGAGTAGAATTTGCTCTAAATATGACATTTTGTAGCTCATTTTTAAAGCATAAATTCTAATAAACAGACCATTATTAGTTTGTAATTTAGTCAATGCAAGAAAGGCAGGATTCTTCAATCTAAGATTTACCCAGCTGTTTGAAAAGCAACAGATCAGGTATGCTGTGTTTGAAAATGCGCTTGCTGTACTTAATCTCTCAGTCATGTCCGACTCTTTGCGACCCCATGAACTGTACCTGCTAGGCTCCTCTGTTCATGGGGATTCTCCATATAAGAATACTGGAGTGGGTTGCCATGCCCTTCTCCAGGTGATCTTCCCAACCCAGGGATTGAACCCAGGTCTCCCCAGTTGCAGGTGGATACTGTACATTATGCTTCTGATGTCCATCAGCAGATGAATGGATAAGAAAGCTGTGGTACATATACACAATGGTATTACTCAGCCATTAAAAATACATTTGAATCCGTTCTAATGAGGTGGATGAAACTGTAGCCTATTATACAGAGTGAAGTAAGCCAGAAAGAAAAACACCAATACAGTATACTAACACATATATATGGAATTTAGAAAGATGGTAACGATAACCCTGTATTGGAGACAGCAAAAGAGACACAGATGTATAGAACAGTCTTTTGGTCTCTGTGGGAGAGGGCGAGGGTGGGATGATTTGGGAGAATGGCATTGAAACATGTGTACTATCATATAAGAAATGAATTGCCAGGCCAGGTTCGATGCAGGATACAGGATGCTTGGGGCTGGTGCACTGGGATGACCCAGAGGGATGGTACGGGGAGGGAGGAGGGAGGGGGGTTCAGGATGGGGAACACGTGTACACCCATGGTGGATTCATGTTGATGTATGGCAAAGCCAATACAATATTGTAAAGTAATTAACCTCCAATTAAAATTAATTTATATTAAAAAAAGAAATTTGGTTATTTCACTTAAAAAGTTAATCCTAAAATAAATTTTATTTTCTTCAGAGATATCTATAGACTATAAATATAAAGTCTAGATTTATTCTGGATAAGACCTAGTAAAGATTTACTTCAGTTTATCATGTGATGTAAATAATTAGAATGTTAAGCTAGCATACCTAATTTGATGTTTAACATTATTTCCCATTGGCTTCATACCAACCCAATATAGGTTTGAAGACAATTAGAATAATCTAGTCAACGGTACTGTGGGCTAGCTACAATCACAGATAAAAGAGAAATATTTCACAGTAAAAAGTCTAAGAAGGAGTATTGTAATATATGAAAGATTCAGTTATCTAAGGCTATTTTAAATGAAGTGCCATTTAATGCTGTGTACTGCTGAAAAAAATTTTCAGAAAGAAGTATGTTCATGTCATTGAATTATTTATCTACAGGGTTAACATTAATCACTTGTGTTCAATGACTCAAAGAATACTCTTCCTTTTAAATTTATTATTAAGGAAATATGGGAGATGGTAGTCATTCTTCACTTTCTTACATCTAGTCCCTGAAATGCTCAGCACTGAAAAAATTTACAACAACAAATCATACTGTAATTGATGAATTCTTCAATCCAATATTCTATTATCCCTGCATGGTCTACAGTATTGAGTTCCTGTTTTGTTTGCTGAGAAGCTTATGCTATTCTTATTTGCAGCTCTCTGAGGGGCATTCCTCTTTCTAGTAATAGTAAACAACTGAGTAACAATTAAGTTATTACCACAACAGAAATGAAACTGAGACAGCCAGAGTCTGCCTTGTTTTTCCTTCTCTCTGAGGTTCTTCTAGCGTGTGACTAGAAGACCATTCATGGTACTTTGTGCCTATGCACTGTCTTCAGTGGATAAACAATTCCCAAGTCAATATGTGCCTTTTATAGCAAAAAAAAATCAGTGAGATTAATTTAAAAAACCTCAGCCTGATACAGCGTATTATAACTTTGAAGTAAAAATTCAAAACATCACATAGCAACTATTGTGATTATGATGGCAGGCGGTAATATGTTCATCCGTGGGAAAGGCATCACGTTGTTCTTGGGCTTTGTTGAGGCTCATAGTCTAGATATCAGTTAAACAAAAAAAGGTTGAGCTTCAGTGAGATAATATTCTGTAGCCCTGGAAGTCAGAGAGAAACTGTCCTGCTGCTTGCCTGCTGAGGCAGAGTATCCAGTTTCCATATTTCCGTTCAGTTTGGCTCTTTGAGTGAGATTACTTTTAAACACTGCATATCAGGCAAATGCTAGTATCTTGGATCCTTAAGGAGAGCATTGTCCATGCTGGGGTCAGCTATCTCAGGGAGTGGATAAGCATGACTTAGAGTGGACTTTCACAGGCAGATGGAGAGTTTTTCCTTAGAGGCACTTCCTGGGCGCAAGAAGAGCTAACATTGCTCTGTATCACAGACGATGCTAAGTGTGGTCTATGGGCGCCTGCATCAGTTCCCAAAAGGTCCTAGTCCTGGCACAGTTCTCAGAAGTGTGTGAATGCTGACTTCATTTTTCTCAATGCCAGTCCATTCATCGCTTCTTTATTCATAATGTATGCTTTATTTGCTCTTGAAGTAATTGCTGCTTCTTCTTCTTATAAAAAAAAATGTTTACATTAACCATAAATGACCCTTTACTGTCTTTTTCCAGATCATATTTATTTTTCCATTAGCTTGCAATTCCATTTGAATATAAAATCATGTAACATGTTTGTTAATAATGTTCCTGCCATGCAGCCCAAAATTGTTCTGGATTGAGGACCTGTGGCCAATGTTTGGAACAACCTGGATGTGGCTGGTGCAACGACCCTAGTAATACTGGAAGAGGACACTGCATTGAAGGGTCTTCCCGGGGACCAATGAAGCTTGTTGGAATGCTTAATAATGAGATGCTTCTCGATACCAGTCTTTGTCCTAAAGAGAAGAACTATGAGTGGTCCTTTATCCAGTGTCCAGGTAATAAAAATATTCTGAAAGAAATTTTAATTTCTGCTCAAGGACACCAAGAATTACTTTCCTTTGTTATAAAAAGATTTAGGGAAAAAAATAATGAAAATGAGACTGAAAATAAAGGATTAAAAAAATTATTTCCAATATCCATGTTTGTTGTATAGGTGATATTATGTTTGGAATCATTAAATAGGCTAACCAGATGCATGATATATATCTGTCAGATTTGGTTTCATGTGAACTATTATGAGGAAAAATAATATTGGTTCCATACCAAATTTCTAGACTGTAGTATAGTCTTTGATTGCTTATAATATAATATCTTAGACTTCAAAGGCAACTCAGAGGATTCAGTCAAGCTTCATGCTAAGTATGGAAATATTTTGTGTAATTTGCATGATAGAGTCATTTGACCTTTGGTGTTTGGTGTCATTCAATTTTGAAGGTCAGTAAAGCTTTTAGAGCTTTTAAGATAGGAAATTGGTTCTTATATGGAATAAAATCAACCTCTTAAAAATTAATTTATTCAGTGTATTTCTATTGAGTGCCTACTATTTGCAAAGAGTGTTTTACATTCTAGGGACATAACAGTTTAAAAAGTTGACTAAAACCACTGCATTAATTGAGCCTAAAGTGAAAGTGAAAGTCGCTCAGTCCTGCCCAACTCTTTGAGACCCCATGAACTATATAGTCCATGGAATTTTCCAGACCAGAATCCTGGAGTGGGTAGCCTTTCCCTTCTCCAGGAGATATTCCCAACACAGGGACCGAACCCAGGTCTCCTGCATTGCAGGCAGATTCTTTACTAGCTGAGCCACCAGGTAAACACTTAGTTGAGCCTAATTGTATTCTAATTGAAATTAATCACACACACACAGTGTGTGTGTCTGGTTATAAGTTAGATGGTCATAAGTCCTATTAAATAAATCAAGGAAGGGAGATAAGGCTTGCAATTTAAAATAGAGTGGTAAGAGATGATCTCTCTCAGGAGGAATGGTTATTAAACATCTCAAGTAGATGAGGGAGTGAACCATGGGGCTGTCTGGGGAAAGAATGTTCCAGAAGACACAAGGACTGGGTGAGATAGTTTATTTACGAGATGAGCCTGGGAAGCATAATTGAAGCAATAGAGAGTTTCAGAGAAGAGAGGAAAACCAATAATATGTGCGTTATGAAGCTGGATACTATACTGGGAAATACGAACTCAGACCCACTGGGACCTTTGAAGAAATATGTAGAATGCGCCTCAGGGGTAAACCGCTGAAGGACTAGGAGAGTGGGGTATTGATCCACTAACTCTCCTCCACTGAGAGTTGAGTGACGCCTTTGAGGGTGTGGACCTTCTGCACTGTGCCAGCATGTCTGAGTAATAGCTTGTCCTGATACCAGTAAACATCCTGAGGCAAAAATGCAGAAGCTACCGTGGAACTTGCCTTGGGTGAGGCATTGACAGTGTGCTGCACTGAAATGAGGTAGACTGAGGAAACGTGACACTTCTTCATAAGCTTTAGAAGACGAGGGACTAACTACTGGTTCATAGAACAGCATGGCTGAATCTTTAATACATTTCGCCTAGTGAAAGAAGCCAGGCCAAAAGGCCACGTGTTGTACTAGGGGATGGAAAAGAGACGCGTTATTTGCCAGAAGTAGTAAAGGCAGAGATTGCCTTCACGAGGGCTTCACAGGGAAACTTTTGGGGTTAAGAAAATGTTCTTCTTAATACTGTGGTGGTTGATAATGACTCTCGGCATTTGTCAAGCCATACTGAATACTACAGAAAATAAACTTTCCTGACTGCAAATTAAAAAAAAAAAGTCAATCAACCAGGATGTCAGAGGATGCAAACTGTGACAAGTAAATGTAACTGTATTAAGAATGCCATAACTTCATCAGAAAAATGAGCTGATAGAAGTAACCTTGGAAAATAGTGTTTTGTTTGGATACTGTGAAACTAAAGCAAAGAAGTTATATAAACATTATATTCTGATTGGTAAATTTGTTTCTCACATAGTACAGATTAACAATTCTAACAATACTTTATATGTTTACTAGGTTGGGACAAATATATAAATTAGTTGTGTTTTATGTGAGCCAGGTTTCTCACTGTCAGAGAAAAAAGTTAAAAATATGCAGAGTAAAGACTATAAAGAACCCTGTGTGGAATTCCCTGGCCTTCCAGTGGTTTGGACTCTATGGTTCCACTGCAGGAGGCATAGGATTGATCCCTGTTCAGGAAACTAAAATTTCCCCCACGCCGTGTGGCACAGCCGAGGAAAAAAAAAAAAAAAACTAAGCGAAACAATAGAACCTGTGGTCTTGGTTTCACGTATAAGCATAAATCCAAGTTTATTTTAATATTTATATATATGTAGATGTGTGATATGTATATACACATATATTTTCTAGTTTAGTTCTTCAAGAAGGCTTAGAGGCCACAGTGCCCCAGTAGCAGTGAACATCTTCAGTGCCCACATCCTGGTCTCAAAATACTGTTTCCAATGAAACGAACTAGGACTGTTTAGAGAAATGACTGATTCTACAACTGAGGCAGGCAGAATACAAGATTGGCCTGAAGTATTCCCTAGGCCAGAAAGTAAGAAAGTGCTCAAAACAAAACAAAAGAGAATGAGAGCATGTCAAAGGGGCATAGTCAACTTGAAAGAGTTCTCAGTGGGTCAAATCTGGGCGAAAAAATAACGACTGTATTGGATTGTAACCCAAAGAACAGAACACATATGCATGATTCTTCACTGATTTAATGGTGGAATAAATAATACACAAGTGAAAATGGATAAATATTTCTTCCAGAAAATTCCAAATAATAAATGTAGAATGAAGGACTTCCCTGGTGGTCCAGTGGTTAGAACTCTGAGCTCCCAATGCAGGGGCCTGGGTTTGATCCCTGGTTGGGGAATTAAGATCCTGCAGGCTGCATGATGTGGGCAAATATATAAACGAATGAACGAAGGAAATAAAAAATTGCTGTTAGAATCCCACAGTAGTTAAGTGCTATAAGAAGAATCCGCTTAAGAATGTTCAAATTAGTGGGTGAAACTTTGAAGAGAAACGAGAGATTTGTGTAGCTTCTAAGTATTTTCTTCAAAAGTATTTATTAACTGCTCTGGTGGTTCGAACGTATGTCCACAAATACCTTGACACTTGTTCCTCTAGGAACTGAACTGAACTGAAGTCACTCAGTCATGTCCAACTCTTTACGACCCCATGGACTATAGCCTACCAGGCTTCTCAGTCCATAGAATTTTCCAGGCAAGAGTACTGGAGTGGATTGCCATTTTCTTCTTCTTTCTCTAGGAAGTGGAGCTTAATTTCTTCACTCCCACGTGTGAAGTGGACATGATGACTCACTTTTAATGAAGAGTCTGTGGAAGGGAAATATTGTAGCTTTACAGTAGAGAACATATCACCTTGAACAAGTGATCAAGGTGATCACCACCAGTGATAAGTCATGTGAATGTCTTGTACCCCTGATGTTATGTGATAAGAAGGACACTTCACTTTGTAATATTCTTCCCCCAAATCTGTAACCCAGTTTAGTCATGAGCAAACATCAGACTAACCCAGATTGAAGGACAGTCTTCAGCATACTTGACCAGCACTCTGGGAAAGAATCTGCTTCCAGGCTCATTCACGTGTTTGCACAATTCAGTGCCTTGTGGTTGTAGGACTGAGGTGACTGTTTCCAAGAGCCCAGGAGACCACTTGGGCTCTTAGAGAGTGCTCACGTTCTCTCCCCCATCCCTCTTCCATCTCCAGGACTAACAGTGTAGAGTCTCCACAATTGAAATGCAGACACCCACATCTTGTATCTTCTTCTTCAAGATGAGTGCCTTCTGAGGGATAAACTGACTGCGTCCATTTAGGATGATCTCCCTTTCTCAAAGCCAGCTGTGCCGTGGGACGTAACCTAGTCATCAGTCAGTGACTGTCCCATCATATGTGCAGGTCCCTACCACACTCAGGACTTCCCAGGTGGCACAGTGGTACAGAATCTGCCTGCCACTGCAGGAGATGCAAGTTCGATCCCTGGGTCGGGAAGATCCCCTGGAGTAGGAAACGGCAACCCACTCCAGTATCCTTGCCTGAAAAACTCCGTGGACAGAGTCCATGGGGTCTCAGAGAGTCAGACACAGTGACTGAACACGAGCTACCATACCCAGGACGAGGCCATCAGCATTTGATTAAATTAACTGAGGTATTACCACCTGTGTTCATTGATGCATAAGACTAACCAGCATGGCTTACTACAGTTTACCCATTTAGGCAATGGTGCCCCACTCCAGTACTCTTGCCTGGAAAATCCCATGGACAGAGGAGCCTGGAAGGCTGCAGACCATGGGGTCGCTAAGAGTCGGACACGACTGAGCGACTTCACTTTCACTTTTCACTTGGAGAAGGAAATGGCAACCCAGGCCAGTGTTCTTGCCTGGAGAATCCCAGGGATGGGGGAGCCTGGTGGGCTGCCGTCTCTGGGGTTGCACAGAGTTGGACACGACTGACGCGACTTAGCAGCAAGCAGCAGCCCCTAGAACTCAGTGGATTTTAGCATATTCACAGACTTTTGCAACCATCACTACAATCAGTTCGAAAACATTTTATCATCTCCCAGAGAGATCTTGTACTTCCTAGCAGTCACTACCTGTTCACCCTGCCTACCCTTGTCAGCTATGGATTGCCTGTTCTGATCATCTTAATAAATTAGTTGTAGTTCTTTTGCCTGGCTTCTTTCACACTGGCATCATGGGTTCAAGGTTTATCTGTGTTGTGGCCTGTAGCAGTACGTCACTTCTCTTTATTACCAGATAATATTCCATTATGTGAATATGCCATGTTTTATTTATTCATTCGCTATTTGGTGGACTTTTGAGTGTTTCTGATTTTTGGTTTTTAAAATATGCTTCTTGAATACTATGTACAAGTTTATGTGTGGACATATTTTCATTACACTGGGAATGGGCTATCTGGGTCAAATGGTAACTGTGTTTAACCTTTGGAAGAACCAGCTGACTGAAAGCTGCTATATTATTTTACATTTCCACCAGCAAGGCATGAGGGTTGCAATTATTCTACATCCTTGCACACACTGCTTATTTCATATGTTTTGATTATAGTCATCGTTGTGGCTGTGAAGTGGTATCTCACTGTGGTTTTGATTTGCAGTTATTTGGTGACTAATGATGTTGATCATCTTTTCATGTGTTTATTAGCTACCAATATTTCTTCTTTTGAGAAATGTCTGTCAGATTCTTTGCCCATTGTTTAATTGGGATATTTGTCTTTTTAATATTGGACTGTAAAGCTTCTTTATATATTCTGAATATAATAAGTCCCTTACCAAACATTGAATTGCAAGTATCTTCTACCATTCTGTGGGTTGTCTTTTCACTTTCTTGATAGTGTCCTTGAAGCACAAGTTTTAAATTTTAATGATGTTTTTTCTGTTTTTTTCTTTTCTTTCTTGTGCTGTTGCTTTCATGCCTGTGAAATCATGTGTAAAAAAAGATCCCAAAGATTTTCTTCTATATTTTCTTTTTAGACGTGTAGTTTTATCTCTTACATTTTTTATCTCTTACATTTAGGTCTTTGATCTGTTTTGAGTTAACTGTCTGTAAGATAAGATAGGGACCCAATTTAATTCTTTTGTACATGACTATTTGAGTGTCCCAGCACCATTTGTTGGAAAGACTATTCTTGTCTTACTACATTTATTTTTACTTTTGTATATATTTTTAATCTTTATAAATTGAATTTTAGTCATTTTTATATTTTCCATTTCTCTCCTCATTTTCATATTTTACTTTGTATTCTTGAGTATATGAAGCATACTTTAAATAGCTGTTTTAAAAATCCTTCTCTACTCATCCCAGCTGGTATGCTATTTTCTCTGTTTCTGTTGGGTGTGTGTGTGTGTGTGTGTGTGTGTGTGTGTGTGTATTTACTGGTCATGAATCAAAATTTCCAGGATGATTATTTTTGATGGTATTTTCTAGACATTGTGAATTTTTTGTACGTTATTCAGCTTTATTTCTTTTAGTGTGTTGGACTTTGTTCTGCCTTGAAGTTATCTTACTTCGAAGATTGTTTTTAAGATTTGTCAAGGCCTGTACATAGCAGCCCTAAGTTCAGTGCTAATTTATTCCCACTACTAAGACAGTGCCTTCTGTGGTCTCTATATGATGCCCTTTGTATTAAGAGGTCTCTTCACTCTGACTAGTGGAAATACAAGCTATTTCCAATCCTATATGAGTTCTTGGCATTGTTTTAACATACTGTTTATCGATGGTTCTTTCTCCAGCTTTATAGTTCACATTATGTTCATTATTCAACCAAAGATTCAAGGGCACCCATTTGCAGACTGCTGAGTGCAGCTCTCTGTTCTCTAATATTTGCCTCACAAAGTCTGGAACCATGGCCTCCCTGAACTTTGATCTTTATCCTCTACTATGTGAGGGTTTGGGGTTCCTTCCCTGAACTGTAGCCTCAAATCTGCCTCCAGGTAGCAAGTCAAGGCAGTCATATTTTGTTTCCTTTTTCCTCAAGGATGCCATTCTTGAACTGGCTATTATATTTGAAAGTAGTCATTTCATATATTTTGTTTAGTTTCCTTATGGTTTACAGTAGAGGTCAATTCTCACAGTGATTAATCCTTCATGGGAAGAAGTGGAAATCTTCTAGGGTTTTTATTTACAATGAATTTCTTGTAAATAGCATACACTACTTGCTTTTTTGTTTTTAAAATCTATTCTGATAGTCCGTGTCTTTTATCAAACTGTGTAGTCCATTTAGATTTAATATAATGTTGGTATTATTGAGTTTAGTTCTACCCTCAGAGTATTGGTTTTTAAAATTTCCTTTATTTTTCTCTGTGTTTGTTCTTCCTTTTGCCTTTTTTAGATTAATTGAGTGTTTTTAAAGTCCACTTTTATCACTTTTATTGGATTTTTAGCTATACCTCTTTTGTGTTTTTTTTAGTGACTGCTGTAGTGATTGTAATAGTCATCTTTATCTTATCACAGTCTACCTTGAATCAATATTATACTACTCCATGTATAAGGTAAGAATATTAAAAGTGTAATCCATTTGCTCTTTTCCTGTCCTTTGTGTAATTATTGCCATGTGTTTTACTCCTGTATATGTTATTAACCACATAATGCATTATTTTTTTTTTTACTTTAAAAGGATAATTTTCTCATAAGGAAATCATAGTAATAAAAAATCTTTTTGTTTATCCATGTATTGGCCATTTTCTGTGAACTTCGCTGTTTCCTATTGATCTGAANTCATTCGCTATTTGGTGGACTTTTGAGTGTTTCTGATTTTTGGTTTTTAAAATATGCTTCTTGAATACTATGTACAAGTTTATGTGTGGACATATTTTCATTACACTGGGAATGGACTATCTGGGTCAAATGGTAACTGTGTTTAACCTTTGGAAGAACCAGCTGACTGAAAGCTGCTATATTATTTTACATTTCCACCAGCAAGGCATGAGGGTTGCAATTATTCTACATCCTTGCACACACTGCTTATTTCATATGTTTTGATTATAGTCATCGTTGTGGCTGTGAAGTGGTATCTCACTGTGGTTTTGATTTGCAGTTATTTGGTGACTAATGATGTTGATCATCTTTTCATGTGTTTATTAGCTACCAATATTTCTTCTTTTGAGAAATGTCTGTCAGATTCTTTGCCCATTGTTTAATTGGGATATTTGTCTTTTTAATATTGGACTGTAAAGCTTCTTTATATATTCTGAATATAATAAGTCCCTTACCAAACATTGAATTGCAAGTATCTTCTACCATTCTGTGGGTTGTCTTTTCACTTTCTTGATAGTGTCCTTGAAGCACAAGTTTTAAATTTTAATGATGTTTTTTCTGTTTTTTTCTTTTCTTTCTTGTGCTGTTGCTTTCATGCCTGTGAAATCATGTGTAAAAAAAGATCCCAAAGATTTTCTTCTATATTTTCTTTTTAGACGTGTAGTTTTATCTCTTACATTTTTTATCTCTTACATTTAGGTCTTTGATCTGTTTTGAGTTAACTGTCTGTAAGATAAGATAGGGACCCAATTTAATTCTTTTGTACATGACTATTTGAGTGTCCCAGCACCATTTGTTGGAAAGACTATTCTTGTCTTACTACATTTATTTTTACTTTTGTATATATTTTTAATCTTTATAAATTGAATTTTAGTCATTTTTATATTTTCCATTTCTCTCCTCATTTTCATATTTTACTTTGTATTCTTGAGTATATGAAGCATACTTTAAATAGCTGTTTTAAAAATCCTTCTCTACTCATCCCAGCTGGTATGCTATTTTCTCTGTTTCTGTTGGGTGTGTGTGTGTGTGTGTGTGTGTGTGTGTGTGTGTATTTACTGGTCATGAATCAAAATTTCCAGGATGATTATTTTTGATGGTATTTTCTAGACATTGTGAATTTTTTGTACGTTATTCAGCTTTATTTCTTTTAGTGTGTTGGACTTTGTTCTGCCTTGAAGTTATCTTACTTCGAAGATTGTTTTTAAGATTTGTCAAGGCCTGTACATAGCAGCCCTAAGTTCAGTGCTAATTTATTCCCACTACTAAGACAGTGCCTTCTGTGGTCTCTATATGATGCCCTTTGTATTAAGAGGTCTCTTCACTGTGACTAGTGGAAATACAAGCTATTTCCAATCCTATATGAGTTCTTGGCATTGTTTTAACATACTGTTTATCGATGGTTCTTTCTCCAGCTTTATAGTTCACATTATGTTCATTATTCAACCAAAGATTCAAGGGCACCCATTTGCAGACTGCTGAGTGCAGCTCTCTGTTCTCTAATATTTGCCTCACAAAGTCTGGAACCATGGCCTCCCTGAACTTTGATCTTTATCCTCTACTATGTGAGGGTTTGGGGTTCCTTCCCTGAACTGTAGCCTCAAATCTGCCTCCAGGTAGCAAGTCAAGGCAGTCATATTTTGTTTCCTTTTTCCTCAAGGATGCCATTCTTGAACTGCCTATTATATTTGAAAGTAGTCATTTCATATATTTTGTTTAGTTTCCTTATGGTTTACAGTAGAGGTCAATTCTCACAGTGATTAATCCTTCATGGGAAGAAGTGGAAATCTTCTAGGGTTTTTATTTACAATGAATTTCTTGTAAATAGCATACACTACTTGCTTTTTTGTTTTTAAAATCTATTCTGATAGTCCGTGTCTTTTATCAAACTGTGTAGTCCATTTAGATTTAATATAATGTTGGTATTATTGAGTTTAGTTCTACCCTCAGAGTATTGGTTTTTAAAATTTCCTTTATTTTTCTCTGTGTTTGTTCTTCCTTTTGCCTTTTTTAGATTAATTGAGTGTTTTTAAAGTCCACTTTTATCACTTTTATTGGATTTTTAGCTATACCTCTTTTGTGTTTTTTTTAGTGACTGCTGTAGTGATTGTAATAGTCATCTTTATCTTATCACAGTCTACCTTGAATCAATATTATACTACTCCATGTATAAGGTAAGAATATTACAAAAGTGTAATCCATTTGCTCTTTTCCTGTCCTTTGTGTAATTATTGCCATGTGTTTTACTCCTGTATATGTTATTAACCACATAATGCATTATTTTTTTTTTTACTTTAAAAGGATAATTTTCTCATAAGGAAATCATAGTAATAAAAAATCTTTTTGTTTATCCATGTATTGGCCATTTTCTGTGAACTTCGCTGTTTCCTATTGATCTGAATTTTTTTTTTTTTTTTGCTGTAGCATTTCTTTAGCTTGATGAATTTTAAGTAACATTTTTAAATGGTGTGTTTCTAAATTGTGGCTGTAAGTTGGCTTTCATACATCTGAAAAATTTTTTATTGTGTGTCTATATTTGAAGGATATTTTTACTGGTAATAGCATTCTGTGTTGATGGATATATTTTTTTAGTAATTAGAAGATTTAATTTCTTATTCTTCTGGCTTCTACTTTCTCTTAAGAATCCTGTGTCAGTTTTTTTTTGTTTCTCTTTTGAAAGCAGCATGTCTTTTTCTTCCCTCTGACTTTTAAAAATACATGTTTCTCCTTAGTTTTTAATGTCAGTAATTTTAGTATGACATACCTAAGTATTAGTTTCCTTTTNTAATTAGAAGATTTAATTTCTTATTCTTCTGGCTTCTACTTTCTCTTAAGAATCCTGTGTCAGTTTTTTTGTTTCTCTTTTGAAAGCAGCATGTCTTTTTCTTCCCTCTGACTTTTTAAAATACATGTTTCTCCGTAGTTTTTAATGTCAGTAATTTTAGTATGACATACCTAAGTATTAGTTTCCTTTTTTAAATTATGACGTCTATTTGCTCTGTAGATGTTTCTCATCATGTTTGTAAACTTTTCTGCCATTATCTCTTCAGATAGTGCATCTATCCTATTTGAAGGCTTTGCTTCACTTATGTTAGGCTTTTTCACCATGTCCCCATCTTTTCTTACTGTCTTGTCTGTATTTTACATCCTTGTATCTTCCTTGATCAGTATTCCAATTCGCTTATTCTTTCTTCACATTTTTCCAATTTTCTCTTATAACTATGTTTTAATTATCATTATTTAACATAACACTTCAGGATTTATTAATGATTCTATATCATCTGTTTTCCTGAATTCTGCTAGGCAGTTCTGCCAGACAATCCTGATTTTTCTTTTGTGGTTCAAGTTATCTGGCCGCTTTACTGATTTTGGGTGATCTCAGAATTCTTTACTCACATATCTGGTAGTCTGAACTGAATGGTTGATCTCGGAGTCCTCAGCTACAAATGACTGTTCTCTGCTGTATTTGATCTGTTATCCTCCAGAAGTGTAGACTGGGGTGCTCTACATGGCATTTTTAAAAGAGAACTCTGAGAGAGAGAGCAGAGCATATTTTCCTCTTGAGGCCTCCGCTCAAAATTTCCGTACCATCACTTCTGCATTCTACTGTTCTGAAAAAGTTTTGATGCCAATCCATGTTCAGAAAGTGGGAAGAAATTGTACTTTTTCAATGAGAACAAGGATAAAGTAATATTATCAATGGTGTACATACAGAGATGGCAAGAATTAGGGTGAATTATTTCTCATCTCATCTAATTAGTTCTGTTTTGTTTATTGACACATACATATAATCTTTCATTTTAAAGAGTACAATTCCATGGATTTTAGTATGGCTACTGGGTGTGGAACTATCACCATCATATAGTTCCAGAGCACTTCAATTACCTCCAAACAAAATTCCATATCCTTTACCAGTCACTATCTATTCATTTTTCCCTCTAATACCTGAAAATGCCTAATCTACTTTCTTTTCTCTGTGTATATGTCTGGACATTTCATTTAAACGCAGTAGATTTTAGTATGGCTACTGGGTGTGGAACTATCACCATCATATAGTTCCAGAGCACTTCAATTACCTCCAAACAAAATTCCATATCCTTTACCAGTCACTATCTATTCATTTTTCCCTCTAATACCTGAAAATGCCTAATCTACTTTCTTTTCTCTGTGTATATGTCTGGACATTTCATTTAAACGCAGTCATATAATGTGTCTTGTGTCTGACTTCTTTCACTTAGCATACATTTTTGAGGTTTATCCATACTGTGGCGTATATCAGTCCTTTACATCTTTTTTATGACTGAGTAATATTAAATTCTGGAGAAGGAAATAGCAATCCACTCCAGTAGTCTTACCTGGCAAATTACATGAACAGAGGAGCCTGGTGGGCTACAGTTCATGGGGTCTCAGAGAGTTGGATACAACTGAGCGTCTGACACTTTCACTCCACTTTCAATATTAAATTGCATACCACATATGTATACCTCATCGGTTTATGGATCTTCAGCTCATTTCCACTCTTTTGCTGTTAAGAATATTGCTGCTTGTTGCTATGAATGTTTGTATGTAAGTTTTTGTGTGAACATGTTTTCTCTTTGGTATTTATCTAGGAGTTGATGTTTTTGGTAAATGGTACATGTATATTTAACCGTTTAAGGAATTGCCAGACTTTTTCCAGAGCTATTGCATCATTTTATGTTATAGCCAGCAGTGTGTATTGGATCTAATAACTCTATTCACCAATACTGGTTATTCATAATTTTCTTTATTATCCTCCTACTTGATGTGAAGTGGTAGGTCATTGTGGTTTTGTTTCATATTTCCCTTATGACTTATGATGTTCTTTTCATTTGCTTAATGGCTACTCATGTTCTTTCTATAGGAAACGTCTGTTTAAATCATTTGCCCACTTAAAAAATTGAGTTGTTTTTTAAATTGTAGAATTGTAAGAGTTATTTATATGTTCTGAGTATGAGATCCTTATAAGACATACGATTCTCAGATATTTTCCCCTATTCTGTGGGTTGTGTCTTCACTTTCTTGATGGTGTCATTTGAGACACAGTTTTCTTTAATTTTTCATTTTGATGGTGTCTAGAATATCTTTTTCTGTTAGTTACTTAAGCTTTTGATGTTATATCTAAGAAACTGTCGCCTAATCCAAAATCATGAAGATTTGTATCTATATTTTCTTCTAACATTTTTATAATTTTAGTTCTTAAGTTTTTGATCATTTTTAGTTAATTTTTGTATGTTGTGAAATGTGGGTCCAAATTCATCTTTCTGTATGTGAATATCAAGCTGTCCCAGCACCATTTGTTGAAAGACTCTTATTTCCCCATTTAAACTTGTTGACACCTTTGTTGAATATCAGTAGGCCATAGATGTATGGTATTATTTCTGTATCTAATTCTTTTTCATGATCTACATGTCTATCATTATGACAATGACACATGGTTTAATTATTAAGACACTGAAATAAGTTTTGAAATTGGGAAGTGTCAGTACCTTTAACTCTGTTGTTATCAAGACTTTTTTCCCTAGTCTTGGGCTTCTGTTTCTCAATATGAATTTTAGGACCTGCTGTTTATTCCTATAAAAAAGAAATCTTTTGGAATTTGCATTGAATATGCAGATCAGTTAGGATGAATTGGTATCCGAATATGAAGTCTTCTAATTCATGAATACAGATGCCTTTTCACTAACTTTTTTCAATGTTATTTTGTAGTTTTCTTAACTTCATTTTCAAATTTTTCATTGTAAATGTATATCAATACAATGAAACCGATTTCTCTGTAACTGACCTGTAACACTGTTGAGGACGTTAGTAGATTAAATAATTTTTATAGATTTCTTAGTTTTCTGTATGCGAGATTATGTCATGTGCAAGCAAAGTTAGTTTTCTTCTTTTTAAGTCTGGTTGCTTTTTTTTTTTTTTCTTTTTCTTGCCTAATTGCCCTGTCCAGAACCTCCAGTACACAGCTGGTAGAAGTGACAAGTGAGGACAGTTTTGTCTTGGTCCTGACCTCAAAAGGAAAGCTTTCAGTCTTTCATCGTTTAATATGACGTTAGCTATGAAGTTTTTGTACATGTCCTTTATCAGGTTAAAACAATTGCCTGCTGTTCCTAGTCTGTTAAGTTCGCTTTGCTTCTGTGTTTTGGAAATGTTTGTGAATAATTAATTCTCCTTAAAGTGTTTGGTAGAATTACTGAGTTAAGCCTCCTGCTTTTGGGCTCCTCTTTTCTGGCACTTGGTTGATGTCTAACTCAGTCTCCTTACTGTTACAGCCTATGCGTATTTTCTTGGTAGTATCTTCCTAGGAATCTCCCCCTTTCATCTAGGTTATATGCTTTATTGACATACAGCTGCTCATAGTGTTTCCCTACAGTCTTTTTTCCCAGTCTTTATCAGTAGTATGTCTCATCTTTCATTACTGATTTTAATAATGTGTCGTCTTAAATTTCTTTGTTAGTCTAGCTGAAGCTTTGTTGATTTTGTTGCACATTGCATGTAACAGTTTCTATTTGGCTTTATTGATTTTCTTTATTCTTTTCCTACTCTGCATTTTATTTATTTTCACTGTGATTTTTATTAATTTCCTTTCTTCTGCTTGCTTTCAGTTTAGTTTTCTATTAATTTTTTAGTTTATTAAGGTGCAAAGTTAGGTTGATATGAGACCTTTTTTATTTTTGAATGAAGGCTTTTACAATATAAATCTCTTTCTGAACAGTCTTTTGGCCTCATCTTGTAAGATTTTTGGTATGTTATGCTTTATTTTAGTTTACTTGAAAGTAATTTTTAAGTTTCCTATGATTGTTTTTGATCCATTTGTTACTTAGAAATGTGTAGCTTAATTTCCATAATCTGTGGTTTTTCCATAGATTTCTAATTTCATTCAGTGGTAGTTAGAGAACATACTTTATATTACTTCAGTCCTTTTAAATTTATTGAAGTTTAAGACCTGATGAGGTTTTTTATGTGTAACTGAGAATGAAGTATATTCTGTTGTTAAATGGATTTTTAAATTTATTTCTATTTGGTCCAATTGGTTTAATAGCATTTTCTAAGTCTTCTAATCCCTCGCTGATCATCTGTCTAGTTCTTTTATTCACTATTGAAAGTGAAGTATTGAAGTCTCCAGCTATTTTTGTTGAATTCTTTATTTCTATTTTAATTTCTATCAGTGATTGCTCCATGTAGTTCAAGGCTCTGTTGTTAGATACATGTATGTTTACAATTTCTATATCTTATTGATGGATTGTCCTCTTTATCATTCTAAAATGTCCCTCTTCATCTCTGGTAACATTTTAAAAGCCATCCCAGCTTTCTTGTGGTTGCTGTTTGTATGTAAATATTTACATGTGTCTCCTATAAAGGATACGTGGTTAGCTTTCTGTCTTTCATCTAGTCTGTCTTTTCTGCCTTTTGATTGAATCATTTGATCTATTCACATTTAATGTTATTTTTGATGTAATTGGATTTATACTATTTTCCCCTGTATATGATGAATTTGGTTCTTCCGGTTTTCATTTATTTATTTTTCAGTAAGTAAATATTTTATAATATCGCATTTTAATTTTAATAACTTTTTCATTATATTTTATGAGCTATATTCTTAGTGGTTACTCCAGAGTTTTCTTTATATATCTTAACTTATTAAAATATGCTTCATTTATGCTAACATAATTCCAATGAGATAAAATGATATTACTTGTATACGTCTAATTTCTTTCTTCTCTTTTGGTGGTATCGTCATATATATTACATCGATATATGTTGCAAACCAAAGGGTACATTTTACAGTTATCACTTTAGATAATTTCATGTCTTTTAAAGAGTCTGAAGGAAAAAAGGAGGATGGGTATTTACTTTTAGCTTTCGTTAATCTTCATATTTACCGTTTCCAGTTTTCTTCATTTGTTCCTGTGAATCTGTGTTACTGTCTAGTAATACCACATTATATCCTTAGACCAATATAAATTTTTTTCCCCATGCACTTCCTCTATGCTCTTATTGGGAATTACTTTACATTTTATGTTTTATAGGCCCAATAATACCCTTATATCATTTAAAATGCAACCTGTAAAAATCAGGTAAAAGAAGAAAGACAAAATATATGTTTTTAACCTTCTTTTATAGATGACAGTTATGTTATTGGTGCTCTTTGTTTTATTTTGTGGAGTTAAATTACTGTCTGGTATCACATGCTTTCTCCTTAAAGAGCCTGCTTTAGTATTTCTTGTAAGGTATATCTCCTGGCAGTGAATTCTCTCAATTTTTATTTATCTGTGAATGTTCGACTTTAATTTTTGAAAAGTGGTTTTGTTGGTAGAAAATTTTTGGTTGACCATGTGTTTTTTTTTTTTTTGAGAACTTTGAATATATTATTCTAATGCCTACTGACCTCCATTTTTCTTGATTAAAAGTTAATTATTAATCTTTTGGGGATTTTTGTAAGTGAGAAGTAGTATTTTCTCCTCCTGCTTTCAAGATTTTATAATGTATTTGTCAATCTCTTCATATGTATTGTAGTTAAAGTTCATTAGGCTTCCTGGTTCAGTTCTGTTGCTCAGTTGTGTATGCCTCTGTGACCCCATGGACTGCAGCACGCCTGGCTTCCCTGTCCATCATCAACAACCGGAGCTCACTCAAACTCATGTCCATTGAGTCGGTGATGCCATCCAACCATCTCATCCTCTGTCATCCCCTTCTCCTCCTACCTTCAATCTTTCCCAGCATCAGGGTCTTTTCAAATGAGTCAGTTCTTTGCATCAGGTGGCCAAAGTATGGGAGTTTCAGCTTCAGCATCAGTCCTTCCAATGAATATTCAGGCTTATTGGATCTGTAGATTAATATTTTTATCAAATTTGGTGACTTTTAAGCCATTATTTCTTCAAGTAAATTTTATCCTTCTTTGTCTCTTTCCTATCCCCCCAACATTCCCATTACATATAGATTGGCACTTTCATGGTTTCCCACAATTAACTGAGGTTTTGTTCATTTTTCTTTATTTCGTTTTCTCTGTCCTTCAGCTGACATGGTTTCTATTGATCTCTCTTCACATATTCTAATTCTTCTGACAGTTCAGATTTACTGTTGAATCCCTCTCTGTAGTATATTTTCATTTCAGTTTTTGTAATGCTTTGCCCCCTCCCAGTATTTGTAGATTTCTGTTTACTTTTTGTTTCTTTTAGCCACACTGCATGGCATGCAGGATCTTAGTTCCCCAAACAGGGATTGAACCTCTGCCCCCTGCAGTGGAAGTATGGGGCCTTAACCATTGGACCATCAGGGAAGTCCTTCATTTCAGTTATTGTTCTATTTTTATCACTTCCCTTAGTTATTTTTTATAATTTTTATATTTTTTTGATATTTTCTTTTTGATGAGACTGTAATCTAGTAATACCCACCTTTACTTCCTTAAACTTGCTTTTGTTTTGAATACTTTTATTGTCTTGTAACTGTCCTTTTACTCAAATTCTCAGGGTGTCAGTTCTCATTTTTATTATCTCCCTCTCTTTTTCCTGACTCTCCTTTATGCGGCTTATAATTTTTCTTTTTGAGGTTTAATTCAGTAAGTGTTGTTTTTTTTTCTGTGTCAAAGATTTGCAGACCAAGGTCTGATGGCCAAACCTGTTGATTGCCTATTTTTATGAATCCAACTTGACTGGATTATAGCTATTATCAATTGTCTGTATATCGTATGTGGTTACTTTTGTACTACAAAGACGGCAATGGTAGTTGTGAAGAGGTTCCCTGGTCTGCAGAGCCTGACATACTTGTGTGACCTGAGTTGAAGAAATATTTCAAGAGGCCATTTACATCTGCTTTTGCAAGATGCATGAGGCTTTTCTTATTTACAGAGCAGGTTTTAATACTGTTGTTTAATGTTGAGGTTTCTCTGCCATATAGACAAAGTGAATTTCAACCCAACCCATCTGATTGGCACAGGCTCTCATAAGTGACTTTTGTCTTCTATACAATGTGCCGGTGGACTTAATGTTCTTTTCTGCTTCTTTGGGCTTTGATGTATTTTAGTACCTTTTACACAGAGAGAGGCTATACTTGAAGGCTTTAAGCATTGTAAATATGGTTCAGGTTATCTTTTAAGTATGCCAGAGATTTTATTTCTGGGTTTTGAACCCCAAACCCACTAGCTGTTGCTTGTTTAGTCCCATGTATAGTAAAGTTCTGTCACTAGCTCAAGCTTCTCTTTAACATTTTTCTTCTGAATCCCAGTTTTATTTTAGCAATGATAATTCCCTTTTCTTTTAAAGGGCTATGTTTTGAAAAAAAATTTTTGAGTAAATTTCAGTCTTGACTTTCTGTGTGTAGTTTTTTGAATTTTATTGAGAATGCCAAGCATATATTTTTTAATGTCTTACATCTGTTTTAGAGAACACATATTTTTCAAAACTATGTATTTTATTTGCATATTAAAATGTTGTATTTTTCATTATGTTCTATTTTCAGTTTTTTTCTGTTTGTATGTATATGAGTGAAGAGCCATCTGGACTAGTCTTAAAATTTAAACAAAACAATATGGATGACTTCTCTTTAGTTTCACTCATGTTACAGAACCAAATTGTTATTAGAACCATTCAAGTAACAGTGAATCCTGGAAGAACTGTTAGGTACAAGCTTACATTACCTTTTGATCCAACAAGCCGATGGTAGTGGAGAATAGAGCATCGTCCTAGGTTTCGTGGTGTATCCTTTTCCTGTATGTTTGATACAGTCGTTACTCCTGGGTCCTGCTCTCTATCACATGCCTTTTTTGCCATTGCTGCCATACTAGTTACAAACTGCAAGAATGACCATATATATATATTTTTTTTTTTTTCTGGAAAATTTTGCAGCAGTTAGGTCTAAATTATATCAGCCTTCTGTATGGCATATTCATTACTTGGAACCTTAGACTTTGCTGTATCACATTCTAGCAGCAGTATGGATGCATACCAATGATATGCTTCTTTATTGCACCATAACCCAGAGGTGCCTTCAGAAGTTCTCACTTTTAGGAAGGTTACAGCTGAGTGGCATTATGCCAGAAGTCCTCCTTTAATTCCAAGAGATATAGTAGGTTGCTGCTTTCTAATTTTATTTGTGTAGTTGTCATCCTAACATCTGTTGGATCATAGAAAAAGCAAGAGAATTTCAGGGAAACATCTACTTCTGCTTCACTGACTACACTAAAGCCTTTGACTGTATAGGTCACAGCAAACTGTGGAAAATTCTTANTATCTTCTGCTTCTGTTAGGTCCATACCATTTCTATCCTTTATCGAGCCCATCTTTGCATGAAATGTTCCCTTGGTATCTCCAATTGTCTTGAAGAGATCTCTAGTCTTTCCCATTCTGTTGTTTTCCTCTATCTCTTTGCATTGATTGCTGAAGAAGGCTTTCTTATCGCTTCTTGCTATTCTTTGGAACTCTGCATTCAGATGCTTATATCTTTTCTTTTCTCCTTTGCCTTTCACCTCTCTTCTTTTCAGTGCTATTTGTAAGGCTTCTCCAGACAGCCATTTTGCTTTTTTGCATTTCTTTTCCATGGGGATGGTTGAACCAGATAAACAACAGACTGGTTCCAAATTGGGAAAGGATTACGTCAAGCCTGTATATTGTCACTCTGCTTGTTTAACTTATTATTGCGAAATGCCATACTGGATGAAGCACAAGCTGAAATCAAGATTGCTGGGAGTAATATCAATAACCTCAGATAATATGCAAATGACAGCACTCTTGTGGCAGAAACTGAAGAGGAATTAAAGAACCTCTTGATAAAAGAGGAGAGTGAAAAAACTGGTTTAAAACTCAACATTCAAAAAACTAAGATCATGGCATTTGATCCCATCATTTCATGGCAAATAGATGAAAAAATAGTGGAAACAGTGACAAACTTTATTTTCTTGGGCTCCAAAATCACTACAGATGGTGACTGTAGCTATGAAATTTACAGATGCTTGCTCTTTGGGAGAAAAACTATGACAAACGCAGACAGTGTATTAAAAAGCAGAGACATCACTTTGCCAATAAAAGTCCATCTACTCAAACCTATGGTTTTTCCAGTAGTCATGTATGGATGTGAGATTGGGACTATAAAGAAAGCTGAGCTCTGAAGAACTGATCCTCTTGAACTGTGGTGTTGGAGAAGACTCTTGAGAGTCCCTTGGACTGCAAGGAGATCCAACCAGTTAATCCTAAAGGAAATCAGTCTTGAGTATTCATTGGAAGGACTCACGCTGAAGCGCAAGCTCCAATACTTTGTGAAGAGCCAAATCATTAGAAGAGACCCTGATGCTGGGAAAGACTGAAAGCAGGATAAGAACTGGATGACAGAGGATGAGATGGTTGGAATGCCATCACCAAGTCAATGGACATGAGTTTGAGCAAGCTCCGGGAAATGATGAAGGACAGGGAAGCCTGGTGTGCTGCAGTCCATGGTGTCACATAGAGTAGGGCACAACTGAGAGCCTGAACAACTACAACAACATCATACTACAATTCCCGTTGTTGCTGGCAAGTTTTCTTATTATTTCATTGGTAATCTTTGAGGAGGATATTAGGTGAGATTACTAAATTTAGTAATTTTATTCGGAAATTAAGGCATTTATGTTTCTGATAAAAAAAATGTAGCCAGGAGTTTCATAAAAAATACTTGTAGTAACCTATCTCTTATTCTGACTTTTTCAGATAATACTTTACATGTAGTAAGAACTGAATAAATTTTGTTTTTAACCTAAGTGAATCAACCCTAGTGGCCTTACATAAAATTTTCTATTAAAAAATGACTTAAAAATTTAAGCACAATTAAAAAAAATTAAAGTTCTTGTCATTATTTTTCTTATTATAAAAGTAATATGAATTTGGATGTAGAAAAATCTTAAGTTCTCCCTAAAGAAAACTGATGATGTAGAAAAATCTTACTAAAGATAACCACCGTTTTCCATGGGCATATTTATACATTTCAAAACATAATTGTGGTCATTCTAGATATGGGTCAGAAAGATCCCCTGGAGAAGGGTTGGCTGCTGAACCCAGTATTCTTGGGCTTCCCTTGTGGCTCAACTGGTACAGAATCTGGCTGCAGTGCCGGAGACCTGAGTTCGGTCCCTGGGTTGGGAAGATCCCCTGGAGAAGGGAAAGGCTACCCACTCCAGTATTCTCGCCTGGAGAATTCCATGGACTGTATAGTCCATGGGGTCACAAAGAGTCAGACATTACTGAGCAACTTTCACTTCACTTAATTACAATGAGTTCTTATTTTACATAATTTATTATGAATGTTTCTTTTGTTATTATACTATGTTACAGTGGAATTATGCCTCTGAAAATTTCTGTAAGATATAGGTATTTATTTTTTTACTCTTTTTCTTTACCCTTTGATGTTAACTCATGTTGATGGCCTAGTCTCTTGGGATTTCCCTCTTACTTTCAAATTTTCTACATAGAGTATGTATGAAATTTAATATTTGATCTTTGATTCATGCATCCTGATTGTGCATTTGTTGCTGCCACTGATTAGATGTGTTGCGTAATCCCGGCTTCTTGATCTTGGAAACAACCCTGAGAATATTACCTTCTATACAAAATTGTTGTGAGGATTAAAACGTAATTCATGTATACCACTTGGTGTTCTATCTTGCCCTGGGGTAGCAGTTACAATATTTAAGAAAACGGATGCAGTATGTGAACTGACAAAGCAGAATAGATAACAGCACAGACTATTACAATCGATTTAATAGTGGCTTTCCTGGTTTGAGGTGAGGGCGCTAATTAAATGCATATTTGTAATAATGATGAAAATGATGATGTTTCTACAAAAAGTTACCAAAGTAAATTAATATTATGCCCCCAATAGACAATAGACAGGAGCTTTCATGTATAAACTTTACTTCTCATCTGAAATTTTCAAATTCTATTTTAATATTAATATGAAAATATATTAGATCTCATTGGAAGATATAAAATATCTCATGCTTCAGATTTCTTTGTTTTAGTTCACATTTCAAGTAAAATTTCTAGTAAGTCTTGAAGCTTTTCTTGCCAAAGAAGATGAACATTTATGCAAATTAATTTAAAAGTACTATGTTAAATTTTACACTAATGTATTTTCTTGAAGTAAGGCCTTAGCATCACAAAGTTTTCTGTGTTTATTGATCATTTTTTATTATACCTAAGGACAGTTGATACATTTTAGCATCTTTATCAGAGCTGTGTTATTTATTTTTGTGTTAATTTAATAGAAATAATAGTCATATGCATCTTTAAGGACTATGTTAAAATGTATTCCCTCCTGGTGGCTCAGATGGTAAAGAATGTGCATGCAGTTTGGGAGACCCAGATTTGATCCCTGGTTTGGGAAGATCTCCTGGAGAAGGGAATGGCTACCCACTCTATTATCTTGCCTAGAGAATTCCATGGACAGAGGAGCCTGGTGGGCTACAGTCCCTGGGGTTGAAAAGAATCGAATGACTGAGCGAATAACACTTTGACTTTTGATTCTCTCCTTAGGTATAACTTTTATGTTTCACTTTAATTTTTAGCCATTATGTTTTACAGATCATAGGCAGAATTTGTCCCATGTTAATATTTTGAGACGTATGTTAAAAAGAAAAGAAAAAACACTTGGGAAATGCCATTTGTACTTCACTGTCATTCAGATTTGTAAAATAAATTATTTGTCTTTATGGCAGTTATATTTGATATTGTTATGTAGCCTGGTGGGCTACAGTCCCTGGGGTTGAAAAGAATCGAATGACTGAGCGAATAACACTTTGACTTTTGATTCTCTCCTTAGGTATAACTTTTATGTTTCACTTTAATTTTTAGCCATTATGTTTTACAGATCATAGGCAGAATTTGTCCCATGTTAATATTTTGAGACGTATGTTAAAAAGAAAAGAAAAAACACTTGGGAAATGCCATTTGTACTTCACTGTCATTCAGATTTGTAAAATAAATTATTTGTCTTTATGGCAGTTATATTTGATATTGTTATGTAGATATTATCAACCTTTTTTTTTTCTTTTTTACTATTTTCTTTAGCTTGCCAGTGTAATGGACATAGCACTTGCATCAATAATAATGTGTGTGAACAGTGTAAAAATCTTACCACAGGAAAGCAGTGTCAAGACTGCATGCCAGGTTATTATGGAGATCCAACCAATGGAGGACAGTGTACAGGTAATTATTTTTTCTTTCAATTCAATGTATTTTTGCTATAGGAAAGAAAATTAAGAAAGATGAGCCTCTTGTGGAAAATAAATTTTATTAAAGAAGTTTTTTTCACTGTCTGAGTATTTTTGGAAGATAATATGTATTTATTGAGGACTATGAACTATAAAAACTCTGTGATGTACTTGCTTTAAGAAACTCCTACTTTTTCTTATTTGAGAATGAATACATATTTGCTATAGGAAACTTAGCAAATACAGACAAATTAAATTTATAAATTATGTGTAATCTCAGTATTCTGAAAAAATTCACTGCTTATAACTTATTTTTAATAATAGTAAGTGATCACTTTACATTTTAATTTAGAAATAAGAAATCAAGATTTTGTGTATGCCTTATATCTGGTAAGTTTTTGTTTGTTTTTGACAAGGTGATATAGCGTAAGGTTTAAGAGAATGGGTTTGGAATCAGTTGTTGGCTGAAATTCCAACTCTGCCACTGTTTAAATGTATGGCTTTGGTTAATTCACTTAACCTTAGAGAGTGCTTCATTTTTCTCATATGTGAAAGTGAAGTGATAATACTTCATTGGATTGTTGTAAAAATCAAATGAGATCATGTATAATGGAGGCACATGTAATAGGAATTAAAGCACATTAAAAGAGCATTGTAATTGCTAACTATTACCATCTCAGTTTTTTGATCCTGAAATCCTTTTATCTGTTTTCTTTCTCTGTCTTGCTACTTTTCTCTTCCTATTTTTAAAAAATAAATTTTGGTCTTTCTTTAAAAAAAATTTCTTTCAAGTTGTAATTTTTCAATAACCTTCTTCATTTCTAAGTTGGTCCTTGTTCCTTAAATCTTTACTCTACTTTTTCTAAATGGAGAGTGTCTGAATAGCACTCACAGAAAAGCTGTGGTAAGATGAGGAATCTTTAGAGAGAGGGCCTGGGGCTGATCTAGACAAAAATTTTAATACTACCTGCATTTTAAAACCACCAGGAAAGCTTTTTTTAAAATATGGATGTCTAGGCCACTCCCTAAAATAATTAAATCAATCTCTTAGTTTAGGTCCTAGGGTGATTCTTGCTTCTTTAAGTCTGCCCAAATGACTCACATTTACACTCAGAGTTGAGAAAGACAGAATGATGAGCTATGTCCTAGAGTCAGTGAAACTGGCGGTAGCAGGTTTCCATTCATTTCTGCTGAATGGAAATTTTGCTCTGCCCTGATTAAGGCTCTAACACATGAATTGGTTGACACTTGGATTTTCTGTGCTTGAGGTACTATACTCATAGCTTATGTTCATTGTCTCATTTCAAGACAACTGTAAGGGAGGAATCACAATTGCTTCCATTTTAGGTACAGCCAAATATACAAAGAAGTTAAGTAAAATGCTCAAGATTATACTACTACTAACAGGCAAGAAATATCTGATTCTTAGACCTAACTCTTAACTATCACTGCAGAAGTAGTGTTAATGTGAACAGGGAGGATCCAGGAACCCTTAGCCAATAGCCACAGCTTAGTGCTGTGTTCAGTGTGTAAACAAGCTGCAGGAGATATTTGTACAATGGAATCCAAAAAATTCAGAACTTGTCTATTATAATCATAGTATTATATTTTGTTATTTTATGTTTGTTGAGTAAAAAGAATCATCCTGTTTTCCAAAGCTTTTTACTACTAAATTTTCTCTAGCCAAAAATTTCACTGGACAAAAAATGTATTTCAGATAGATTAGATAGATAAGGATTATTTATAGGGCTTCCCAGGTGGTGCAGCTGATAGATTCTGCCTGCCAATGTGGGAAACACAGATTTGATTGCTGGTTTGGGAAGATCCCAGGAGTAAGAAATGGAAACCCACTCTAGTATTCTTGACGGCAAAGAGTCAGACATGACTGAGTTACTGAGTAAGAAATGGAAACCCACTCTAGTATTCTTGATGGTAGAGTCAGACATGACTGAGTTACTGAGCACAGACACACAGACACACACACACACACACACGAGTAAGAAATGGAAACCCACTCTAGTATTCTTGACGGCAAAGAGTCGGACATGACTGAGTTACTGAGCACAGACACACAGACACACACACACACACACACGAGTAAGAAATGGAAACCCACTCTAGTATTCTTGACGGCAAAGAGTCGGACATGACTGAGTTACTGAGCACAGACACACAGACACACACACACACACACACGAGTAAGAAATGGAAACCCACTCTAGTATTCTTGACGGCAAAGAGTCGGACATGACTGAGTTACTGAGCACAGACACACAGACACACACACACACACACACGAGTAAGAAATGGAAACCCACTCTAGTATTCTTGACGGCAAAGAGTCGGACATGACTGAGTTACTGAGCACAGACACACAGACACACACACACACACACACGAGTAAGAAATGGAAACCCACTCTAGTATTCTTGACGGCAAAGAGTCGGACATGACTGAGTTACTGAGCACAGACACACAGACACACACACACACACACACGAGTAAGAAATGGAAACCCACTCTAGTATTCTTGACGGCAAAGAGTCGGACATGACTGAGTTACTGAGCACAGACACACAGACACACACACACACACACACGAGTAAGAAATGGAAACCCACTCTAGTATTCTTGACGGCAAAGAGTCGGACATGACTGAGTTACTGAGCACAGACACACAGACACACACACACACACACACGAGTAAGAAATGGAAACCCACTCTAGTATTCTTGACGGCAAAGAGTCGGACATGACTGAGTTACTGAGCACAGACACACAGACACACACACACACACACACGAGTAAGAAATGGAAACCCACTCTAGTATTCTTGACGGCAAAGAGTCGGACATGACTGAGTTACTGAGCAGACACACACAAGCACACACACACGCTTTGTTTCCATGACTTTAAGGAAAAAAACATCTCTGGGTTTTTTGTATTTTTTACATTGCAGTTTTATGTGTTTGCAACCTTTCAAATATTTATATATAATTGTTTTAATTTACTTTTATAAAAGTTATTTTATGCTTTCCAAATTATTTTAATACTTACATAATAGTGCATGGGGATTTTGTGAGGTAATTTGCTTAATATTTTTCTGTTTTTTATATACTGCTTCCATCCATAACCCCATTTTTAGAGGGTTTTTCTTAAATTGGGGTGAAATTCACATAGCATAATATTAACCATTTTAGGTTACAATTCAGTGACATTTAGTACCTTCATAATATTGTGTGACCATCAGCTCCATCTAGTTTCAAAATTTTTTAATCACTCCAGAAGAAAATATCATATTTATTAAGCAGTTATCCCAAGCCCCTGGCAATCACTTATCTGCTTTCTTTATGTATTTACTTATTCTGAATATTTCGTATAAATGGTATTATAAAACGTGTGACTTTGTGCCTGGCTTCTTTTACTTAGCCATAATATTTTTAATATTAATTCTTGTTATAGTATCTATCAGTACTTCATTCCTTTTTACTGATGAATATTATTCCATTGTATACATGTATCACAGTAGTTTTACCCATTTATTTATTGATGCACATTGCTTTTTTTCCACCTTTTTTGGCTATTGTGAATACTGGTACTGAGAACATTATTGTACATGTTTTTTTGGGGGGATGTCAAGTTTTTGGTTATTTTATGTATCAACTAGAAGAGGACTTGCGGGGCCATTTGGTAATTTTATGTTTAACCTTTTGGGGACCTTCCAAGTTGTTCAAATTGTTTTCCATGGGGGCTGCATGATTTCACATTCCCATCAGTACGGTGGCTGATTTCCAGTTTCTCTATGTTCTTGCCAAACCTTGTTATTTTACATTTTTTGAAAGCTTCTAGCTGTGGTGATAGGTGTAGAAATATTTCTCATTGTCATTTTGATTTGTATTTTCCTCATGACTAGTGATGAAGTTGTTGGCCATTGTATAGTCTTTGGAGAAATGTCTGTTCAAGTTCTTGACCATTTAAAGAATAATTTTTAAAATTGTGGTATGTATGTAACATAAAAGTTTCCTTAAAAGAAGGAGGTTTAGTTGCATTAAGTGCATTCACATTGCTGTGCGTTCATCATTACCGTTCATCTCTAAAGTTTTTTCATTTTCAAAGCTAAAGCTGTATAACCATTAAATAATAAATCTTCATTCCTCAACACTAGCCCCTGGCAGCCACTCTTTTACTTTCTGTCACTTTGAATATGATTACTGTAGATACCTCAGATAAGTGGAATTTGTGATTACTCTAGATACCTCAGATAAGTGGGATTTTCAGAATTTGTCCTTGAGTGACTGGCTTTTTTCAGTTAGCATAATGTCTTCAAGGTTCTTTCATGTTTTAACGTATGTCAGAATATCCTTCCTTTTTATTGCTGAATAATATTCTGTTGTATATGTATACTACATTTTTTGATCTATTCATCTGTTGATGAATACTTGAGTTGCTTACATCTTTTGACTATTATAAGTAATATTGTGATGAATATGAGTGTACAAATATTTGTTCTTTTTTTTTTGGTCTCTTCATGTGCCTATTTCACACTTGGATGTCTTTGGAGAAATGTCTATTCAAGTCCTTTGTTCACTTTTTATTTGGATTATTTGGTTTTGTTGTTGTTGAATTCTGAGTTCTTCATATATTCTAGTCATTGTTGTTATTTAATTGCTAGGTCCTCTTTTGTGACCCCTGGACTGTAGCCCCTCAGGCTCCTTTGTCCATGGAATTTCCTAGGCAAAAATACTGGAGCAGGTTGCCATTTCCTTCTCCAGAGGATCTTTCCAACCCAGGGATCAAACCCACGTCTCCTGCATTGGCAGGCGTATTCTTTACCACTGAGCTACCAGGGAAGCCTGTATTCTAATTACAAGGCTCTTATCAGACATATGATTTGCAAATATTCTCTCCCATTGTATAGCCTGTCTTTTCATTGTCTAGATACTGTTCTTAAAGGCACAAAAGTTTTCAGTTTTGATGAAGTCCAGTTTATCTCTGTTTTTCTATTATTGCTTGTGCTTTGGTGCATATCTAATAATCCAAGAATATAATGTCACGAAGATTACCCAAAGTATTATTTTAATTTTTTTGCCGACATAGGCAAAAGGAACCTTTGAATAACTCTATTAGCTAAAAGCTGTTTTAAATTAAAATAAGTTATTATTATTCTGACAGGCAGAGTGCTTTTAGAAATATGTTTCCCTTTGGGAATCATACTTCTCTGCTAGGTTTAAGATTAATTCAGTTATTTCATATTATTTTTGTTGCTGACATTATACATTCGTAGAGCTGAGGTACAATGCAATAGAAAATTAAAGAGAATGAAAGATAAATACCTTTCTTTTTTTGGTGTTGCACATTCTCTGGTAGTTTATGAAGCTTTAAATAATTCCTTATAGTTTCCTTGTTGCCCAAATTTGGCAAAATAATATTTTTCTGTCTGTGACTTTTCTATGGTGATGTGATATATGAAATTCATTTTTATTTCTTATAGCCACATTAGTTATCTAACTAAATAAAAAATATGCCACATGCAGTGAATTATATTTAATGCAGCAAAGGCTAAAATCAATTTGTAAAAAATGAGAGGCAAAGTTTATTTCTTCATTTTTTTCATTCACCTCATTGAGAAAAGTTCATTTTTCCCTTAGTATTTGCATTTATTAAAATTCAAAGTCCATAGTGATATTAAGGGAAGTGAGGAAATAGATTTATATTTAAATGGTAAGGCTTAAATATACTGTAGATGTAGATATTATTTTAAAAATTCAGCCTACTAAAGCCCGTTAACATTGTTGTAAATATATAAATGTACTTACAAACTTTCGTTAGTTGTTTTTAAACTATGGTATATTTATGGCTATTCTATTAGTGTAATTAACTATTGAAAGTGCTTTATTATTAAGCTATTTTATTTCTTATTAATGTTCAGTCAGATTCCTTGATACATACTTATTCTGGTGCTGGTAACTATTTATCTTCCCAGGTGATGCTAGTTGTAAAGAATCCACCTGCCAGTGCAGGGGGCATAAGAGATATGGGTTCAATCCCTGGGTCAGGAAGAACCCCTGGAGATGGAAATGGCAACCCACTCCAGTATTCTAGCCCAGAAAATTCTATGGACAGAGAAGTCCGATTACAGTCCGTGGGGTTGCAAAGAGTTGGACACGACTGAGCATGCTCACATACATCTATCGGTCTGTCTATCTATCTCTCTATCTGTATTTGTTGCTGTAAAAGAACATAACATTGTTAAATGTTTGGGCTTCTAAATCATAATGACTGGATTCATATACTGGCACTGTCACTGTCTCCTTGGGTAGTTATTTAACCTCTTAGTGTCTCCCTTTACTCACCTGCAAAATGCAGCTGAATTTATTGTGTGGCTTAAACAAACAGGAAATAACATGTGTTTCTAGCAAATGTTAGCTTTACAATACAAGCTGATATTGCATATTATTATTATTTAGAACATCATTAGGGTTAAGTATTTTAATATGAGTGTATGAATCATATTTGTGGGACAGTATTACTTTTGCAATATTATCTCCAATATGACTGATACATTTTAGTAGAGAAAACAAGTGAAAATTTCATTGAATAAGAGTAATAGCCCATTGTGCTACAACAATTCAACACTCATTATACCATATTACTTTGCGTTGAAGGATTATTCTTCAATTCCCCAATTATTGACTACTTACTAGCTGCACAGGTCCACTTGTACACGAATTTTTAAAACAGTAAATACTGTAGTACTATATTGTCTGCGGTTTATTGAGTCTTTTGTATAGAGGATGTACAACTGTGTATATAGGAGGAACCTGATATCTGGAGGAACTGCATATATGGAGTGCCCGACTACAAATTATGTAGGATTTTTCTGTTGCACAGAGGGCTGGCATCAGCAAACCCCTTGTTGTTCTAGGATCAGCTGAACATTGTGTAGGTGCTTTAATGGTGTTATGTAGAAGCTGAATGACAGAATCAGGGACTAAGAGATTAGTTTTAATGAGAGTATTGGGTAGGCCCTTGAAATGAGGGCAGTTTACAAGCTTAATTTTATGTGATTGTCATTAATTGCATATTTTCACACTTTCTCTGAATATAAGAAACTAAGCTATAAATGTTACTAATCTTAAAAATATTTTAATATATTTACATGTATTTTTTGTTTCATTATTCATAAAATGTAGACTAACAAAAAAGCTCTCCATACTGAAATATACAGACATTTTAAAAAATGCAGTCTTGGGACTTCCCTGGTGGTCCAATGGTCAAGACTTCACCTTCCAGCGTAGGGGGTGTGGGTTCGATGCCTAGTCAGGCAACTAAGATCCCACATGCCTTGTGGCTAGAAAAACAAAACATAAAGCAGAATTAATATTGTAACAGATTCAGTAAAGGCTTTACAAATGATCCACATTAAAAAAAATCTTTAAAAATGCAATCTTGTAAGATTTGCTTCATCTAGGTATTACTTTTTTTTTTAGTTTACTGCAAGATGTCTAATGGGTTTTGTTGATGTTACAAATAAATTCTTTTCCTCTAACATTGCATTCATAACTTGTTTTAGTAAATCCGATTTTGTATTTGCTTATGTCTTTTATTCATTTTCTTTTTCTTTTTCTAGGTTCTTAAGGAGTATACTTATATGATTTTCTTTCTGTATATTTTTACTTTCAATAGTGTTAAATAATTATTTTTCAGTCTGGGATATAAAGAGTTCTTTCAACATAGTGACTGTTCTATTTTTACCTTTGTTTCTTATTAGAAAAACTTATGTTTTTTTCTTTGGCATGCTATTAATATCTGTCCATAGGCTTTTACAGAAACAGTTAAAACTTTAATAAACACACTGGGCTTGAGGATAGTAAAGAAGATGAATGAACTCTTCCTCCTCTCTGCTGGAATAAGAGATTTTTTTTCATTTTAAACCTTCCTTACATATTGCAGATTGTTCATAGAAGTTGAAAATTTATAGCCAGATGAACTTGAGCATTTCTTAAGTATAAGAGTTTAATTCTCTCAAAATGGAGCATTGGCCTGAATAATCTAAAAATGCAGATAACAAACATCACTGGATATGGAAATCTTGTTTCTGTGGATTATTTTGACACAACAAAGTTAAAAATGTGTATTTTCTGACTATACATTATCATCTTGTGTGGCTGAGAAACGGCAATATGAGATTTTAAATATTTCAAAGCGAGGACACTAAATGAATAATTGCATTTATATGGTGATATTTAGCATAGGGTATAGTCATGAAGTTATACTTTGACATAAAATTCTCTTAAATGATATTTTTATATAAATTTAAGAAAATGAGAGAGCCTTTTAAAATAATATAGAGCTGCTCGTTTCATCTGCTTGGTTAAAAAAGTCAGTGCACAGTGTCTGTACTGTTTTTAGCTAGTTTCTCTTCTCTTTATACTAAATATTAAAAAAAAATTTGACTGGGTTGGGTCTTAGCTGCAGCATTTGGGATCTTCAATCTTCACTGTGGCCTGTGGGATCTAGTTCCCTGACCTCTGCATTGGGAGCATGGAGTCCTAACTACTGGACCAGGGAAGTCCCTATGCTAATTTTTTGATATCCTTTGTTTACCTTGTAGAGGTGTTCCTTTACATCAAATGCTCAGTAGCCCTGTTTTCTTTTTCTACTCCATCTTTCAAGCTCTTTTCATCCTTTTTGTCCTCATAAAAGGAATTTTAAAGACAAGAAGAACTTTAAGGACAAGAAGAGTTTATGAAAACTGTTTGGCCCTGATATCGTCAGGTATTTTAGATTGACCTTTGATTGTAGATTATTAGAAGATGCAGTTTACTCCTCTTTTCTCTTAGATTCCTTTTGTAAGAATCTCTGTGGGCTGTCTCATGAAACCGCTAGAGATATTAGTCAGTGAATTTCTGAGAGCTGGGAACTTTTCCATGCATGACTTACTTTGGCACTTTTCTCATGATCTCCCTTCTCACTTTTTATTGTACAGAGTTTACCAACTAAAATTTTTCTCCGAGTTTTTGCATTCGTTTAATGGTTTTTAGGCTCCTAGACATAATGTAGAATGTCTCCACCTCTGATTTGTAAGTTTTTGACCGAGAAGTGTGTTACATGAATGCTTTCTTTTCATTAGTGAGTTCACTATGTATCCCTTATGGAATTAAAAAAAGAAAGAAAAACTACTCAATGATTTTCAGTTCAGTTCAGTTGTTCACTCATGTCCAACTCTGAAACCCTGTGGACCATAGCACGCCAGGTCCCCCTTTCCACCACCAACTCCTGGAGTTTACCCAGACTCATGTCCGTCGAGGCAGTGATGCCATCCAACCATCTCATCCTCTGTCGTCCCCTCTCCTTCTGCCTTCAATTTTTCCCAGCATCAGGGTCTTTTCTAAGGAGTCAGCTCTTTGCATCAAGTGGCCAAATATTGGAGTTTCAGCTTCAACATCAGTCCTTCCAATGAACATTCAGGACTGATCTCCTTTGGGGTGGACTGGTTGGACTTCCTTGCAGGCCAAGGAAGTCTCAAGAGTCTTCTCCAACACCAGAGTTCAAAAGCACCAATTCTTTGGCACTCAGCTTTGTTTATAGTCCAACTCTCACATCCATACATGACCACCATAGCCTTGACTAGACGGACCTTTGTTGGCAAAGTAATGTCTCTGCTTTTTAATATGCTGTCTAGGTTGGTCATAACTTTCCTTCCAAGGAGTAAGCGTCTTTTAATGTCATGGCTGCAGTCACCATCTGCAGTGATTTTGGAGCCTAGATGTGTATAAGAGACAGCTTCCCTGGTGGNGGCAAAGTAATGTCTCTGCTTTTTAATATGCTGTCTAGGTTGGTCATAACTTTCCTTCCAAGGAGTAAGCGTCTTTTAATGTCATGGCTGCAGTCACCATCTGCAGTGATTTTGGAGCCTAGAAAAATAAAGTCAGCCACTGTTTCCACTGTTGCCCCATCTATTTGCCATGAAGTGATGGCACCAGATAATAATACTTAACCTATTGGGGGCAAGATAGAAACCATCAAAGTGTTCACTGTTTCCCTTTAGTTTTGCTTGATGTAATACTTAGCTTCTTCATCATGTTTTACTTTAGGTTTTATGTTGCAAGGATCTGGCATAATTTGTTTTTTAAAAAGTAAAGTGTTATAATTTAAAGACAAAAATGGCTCTAACCCTAGACCTACAAATGTTGAGGAATTCCTATTAGCTTCAAATAACAGGTGTAGGATGAAAATGAAAAGGTGAATTTAAATTGGGGGTACTACCCATATTCTAAAACATATAAAACATTTATTTAGTATGCTACAGAAAATTAGAGGTTAACTAAGAAACTCTCAGCATGTATTTAGCTTTTTCTGATACTTACAGATTTTTTCAAAAGCAAAATCATGCTAAATACCAATTTACATACACACTTTTTCATATCTCAAAACTACTTAGTGATGGTGGCGAAGTTAATTATATATTAGAAATGCCTAGAGCAGGTGTAAGAAAGCACCAGCATAAATACTGTCTGTAAATAGTTCATAAACATATTAAAATCTGTCTTAACATACTATTTAGGAAGAAATGTCTTTTCGTCAAAGGTCCATTTTTATATATCATAAGACCTGAATGTAAGTGTTAGCTTTTTTTCTTAATCACATATAATTTTATCTATACCTTTTATATTGCTTTTTCTTTCAAATTTTAGTAAATAAAATTTACCAATTTTCAGTAACTATGGTCTATGCTTTTAAGCTTTAAAGCAACTATATAAACATTTGATTGTATATTTAGCATATAATTTATGTTTTGCATAAATTGTATGTGTAACAGCCTACTTTATTAAGCAATTTTAACTTGTCTTTGACTTCTTATTAAACATTTCTGTAGAAGGCCACTGTTATTCAAATTAATGTTCATAAACTAATTCAGTAACTATTATTTGAAAGAATGTTCTCCCTTCACCCTTATCTTTAGGCTCGATTNTAGCATATAATTTATGTTTTGCATAAATTGTATGTGTAACAGCCTACTTTATTAAGCAATTTTAACTTGTCTTTGACTTCTTATTAAACATTTCTGTAGAAGGCCACTATTATTCAAATTAATGTTCGTAAACTAATTCAGTAACTGTTGTTTGAAAGAATGTTCTCCCTTCACCCATATCTTTAGGCTCAGTTTCTATGGTGCCTTTGACTTCTTCCTTCTCTTCAACCCTTCTGCCCCAAACAGACTCCATGTTGTGTCTGGTATGTACCCTCCTTTGTGCTCCATTCCCCTCATTAGTTTAGCCCTCATGATTCCTCTTGTTCTACTGCTGATGGATGTTACAGATGACCTAAAATGTTACGTGGTGTTCTTTGTTGTTTAGCTGCTAAGTTGTGTCTGACTCTTTTGCGATTCCATGGATTGTAACCTGCCAGGCTCCTCTGTCCATACGATTTCCCAAGCAAGAAAACTGAGGTCTTGCCATTTCCTTCTCCAGGAGATTTTCCTGACCTAGGGATCAAGCTCATTTCTCCTACATCGGCAGGCAGATTCTTTACCACCGAGCCACCTGGGAAGCTCTAAAATGGAATGGATTCTTACTAAATATTTGTTGAGTTAGTGAACGATTACCCTCCTTATATGCAGTCTCTCCATTTGTAATCCACCTTTATACCTCCTTTATCAGAAGACAAAGACACATTTTCTTCCTTCAAAATTCAGGGATTTTATGACCATTTCCAAAAGTTTTCATTGCTTCCAAAGTATCTGTGAAATAAATAAAAACTCCTTGACAAGACATTCAAGGCCTTTTATGCTCTGACCCTGAGTGATATTTCTGGTTTTATATCCTACATGGTTCTCATATTCTACCACATCTTTACTTGTCTTTTTCTCTGTGTCCACATTTAAGATTCTGACATTTTCCTAGTCAGCCAAGCTCCAAGCATTATATTAAAAACATATATAACTAATGTTTAATAGTTTATTTATATCAGGAATATTGCTAAGACATTTCCCTAATGTTTTTCATCTTCTCCTAAGGATTCTTTCAAGTATGTACTATTATATCCATTTTACAGAGGAGTAAACCAAAGACATAGGGCCAAAGAGTCATGTAAGAGGTTAAGCCAGCAAGTGATGGGACCAGAATTCAAATGTGGACTCCCAGATTCTTGTGCTTCAAAGCAAGTATGTACTTATTTCTGTTGAATGCCAGGTATAAACAGTGGTCAACTCATGCATTTCAAAGCCATAATTGAACTGCCATTGTCTGGTTGTATTTATCTTTCCTTTAGCTTAACCCATTGTAATAATTCTTAAATAGTTCATCTTCTCTCTTTTTTTAAAAACTGATCATTTGTTCTTCTCTATGATATTCACAATATTGTGTTTCTTTTCACCTCATCTCCAATCGCTTCTTTATATTAATCNATTAGTTTAGCCCTCATGATTCCTCTTGTTCTACTGCTGATGGATGTTACAGATTACCTAAAATGTTACGTGGTGTTCTTTGTTGTTTAGCTGCTAAGTTGTGTCTGACTCTTGCGATTCCATGGATTGTAACCTGCCAGGCTCCTCTGTCCATACGATTTCCCAAGCAAGAAAACTGAGGTCTTGCCATTTCCTTCTCCAGGAGATTTTCCTGACCTAGGGATCAAGCTCATTTCTCCTACATCGGCAGGCAGATTCTTTACCACTGAGCCACCTGGGAAGCTCTAAAATGGAATGGATTCTTACTAAATATTTGTTGAGTTAGTGAACGATTACCCTCCTTATATGCAGTCTCTCCATTTGTAATCCACCTTTATACCTCCTTTATCAGAAGACAAAGACACATTTTCTTCCTTCAAAATTCAGTGATTTTATGACCATTTCCAAAAGTTTTCATTGCTTCCAAAGTATCTGTGAAATAAATAAAAACTCCTTGACAAGACATTCAAGGCCTTTTATGCTCTGACCCTGAGTGATATTTCTGGTTTTATATCCTACATGGTTCTCATATTCTACCACATCTTTACTTGTCTTTTTCTCTGTGTTCACATTTAAGATTATGACATTTTCCTAGTCAGCCAAGCTCCAAACATTATATTAAAAACATATATAACTAATGTTTAATAGTTTATTTATATCAGGAATATTGCTAAGACATTTCCCTAATGTTTTTCATCTTCTCCTAAGGATTCTTTCAAGTATGTACTATTATATCCATTTTACAGAGAAGTAAACCAAAGACATAGGGCCAAAGAGTCATGTAAGAGGTTAAGCCAGCAAGTGATGGGACCAGAATTCAAATGTGGACTCCCAGATTCTTGTGCTTCAAAGCAAGTATGTACTTATTTCTGTTGAATGCCAGGTATAAACAGTGGTCAACTCATGCATTTCAAAGCCATAATTGAACTGCCATTGTCTGGTTGTATTTATCTTTCCTTTAGCTTAACCCATTGTAATAATTCTTAAATAGTTCATCTTCTCTCTTTTTTTAAAAACTGATCATTTGTTCTTCTCTATGATATTCACAATATTGTGTTTCTTTTCACCTCATCTCCAATCGCTTCTTTATATTAATCCAACTCTTCACCTGTTTTTCTGATCTTTACTTTCCTGGACATTACTATGCCTCTGAACTCTATTACGCATTTTTCAAATCTCAGCTGAGGGGAAATTTCAGCCTGAAAACGTGTACTTTCCATCCTGACTTCAGGCACTTCACGGTGATAGCCGTCAGTGTTTTTGTAAGTTATTGTCCTCTTGTCTTTCTAAATAGAATGTGAACTTCTTGATGAGAAAAGTTTTGTCTTACCTTTTAAAAAATCATTTTATATTACCTCTGTGTCCCTATTACATAGGTAGTAGTACTCTGCTTGGTATGCGGTTAGTCCATTGCTAAAATTAGTTACTAAGAAAATATAGTGTTTGTGTGATACATTTTACTCATTTTCATATAATCCAAGAGAAAGTAGAATTCAGACTTTCTGGCTAGAAGGCTTTCACATTTCAACCAATTGTTTCACTCTAGAGCCAGAGGTAAAAAGCAGGTTATGATTTTTGGGATGTTAATTTTTCAGTTTTATTTTATTTTTCAGTAATAGAGGCAGGAAGCAATATTGACTCAAAGTATATATATTGTTTTTCTCTAAATGAGGGTTAGTTTTAATAATTATAAATGGTGTTTCAGTCTGTATTCATAACTTATTGAGTAATAATCCAATATTTTGTATATAAAATTTTCATTAAGTACCTATAAAAGGAGTTATATGAAGTTTGGATAAGGAAAAAAAATGGAATTTATATAATTCTTTTCAGTTTCTAGTTTTTCAGACAATAGAATAGAATCTTGGTGTCTGACTTCCCTAAGCTTACATTTCAGTTCACTTACCTATTAATTTGAGGGTTATTTTAGTGAATGTATCCTCCTACAAATGTTTTCAGCTGACATCAAAAATATTTATTTCCCTATACCATATGATTTGTATATTTAATGATTTTAAGAGAATATTTTGTTTATTCTTCTATCTGCCAGCAGTTAACTCTTTCAAGTTCAGAGCTGTATTGTGATTATGAATCCCTTTGTTGGTAATAGAAGGAATTTGGATAATTTTTCACATGGGGTGACTTTTCTTTTAAAAATAGGAACTAATATTTTCTTGAGAAATAAAATCATTTTTTATTTTATATATTGTTAACCACATCCCTTCACTCAAAAATATAAAAACAAACCCTTAGTAACATACAAGAAAAACAAGGAACTCTTCAAATACAGTTAGCATGTTATTACTGACGTACAAGTAGAATTCATAAAAGTGTATTTTATTATCTGTTTTTAAGTATAGATATATTTAATCTTTTCAAAGTCAAAAGGGTCTATTAATTTTGGGGAGCATAATTTTATACAGAAAAGTTGTTTAGGATATTCTTTCAAATTTGTTTTTTCTCTTATCTCTCAATTAAATATCATAGGCTTGATGTCCCTCTTTTCCTTAAACATTTTTGGATTTCTTTCTTAATACCTGAGAATTCTCTTATCTACATTATAATTATAGAAATCAGGCCAGTAACATTGATACTTATTGTTATTAAATGTAGAACTTAGCGCACACAAGATATGACTCTACAGGGAATATCACCAGATGGTCAACACCAAAATCAGATTGATTATATTTTTTTGTGGCCAGAGATGCAGAAGCTCAATACATCAGCAAGAACAAGACCTAGTGCTGACTGTGGCTCCGGTCACGAGCTCCTTATTGCAAAATTCAGGCTTAAATTGATGAAAGGGGTAGACTCTTGAGAGTCCCTTGGATAGTAAGGAGATCAAACTCATCAGTCCTAAAGAAAATCAACCCTGAATGTTCACTGGAGGGACTGATGCTGAAGCTTAAGCTCCTTTAGTTTGGTCACCTGAAGCAAAGAGCAAATTCGTTGGAAAAGACCCCTACACTGGTAAAGATTGAGGTTAGGCAAAGAGGGAGGTGACGAAGGATGAGATGGTTGGATGGCATCATTGACTCAATGAACATGAGTTTGAACAACTCTGGGAGATAGTGAAAGACAGGGAAGGCTGGCGTGCTGTGGTCCATGGGGGTCACAGAGTTGGATACCACTGAGCAACTGATCAACAAGAGGGGCAACCACTAGACCATTCAGGTATGACCTAAAACAAACCCCTTATGATTATACAGTGGAGGTGACAAATAGATTCAAGGGATTAGATTTGGTAGACAGAGTGTCTGAAGAACTATAAATGGAATTTTGTAACATCGTACACGGGGAAGGCAATGGCACCCCACCCCAGTACTCTTGCCTGGAAAATCCAATGGACGGAGTAGCCTGGTGGGCTGCAGTCCATGGGGTCCCTAACAGTCGGACAGACTGAGCGACTTCACTTTCACTTTTCTCTTTCATGCATTGGAGAAGGAAATGGCAACCCACTCCAGTATTCTTGCCTGGAGAATCCCAGGGATGGGGGAGCCTGGTGGGCTGCCGTCTGTGGGGTCACACAGAGTCGGACGTGACTGAAGTGACTTAGCAGCAGCAGCAACATCGTACAGGAGATGGTGATCATAACCATCCCCAAGCAAAAGAAATGCAAGAAAGCAAAGTTGTTATCTGTGGAGACTTTACAAATAACTGATAAGAGCAGCAAAAGGCAAAGGAGAAAGGAAATGATATACCCAACTGAATGCAGAATTCCAGAGAATAGCAAGGAGAGATAAGAAAGCCTTCTTAAGTGAACAATGCAAAGAAATAGAGGGATACAATAGAATGGGAAAGACTAGAGATTTCTTCAAGAAAATTGGAGATAACAGTGGAACATTTCATGCAAAGATGGGCACAGTAAAGGAGAGAAATGGCGAGTACCTAACGGAAGAAGAAGAGATTAAGAAGAGGTGGCAAGAACATACAGATGAACTGTACAAAAAGATCCAGATAACCATGATGGTCTGTTCACTCACTTAGAGCCAGACATCCTGGCGTGTGAAGTGAAGTAGGCCTTAGGAAGCATCACTATGAACAGAGCTAGTTGAGGTGATGGAATTCCAGCTGAGCTGTTTAAAAACCTAAATGATAATGCTGTAAAAGTGCTGCACACAGTATGTCAACACATTTGGAAAACTCAGCCATGGCTACAGGACTGGGAAAGGTCAGTTTTAATTCTAATTCCAAAGAATGTTGGACAATTTTGCTCATTTCACATGCTGGCAATGTAATCCTCAAAATCCTTCAAGCTAGGCTTCAACAGTAGGTGAACTGAGAACTTCCAGATGTATAAGCTGGATTTATAAAAGGCAGAGGAACCAGAGATCAAATTGCCAACATCCATTGGATCATAGGAAAAGCGAGGGAACTCAAAAAAAAATAAACATCTACTTCTGCTTCACTGACTACATTAAGCCTTTAAGAATTTTCCAGTTTGTTGTGATCTACATATTCAAAGAGATGGGAACACAAAACCACCTTACCTCTCTCCTGAAACCTGTATGCAGGTCAAGAAACAACAGTTAGAACCAAACGTGGAACAACAGACTGGTTCCAATTTGGGAAAGGAATACGTCAAGGCTGTATATTTTCACCCTGCTTATTTAACGTATATGCAGAGTGCATCATGAGAAATGCTGGTCTGGAAGAAGCACAAGCTGGAATCAAGATTGCAGGGAGAACTATTAATAACCTCGCATACACAGATGACACCACCCTTAAGCCAGAAAGTGAAGAGGAACTAAAGAGACTTTTAATGAAGGTTGAAAGAGGAGAGTGAAAAAGCTGACTTAAAACTCAGCATTCAAAAAATGAAGATCATGGCTTCCGGTCCCGTCACTTCATGGCAAATAGATGGGAAGCAATGGAAACTGTGCCAGACTTTATTTTCTTGTGCTCCAAAATCACTGCAGACAATGACTGCAGCCATGAACTTAAAAGACATTTCTCTTTGAAAGAAAAGCTATGACCAACCTAGACAGCTATTATAAAGCAGAGACATTACTTTGTGGACAAAGGTCCATATAGTCAAAGCTCTAGTTTTTCCAGTAGTCGTGTATGGATGTGAGAGTTGGACCATAAAGAATGTTGAGCACTGAATAACTGATTCTTTTGAACTGTGATGTTGGAGAAGACTCTTGAGAGTCCCTTCGACTGGAAGGAGATCAAACCAGGCAACCCTAAAGAAAATCAACCTTGAATATTCACTGGAAGAGCAGATGCTGAAGCTGAAGCTCCCAATACTTTGGCCACCTGATGCGTAGAGCTGATTTATTAGAAAAGACCCTAATGCTGGGAAAGACTGAAGCCAGGAGAAGACGGGGGCAACATGGGACGAGATGGTTGGGTGGCGTTACCAACTCAATGGGCATGAGTTTGAGTAGGCTTTGGGAGATGGTGCAGGACAGGGTTGCCTGGTGTGCTGCAGTCCATGGGGTCGCAAGGAGTCGAACATGACTAAATGACTGAACAATTAGAGAAACAGCAACCCCCCTAAGCTACAAAAGTGGCACCACCAAACTCTTTCCCTGGGAATTACCCTCAGCCTCTCAACATCAAGCTGCGGTAGCTTAGAATTGCTTCTGTGAGCATCTGTGCTTTGTCTTGATTTATTCTGAACACTCTTAGCAAGATGTGTCCTATGCTAATATCCCCTCTGTTTTACACCATTTCAGTTTAGGAAAGGTTTCATAGAATGCTCTGCTTTAGGGTGTCCTAGGAGACCTGTATGGCCTGTTTTTGCATGTCTCTACAGTCTGTGAGATCGCAAAGAACCGGACACGACTTAGTAACTGAACGACAACAACACTGAATATACTACAGATTGGCTTTGTGTGACCTTTCTTCATCATGACATTTGATTACACACTTCTGGCAGAAATAGCCATGTAGTTATGCTAAATTCTTCTCACCATATCAGGAATTATATGCTGTCGTCATTCAGTAAATGGTAGTGTTCACTATGAACACTTGGTTAAAGTGGTGTCTGCCAGATTTTTTCACTATGAAATTACTATTTTCTCCTTTAATGGAAAAATGTCTTGTAGGAGATACTTTGAGACTATGTGAATATCATATTACTTTTCAAACTTTTATCCACTATTTTTATGATTTTTTTTTCCAAATGGAGATTTTCTAATTCTGTCATCCTTTCTACAATATCAGTTAGATTTTTTTTCTACAATGAAAAGCTTTCTCTTCTCTGTTTTGTCTGTGAATTTTATCTGTGTATATATCTGTGCATCTATGTATTTATCTGTGTATTTGTGCTTTTACAATTCAGTGCAACTTTAAAAAATAATCTCATTGAAAGCAATGCAGATTTGAAAAGAGACATGATAAAAATTAAATAATTTGGAATTTAGAATTTGAACTTGAGCCAAGCAGTAATTTTTGGTGGTAGAACTTAATGTGGGAAAAAAATGCCTGGTATTTCACTTATTATTGATATCTGGTTTGTGAATAGATTCTAATAATATGTGGCTATCTTGCCTCTTCTCTAGCCCAGGGTATTAACATTTTGCCCTACTTTTTTAGCTGAATGAAAACTATAGATTAAAGAAAGAAAACATAAGAAGTCAAAGTTGAAGAGGTCAAAAACTAATGGTAGTGATTAGGGGTGTTCAAGAAATTTATCTTGCTAGTGTTAGAAAATGAAATATGACTAAAGTTACTCATTTATCCAAGCTAAATACAAGATATTAAAAATACAATTCCAGGACAGTCGGGTTGAAATTAATTTTGGTCAGAGTTTTTCAGTGTTTATGCCTAACCCTCTTCTGTCAAAAAGCAAAACCAAAACCTTGTTTTGTTTTTAGTACACTTTATTTATTTGTTTACAGCTGTGTTGGGTCTTTGTTGCTGTGTGGGCTTGTCTCTAGCTGTGGCGAGCGGGGGCTGCTGGCTCACTGCAGCGTGCAGGCTTGTCTGCAGTGCTTCTCCTGTTGCAGAGCAAGGGCGCTGGGACACAGCAGCTTCAGTGGTTGTGGTGTGCGGTGTGTAGTTGCGGCTCCTATGCTCTGGAGCATAGGGTCAGTAGTCGTGGCACTTGAACTTCGTTGCCACTATCTGGGATCTATCAGGGATTGAACCTGTGTCTCCTACATTGGCATATGGATTCTTTACCACTGAGCCACCAGGGAAGCCCCCTTGTTGGTTTTAAATGAGATCTTAGTTTTTGACCTTCATTCAGAATGTAAAACTGACAAGTTTTGTGACTCCAGGCTTTCTGATTGTATTTCTGGAGATGGCGTTTTTTTTTTTTCTCTAAAGGATCGGAGAGTAAATGATTATTTTTTTGACCCAGGTGTTATTATTGCTTTACTGCTTCCTTCTCTGCTTCCTCTTTCCCTCCAGCTTCAACTCCTCCTTCTTCTTCACAATTGTTTCCATATGTAGAAACCGTTCTCAAGTTATGAGCCATTTAAAAATAGGAAATGAGGACTTGGCCTAATAGATATAGTTTACTAATTCTTAAACAGACAGTTAAAAGGTTTTTTTTTTTTCATTTTTCAATTTGTTAGATGGCTTTGAAGTGTAAAATATGACACTTATAGCCCTCTTGGCACTATAAGACTCTTCAGTCTGTAATTTAAATCCTCAAAACAGTGCCATTTACTCGGGAGTTCCACTCCTTAATCTGTAGATTGTTGTTTACCATCATATTCTCAGAGTAGCTCTAGAGTACTGCCTTTCACCCAGTAGCATCCAGCAGCTGGAACAAGGACAGAATAACTGAGTTTGACTGTACTTTACTTTTGGGGAAAGATCATTTTGCTTTTTTAAAAAAATATAAATTTATTTATTTTAATTGGAGGCTAATTACTTTACAATATTGTATTGATTTTGCCATACATCAACATGAATCTGCCACGGGTGTACACGTGTTCCCCATCCTGAACCTTTCTCCCTCCTCCCTCCCTGTACCATCCCTCTGGGTCATCCCAGTGCACCAGCCCCGAGCATCCTGTATCCTGCACTGAACCTGGACTGGCGATTCATTTCTTATATGATAGTATA
>SJYX01003338.1:110219-121937 GCA_006410675.1 Oreotragus oreotragus | reverse complement strand
CTTTGCAGCCAAAGATGGAGAAGCTCTATACAGTCAACAAAAACAAGACCAGGAGCTGACTGTGGCTCAGATCATGAACTCCTTATTTCCAAATTCAGACTTAAATTGAAGAAAGTAGGGAAAACCGCTAGACCATTCAGGTATGACCTAAATCAAATCCCTTATGATTATACAGTGGAAGTGAGAAATAGATTTAAGGGCCTAGATCTGATAGATAGAGTTCCTGATGAACTATGGAATGAGGTTCGTGACATGGTACAGGAGACAGGGATCAAGACTATCCCCATGGAAAAGAAATGCAAAAAAGCAAAATGGCTGTCTGGATATCAAGTATAATTATGCTAGAAATGTAGAAAGGAGATTAAATGGACATAATTCCCCAACTCCCAGAAGTTGTTTGTGAGAAATAGTAATGACATAGAAATTAAAGCTCTAAGCACATAAACTGACTTTGAAACAAATACTGTCAATGACTACTGTTTGATTTCAGTTTTCTGAAGTATGTTCTTTATATACAATTTATTTGAATAACTTTTATAGCATTTGTTTTCCTATCCTTATTTTTTAGTTTCGGTTATAAGTTGATATTGAAAATTTATATTATAGGGAAACAGAAATACCATGTGACCACATAATGTTCCTTTAGTGTATATCTAAGCTGTAAAATCATCATCATTTAAAATTTACCAAATAAAAGGCCACAGTATGATTTTATAGGTGCTTATTCAGCATAAAAAGATAACCTCAAGTGCTGACAAAAACAGAATAATTTCAACATTGTCATGTCATAAAATATACATTTTAAACAATTGAATTTAAAATATATTTGTGCCATTTTAGCCCAAAGTATAGCACCTCAAGGGAATTCTCTCAAAATGAGTTTACATTGAAAAGTATTTTAACACAATTTTTTTTGTCTCAGAAATTATTAAAGTTACTATACAATGATAATTCTTTAAAGAAACACTGCAAGTATGACATTATTTAGCTCTGCTATAAGAATAAATAAAATGTTTACCCACATTTTAAAATATTAATGTATATCATTTGTTTTTTTTAGTGTAGTTTTAATACAAATAGTATTACTGTGAAACTTCAAGTGAATATTAAAAGATATCATGTTATATTCATTTACTATTTATGATGTTACCTGTCATCAGTACATCTGAGTTTCTTTTTTGCTCACGATAATTTCCTTTTCCTTGCATTTCTGTACCTTGTCATTCATTTCTGTGATTCTCACATATTGTGTTTCCAGAGTTTATTCACAAACATAAATCTGATCTATTTACATATTCTTTATGAAGGAAAAACACTGTTATATAGAAATCTTTTTTAATAAAGAAAACCTCAGTTCACTTCAGTAGCTCATTTGTGTCCGACTGTTTGTGACCCCATGGACTACAGCATGCCAGGCTTCTCTGTCCATCACCAACTCCCAGAGCCTGCTCAAACTCATGTCCAAGTCAGTGATGTCATCCAACCTTCTCATTCTCTGTCATCCCCTTCTCCTCTCACCTTCAATCTTTCTCAGCATCAGGATCTTTTCAAATGAGTTAGTTCTTTGCATCAGGTGGCCAAAGTATTGGAGTTTCAGCTTCAGCATCAGTCCTTCCAGGGAACATTCAAGATTGATTTCCTTTAGGATTAACTGATTGGATCTCCATGCAGTCCAAGGGACTCTCAAGAGTCTTCTCCAACACCACAGTTCAAAAGCATCAGTTCTTCAGCACTCAGCTTTCTTTATAGTCCAACTCTCACATCCATACATGACTGCTGGAAAAACCATAGCTTTGACTAGACAGACATTTGTTGGTAAAGTAATGTCTTTGCCTTTTAATATGCTGGCTAGGTTGGTTATAGCTTTTCTTCCAAGGAGCAAGTATCTTTTAATTTCATGGCTGCAGTCACCATCTACAGTGATTTTGGAGCCCCCCAAAATAAAGTCTCTCACTATTTCCATTGTTTCCCCATCTGTTTGCCATGAAATGATAGGACCAGATACCATGTCTTAATTTTCTGAATGTTGAGTTTTAAGCCAACTTTTTCACTCTCCTCTTTCACTTTCATTAAAAGGCTCTTTAGTTCTTCTTTGCTTTCTGCCATAATGATGGTGTCATCTGAGGTCATTGATATTTCTCCCAGCAATCTTGATTTCAGCTTGTGCTTCATCCAGTCCGGCATGTCCCTTGATGTACTCTGCATATAAGTTAAATAAGCAGGGTGACATTATACAGCCTTGACGTATTCCTTTTCCAATTTGGAACCAGTCCATTGTTCCATGTCCAGTTCTAACTTCTTGACCTGCATACAGGATTTCTTAGGAGGCAAGTAAGGTGGTCTGGTATTCCTATTTCTTGAAGAAAGAAAATCTTATCTCTTGAAGAAAGCAAACCGAGGTTCATAAAATCTACCTACTGCCAAAATTATTTTTTGAGTGTATGTAGGGTTGTATGTTTTTACTGTACATTAATTATCTGTTTTTTCAAAGCAAATGATCATAAGCAATAAGAAGCTTAGTTTCTGCAATATTTTGCCACATAGATTTTATATCCTAGGAATACATATTAATTAGATCAGTGGTTCTCAGTGGGGATAAATGTTGGGATGACAGTTATCTCCATAATTATAAAGTTCTAATGGGTCCTATTAAAATAATTTAAAAAGAGGCAGAAGACGATAGGTATCCTGAATGCACAAGCAAATAGCTCCACATGACAGTATTTTATATTTTGATCAAAATAGTGGCTCATTATCTCATTTTTAAACATGTATGAAAATCAGGAAAAAGCCAAATAATTTCATTTTTACCAGTAGAATTGTTTAACTAGCTGATTGTGTGCAGAAACACAATAGTTCTCATTAAAAGTTTTTGAAAAGCCTAATGGCATGATCAGCCCTATCTTTTATAAAATATGTCTGAAGGTTGAGGAATGAAATTGTAGCCGAACTGAAGGTGGAATGACCAGTTACTGAATTATATTGGTATCAGTCAGAGAGTGTAAGTGACAGGACTTAGTGATGGCTATCACCATGGAAAGGAAAGGTCAGATAAAAGAAAGATGCTTCCTTGTAGACTCTAGAACCTACTGGCTGATTATATGTTGGGCACAATGAAGCATGAGGTTTCTGTCCTAAATATTTGGAACACTGATCTTTAACAAAAGAATGTGGAGTAAGAAAATGAAATGAGTTCATATGAACCAAATTCACTCGGTATAACTATTATACTGTGGCATGTTTCAGATAGTATTCTGGAATACTAAAACTGAGAATGACTAGAAGTTTAAAAGAATGATTTTGGAGCAAAGAAACTTTTTATACAATACATAAAAACTATATTATTTCATTGTTGGCAATGGTAACAGTAGTGGAGGTAGTAGTTAAATTTATTAAGTCCTTGATATGTGTTCAGAATTTAAAATACATATCTCATGTAATTCTCACAAAAATCCCAAGAGTATCTCCCTGCTCTTGAAGACAGAGAGACTAAGACTAGAGAGGTTTATATAAATTGCCCAAGGTCAACATACTAGTGATTACAGATGTGCATTTTCTAGCTAAGCTGTTTTGACTCTAAAGATCTTGTGCTCTTTGAAACTCATTTTAGTAAGTAGATGTTCCAAATTAGAAATGGAAAAACGTCCAAAAAATGATGAGATAAATACTTGGATCCACACTAGACTTAAGAATATTCCAAAGACTTTGAAGTGTTTCACAAAAAATTTTAAATGAGTAAATTAACTTCCGTTTAATTAAAAATAACCCATGTCATAACCCTAGGTTTTGGATGGCAAGAGGATAATCGATTATTTTAAAAATAAGATAATAAAATTTTCCCTGAAATGTGATGTGCATGTTTGTGATGGGGAATATTCAATATCATTTTGGTTTTGACTTACAGCTTGTACATGCAGTGGCCATGCAAATATTTGTCATATGCACACAGGAAAATGTTTCTGCACAACTAAAGGAATAAAAGGTGATCAGTGCCAACTGTAAGTAAAAATTACTTTATAGAACTTTTGTGGGTTAAATTTGTGCTGTGGAAGTAATTGCTACAGGTTTCCCTTTGAAGTTTAGTGTTGTGTTAGTTAAGCAACCAATATTATTAACTATGCTGATTTGCATTTTATCCACCTTCAAACAAGCTAAGGCTTTAAATGACAATTTTGTGAAAGTTTTAAAACAGAGCCCAAAGAATATTTGTCTTTTGTACCTTTCTGATAAAAAGAAATATTTTTATTTTTTCTAGAACACCTTATATGAAATCTCAAATTTGGGTGGCTATCTTTATAATTTTCTTCTATATCTCATTGAACTGAAATTCAATGTTTCTGTGCATGTCTTTGTTTTAAATCTTTTATTATTAATCCTGATCCTCAAAACCTCATTGAGCCTTTCAGTTGGTTTCTTATACTCATTTTCTTGTTTTTCTCTGTTATTTCAGTAGACGTGAACCCACTCTTGTTGTTACTCTGCTTTTAGTAGTTCTATGAGTGTTTTTTTGTCTTTTTGTAATTTAGTTGCTAATCTGAAGATTGATTCTCGGCCACCTCCAAAATAAGTCACTTTAAAAACTAATTGTTTCAGGTTATTTAAAAGATTTTTGTTACTTTTATTCTTTATATATTAAAATCATTTTGATAGTTTTGAATTTTTTATCGGCATGCACTTGTCTTTGTATTAGATATAATATACTGTATTTGACATAAATCACAGTTATTTAATTAATAAAGCATCCTCCAAAACTGTATCTATCTATATATAAATAAAAGTTTATATCCAAAGAAATCAGTTAGCCTTGGAAAATGATCTTTCTGCCTGTTTTTACTTAGAACAAATATATTATTTGCTGTAGAATTATCCTGCATTTTTCATGTTTGATGATCATGTCTTTGGCTAGTCTTCTGAGGTGTCATAGGTTTTCAAGAGAAGGTGAACAGAGCAAGTTTTTATTCCTTCTCCATAGTCTCTAAACTTAAAAATAAAGACAAAGCATAAGATCATAGCGAAATTCCTGTTAAGGAAGGCTATTTTGTTCTCAGTACCAATTCAATTAAGCAGAGTCCTATGCTTTAAGTCCGAGATGCCACCAGTATTTTGCATTGCCATATACTGGTGGTTTTAAGCAGGGCTAACTTTGTGGTCATGTGACATGTGCATTTGCACAGGGCCTCATGCTTAGAAGAGCTTCTTGACTGATTGAATGTTCTGATGTTGCCATATAAAATTTTAATAGATTCTTAACAAGAGCCCTTCATTTTCATTTCCCCCTGTTCCTTGCTTCCCCTTTTCCTAGTGATTTATGTAGTAGATCTTGGTCTTAAGCAATAAATATTTTTGTTAGGCTTCTAATATCATTTTAAACAGTGACAGTTTAAATTTGTACTTTATTTTTTCATAAATGGCTGCTGCTGCTAAGTCGCTTCAGTCGTGTCTGACTCTGTGCAGCCCCACAGATGGCAGCCCATTGGGCTCTGCCATCCCTGGGATTTTCCAGGCAAGAACACTGGAGTGGGTTGCCATTTCCTTCTCCAATGCATGAAAGTGAAAAGGGAAAGTGAAGTCGCTCAGTCGTGTCTGACTCAGCAACCCCATGGACTGCAGCCCCCTAGGCTCCTCCGTCCATGGGATTTTCCAGGCAAGAGTACTGGAGTGGGATGCCATTGCCTTCTCCCATAAATGGTAGAGCCATCCATAATAATTATCTCTTATGTGATGTAGTACTTTAGTAACACATTTTTGATTCCAGGTGAAAGAGACAGTATTCTAATTCACTGAACTCATGGGTTTGTAAGCTTAGATATACAGTTATAAGATTAGACATATGCATGAAATATTAGAAAAATAATTTATGTAGTTCTGAATGATGAAAATACATTTACTGCTAGTTGCTATAATTAGGGGAAATTTTTTTACAAGTATGGGAGAAATTGGAATACTAAATTGTGGGCATATTTTGTAGATAGCTTTTTTGTCTGTTTTCTTTTTTAAAAAATTATTTAATTGGAGTCTAATTACTTTGCAATATTGTAGTGGTTTTTGCCGTACATTGACATGAATCAGCCATGGGTGTACATGTGTTCCCCATCCTGAAACCCCCTCCTACCTCTCTCCCCATCCCATCCCTCAGGGTCATCCCAGTGCTCTGGCCCTGAGCACCCTGTGTCATGCATCAAACCTGGACTGGTGATCTATTTCACATATGATAATATACATGTTTCAATGCTATTCTCTCAAATTGCCCCACCCTTGCCTTCTCCCACAGAGTCTAAAAGTCTGTTCTTTACATATGTGTCTCTTTTGCTGTCTCGCATATAGGGTCATCGTTACCATCTTTCTAACTTCCATATATATACGTTAATATACTGTTTTGGTGTTTTTCTTTCTGACTTACTTCAGCCTGTCTAAGTTTTTATGGATAGAATTACTCTCGTTGCTTTTTCATTTTACTTATTTTATTATATTTGTAATTATTTACATAATACATACAATATATTTATAAAATAGAAATGTTTATATTACATATTTATATTAAATACCTATATTTATTTTTGTATACATATTTGTTTTATTTATTTTAGTGTGGGGCAGTGGTGACATTAGCATCCTCACAAAATTTTTTTAAGTTAATTAATCTTTTTTTTTGGTTGCACCAGGTCTTCTCTAGTTGCGGTGAGTGAGGGCTGCTCTTCACTGCTATGCATGCTCTCCTCACTGGTGCATCCCTTGGTGCAGACCTCGGACTCCCGGGCGCTTGGGCTCATTAGTTGCCTTGTGTGAACTCAGTAGTTGTGATTCCAGGGCTTAGTTGCCATGCGGTACGTGGAATCGTCCCAGACCAGGGATTGGACCCGTGTCCCCTGCATTGGCAGGTGGATTCTTAACCACTGGACTGCCAGGGAAGTCTAGGGTCCTCATTCTTAAAGCTGTAATTTAAAGCAGTAATTTCCTGCCATGTGCTTATACTGGAAAAAATGCTCTTGTTAAGAAGCAAAGCTAGTCACTCATGTCAGTAGACAATCATTAAATGAGTGCTTCTTGCTATTAATGAAGATGAATAACACATGGCTTTTACTTAAAGTATTAGGCTTGCAGTGGAGACCCTAGGCAAAATATACTACACTACTTTCTTACATTTGGGGAAGGCAATGGCACCCCACCCCAGTACTCTTGCCTGGAAAATCCAATGGATGGAGTAGCCTGGTGGGCTGCAGTCCATGGGGTCCCTAACAGTCGGACAGACTGAGCGACTTCACTTTCACTTTTCTCTTTCATGTATTGGAGAAGGAAATGGCAACCCACTCCAGTATTCTTGCCTGGAGAATCCCAGGGATGGGGGAGCCTGGTGGGCTGCCGTCTGTGGGGTCACACAGAGTCGGACACGACTGAAGTGACTTAGCAGCAGCAGCACTTTCTTACATTAGTGCTTTGAGATGTTTATGAATGAGCCTTTCCTTCTTCCCGGGATAATTTCTGTTTGGCTTTAAGTAAGGAATTGCAAAGAGTAGGATACCACTGAGCAACAGAACAACAACAAATGTAGTTAGAAGGGGGCTTCCCAGGTGGCATTAGTGGTAAAGAACCCGCCTAATGCTGGAGATGTAAAGACAGGTTCGATCCCTGGGTCAGGACGATCCCCCAGAGGAGGGCATGACAACCCACTCCAATATTCTTGCCTGTAGAATTCCATGGACAGAGGAGCCTGGCGAGCTACAGTCCATAGGGCTGCAGAGAGTCGGACGCGACTGAAGCAACTTAGCACAGAATGCACGTGTAGTTAGACATCACATCTTCTGGTAGATTTTTCATGACCTCTCCAAACTGAAATTGAGTCTCTTTCTATTTATGAATTTTCCCAACGTATTATATATGTACTTGCTTATATCCTTTATTAAGTGAAACTCTGAGGACTGTTGCATCAGTACCACAATGTAAATGTTCAATAAATTTATTCAATGGAATAGAATGAAGAAAATATTGAATGAGGACTGAAAGGTATGATTGATTTATCATGGAAGAATAAGGATAGTTAGAACAGGGCATATTTAAGATGAAAGTTGAAGAAAGTTCAAGTTTTCTGAGTAGAGAATATAGTAAAGAGAAGGGGAAACAACATTAGTAAAGCAAAGAAGTAAACATGAACATGATCCTAGCATTTCTAGTTTTTGCTCAAGGATGTAGAGAGCCAGAAAAAGCATTGTTCCCAACTTTACAATGAAAGAAACAAAGCTGGGCAAATGCAGATTCGTGAGTTTTCTTGAAAGCATTGAAGTCTTGAGATTATAGGGTGACCAAATGGCCAGAAATCTAAAGAGAAGCAAAAGCTTCTCTTTAGAGAGAAAGATGATAAAGAAATACTGACTAACATGGAGTGAAGCCAGCAGGAAGCTTAAATGTCCAGCTGATAAACTAGTGCTCAAGTGCTCATCATCAATAATGTGAAGGTTCTGGGAATGTGGAGTTGTGAGTCTGAGTCTCCACCCTTTTTAGAGTCTTTTTCCATGAACCCCTTGGGAAATAATTAGAGAAAATTTTAACAATGCATTTCCTGTGGTGTAAGGTGCGGGGAGGGGAATCGTAGACATCTTGGGCAGGCCTTCAATATGGGGTCAAAATATTTATTTAAAGGAACACCAAATTATTAATCTTGCCATGGTAGAGTCCTCATTCTGGCACTGGTCTGAACACAGTTGGAACTCAAAATTGGTAAGTTAAAAAAATGAACTTAATGAAAATATAAGCTAACATGAAATGAGTGAAAATTGTTTCTCTGGAAAATTTTTCAATTTGGGGAGCAACAGGCAGACTGTAAGGAAAACACACACATTTTTCCTGTAAATTTTCTCAGTTAACAATGAGAAGGTGATGCTTGTTTGCATTGTGTACAGTACAATGTCTGTCATTTTCAATGCATGTTTAAAGAAGGTCAGAAGTTTTAAGAAGTTTTAAGTTTTAAGAAGGTCAGTGGTTCATTTATTTTTCTTTCAACCTCTGACAACATTTCTGATAGATATGGATGTTCCTTGGTGGGAAATAAAAGATTTCAGATGAAAATAGGTAGAAGAAGTTTTGATAAAATATTATGGTATATGTTTATGATATTGTCTGGCCAACTCCCATGGCTTTTATTGTTTCACCATGACTACAGTAGTTAGTTTCCTGTACCTTTCAATATTCTGCATAAAGAATGAAAATCTTTGCTTCTCTTTTAGTTGCAAAGCTACTCATTTCTACTCAGGTACAAACAGGAAGTGTAAGTCAGTAACGTGTTTTATATCGTACCCAGTAAGTAGGAAGCTCAAAATATTTTGGCTGGACAAAGGAAACATCAAATTATTAGGTCAGTGGTTCTCAATGATGGTGGAATAGCATCTCTAGAACTAAATAAATTTTCCTAAACCAATACAATATTGTAAAGTAATTAGCCTCCAATTAAAATAAATAAATTTATATTAAAAAATTAGATAGTATTATGGCCTTTAGACGGAGAAGGCAATAGCAAGCCACTCCAGTACTTTTGCCTAGAAAATCCCATGGATCGAGGAGCCTGGTAGGCTGCAGTCCATGGGGTTGCTAGGAGTCGGACGCGACTGAGCAACTTCACTTTCGCTTTTCCCTTTCATGCATTGGAGAAGGAAATGGCAACCCACTCCAGTGTTCTTGCCTGGAGAATCCCAGGGACAGGGGAGCCTGTTGGGCGGCCCTCTATGGGGTCGAACAGAGTTGGACACGACTGAAGCGACTTAGCAGCAGCAGCAGCAGCATGGCCTTTAGAGATGAATCATAGCCCCTTTTTTAGCATGGAAACTTATAGGGACCAGGTTATAAATGGAATTTTGGTCCAAATCTGTTTAATTCAGTGTGATAGCAATAGTCCCTCAGTTGTGTCCAGTTCTGTGCCACCTATAGACTGTAGCCCATCAGCTCCTCTGTCCATGGATTTCTCCAGACAGGAATACTGGAGTGGGTAGCCATTCCCTTCTCCAGAAGATCTTCCAGATTCAGGGATCAAACCCAGGTCTCCCGAATTGCAAGAGGATTCTTTACAGTCTGAGTCACCAGGGAAGCCCCCTACATCGGTCTGTAAACTCACTCTGTGGTCATTTTCCTGTCCCTACGTGCATAATTAGAGTGGATTTATGTAGCAGCTGGCAGAAAATCTTGTTGGTCTTCTGACTCTTGGGTAAAGAGCTGTTAGGTAGAAAGGGTCAAGTGGAAGGAGGCTCTGAAACTCCTTCCATCCACTCTGGACCCATTGAAGATGGTAAATTAGAAATTAGAGATGTTATACCAAGATAAGTGATCGTCTGTTGAAATGGAGAAAATAAGGAAGTATTATATTCTCAAATATTAGCTGGATCTTACTTGTAAATATTTAGTTCAGTTCAGCCGCTTAGTCGTGTTTGACTCTTTGCCAAAATAATTCCCTAGATTAAAATATAGGTAAGATTTAGATAAAATGTCACAGAAAGCATTCATGCTGCCTGAAACCCTACCACATGTCAAAGCACACATTCTGTTTCTGGAACTTAAAAAGACCTTGGAAACTATATCATTTCTGAGACAATAGGAAATAGAGGATAATTTGGAAAAACACATAGTAATACCGAGCCAGTAGAGTTGGGTTTTGGGCTTCTGGGAACACTGTCAGAATTCCTAGTTGAAAATCATTTGGCATTACTCAAATAGTTTTAATATGTAATTTTTACCATGTACATTTTATATCATAGGAATACAGTTTTTTTCAAAATATATAGGATAGGATTAAAGTAACAAAATTAGTTCTTATTTTCATAAAAGGAGTCTAAACCAGTCTCTGGACACATATTCCAAAATGTGTGCTATATATACCATGAATTGCATAAGTATTTGTTGATGAAATTTTCTGAAAGGTTGAATTCATCTTTGTTAAATTCTGAATAAAATTATATATGGTCTATTTTCAACTTATGTGGTAATTGCATTCCTAGAAAATTCACTATATATTATAAACATGGAAAACAAATTTTTGTTTATAGGTAAAAAGGTTAGTTAGGTTCTACTGTCAAATAATTATGGACAAAACTCTTTTATTTTCTGTTTTCCAAGGTGTAAAATTTGAATGGACTATTTTTGTCATGTGGAGTTGCCTTGTGTATTCAGGTTATCTATCATCCTCTGCCTCTATTTTTAGGTATTTTAACACGGTCCATTAGAACTCCATAATTATGGAGATAATTGTTACCTGCACATTTATCCCCATTGAGAACCACTGATCTAGTTAATTGATGTTTTCCTTTATTGTTTTATTTATTGTATACAAGATTTTCAGTTCAGTTCAGTTGCTCAGTCGTGTCTGACTCTCTGCGACCCCATGAATCACAGAACACCAGGCCTCCCTGTCCATCACCAACTCCCGGAGTTCACTCAGACTCATGTCCATCGAGTCGGTGATGCCATCCAGCCATCTCATCCTCTGTCGTACCCTTCTCCTCCTGCCCCCAATCCCTCTCAGCATCAGAGTCTTTTCCAATGAGTCAACTCTGCATGAGTTGGCCAAAGTTTTGGAGTTTCAGCTTTAGCATCATTCCTTCCAAAGAACACCCAGGACTGTTCTCCTTTAGAATGGACTGGTTGGATCTCCTTGCAGTCCAAGGGACTCTCAAGAGTCTTCTCCAACACCACAGTTCAAAAGCATCAATTCTTTGGCTCTCAGCTTTCTTCACAGTCCAA
>SJYX01003338.1:89301-107682 GCA_006410675.1 Oreotragus oreotragus | reverse complement strand
TGATGTACTCTGCATATAAGTCAAGTAAACAGGGTGAGATCTTAGAGCAATTTATTTCCTTCTGGAGACAAGTATATATATTCATGATGTTGTTTGATATTACATTGGTAATTTAATCAAAATTTGTGGGTTGATCCAGAATCATGCATTACTTTTTATTAGTAGTAAATTGAAGGTAAAATTTCTCAAAGGCATTTGGAACTATAACTATAACTACCTGAGATATATGGCACTACTAATAAGCAGGATATTTTAAGTTTAGTAGTTTAATAACTGAATCCCCCCTTTCTATTCCTTGCGTCTTTCCTCTTTAGTGGTCATAACTTTTTCACAGCTACTTATGGTAGGATTAAGACTCTGGCTTTCAAAAGTAGGGTGAAGAAGAATCTCCTGGAAAATGGTGACTTAAACTCTGTGATGGGATCAAAATTTTGTTTTATTATAATCATTGCAACATTAATAATTCTTGCCACACTTCGAGAAATATTGCCATAGGAGAATCTTCTTCCTGAGAAATTTTTCCTCTCTAGTTTACTTTTAGACCAGCTGTTAAGATTATTTTAATTTATGTTGTTTTGATGGTGGGAGGCAGAGGATGATGTCAGTGCCTTTTCCTTTTTTGGATGATCAAATTTGTGCCTTCCTCTTTAGACTATTTTTTGGGACATAGTAAGGGTTTCTAGGCTTCCCTGGTGGCTCAGATGGTAAAGAATCTGCCTGTAATGCGGAAGACCTGGGCTTCGATAACTGGGCTGGGAAGATCCCCTGGAAGAGGGCATGGGAACCCACTCCAGTATTCTTGCCTGGAGAATCCTCATAGACAGAGGAGCCTGGTGGGCTACAGTTCCTTGAGTTTCAGAGTCGGATACAACTGAAGTGACTAAGCACAGCACAGCACACAAGGGTTTTATAAGACAAATGTAAATTAGTGTATTTTAGGATTTTGTTTTCCCCAGTTATTTCCACAGCCCCCACCCCTTGCTAAATTTCTTTTTGGGAAGGGGAAAAACAGTACTATCCTGGTAGGAAGGTCAACTTGAATATTAATATAAAACCTCCCATTTCAGGTAAATATTTGAATTGTTGAGTGTGTCTTTTTGAGTTTAAAACTCTTGGATTATTAGGAACTTTCAAATTTAAATGTTATTTCTGCCGTCAGTGTTTCTAAGCCAACACATCATCCTCCAGAACTCTATTAGATTGAATTTCATTTAGTTGTCAGTTATGAAAACTTACTGAACACAGTTAGGCATTGTTTTCCATTTTCTATCAGAGTTAGGTTGGAGGTCATGCAATTGGATTATGTCCACCACTTCAGACCTGGCCCCTTAAAAGCTCTTGTGTTATACAAGCTCTCTTTCCCAATATAATGCTTCAGTGGAGATAAAGATTTGGACCTACAAGATTGCAGGACTTAGGAACAGCCCAAGTCCTGGAAAATTGCATGGAATAACTCTTCCTCCATTCCACCCCTCTACACTGGATTGTGCCTTAAGCTCCAAACCTTTATTATAAAAGACTAGGTTTTCAGATTGACTGTTGCAAGAGTCACACACCTTTCCACAAGTAGTTATGTTCACTTTGCAGCTTGCTTGACATCCTTAAGTATTGCACTTTTATTTGAATAACCTTAAATGACCTGTTCTTTAAGTGTGACTTCTAGGTTTAGGTTAGCGACTTCTAGATTTAGATTAGTGAACTATCTGAGATTTAGAGTCAAATTGTTCTTTGATTCCCATTCATCTCTTAGAACCTTTGCAAGCTTCTCCATTTCTTTTATCAGAGCTTTTGTCATTGGAGGCTTGCTCTAAGGAGACTTTGCCTTGTCCTTGATCTCCAGTTTGATTATTGCATTGACATCAGACATAACAAAGATGTTATTCTTCAGTCGCTAAGTTGTGTCCAATTCTTCGTGACTCCATGGACTGTAGCACACCAGACTTCCCTGTCCTTCACTGTCTCCCCGAATTTGCTCAAATTCATGTGCAAAGTTAAGTGGTTTTAACCCTAGAATGTCAGAGTAGGTCTCAATACATATAGAGTTGTTGGGATTGTTAGAATAAAATGTAAAATATAGTGACCAAGAGGACAGAGTAGGAAGAATCTGAACTGATTTCCTCCGATGGATACAGCAAAATTATAACTAATTACAAAAAAGCTATCTATGACATTGACCTGAAGACTAGCAGAAAGGACATTCCTGCTATAAAATAAAGTCATTAAGGAACCACAATGAGGTGAGAAAGTGAGGTGGCGACACACTATATTCACCATCACTGCTGGGCTGGTGATCCACAAATGGTAGAAATAATAGTCATGAAGGAGTAGTGGGTCTGAGCCTCACATTGGGCTCCTCAACACACTGATCCAATACCAGAAAGACAAGCTCTCAGAATGTCTGGCTTTGAAAAGCAGCAGGGCTTACATTCATGAGAACCAGAGAGCTATTGGAAACAGAGACTCCCCTCTTAAAGGATGTGCACAAATTCTCAAACCCTTTGACTTCCAGTGCTGAGGCAGTAGTTTGAAAGGAGCCTAGGTCAGATTCATGCACTCATTTTGGAGAGCTCCCCAGTGAGGCAGGAAGCAGCTGGATCTCTGTCTGGGATGGAGATACTGGTGGCAGACAGTTTTGAGATCTTGTTCTACTGTAACAGTGATAACACTGGTACTGGCAAGTGTCATTTTGGAATTCTCCCTGTAGCCTCTTTCCACCAGGGGCTTACCCACCCATCAGTGAGATGGCGCAAGCCCCAAGCCCGGAAGGAGAATGCAGACAGTCGTGTGAGGTCCTGGCCCTGATCACCAGTGAGCTGGTAGCAGCCTTGAACCTGCCATCCACTTTCCCTATTAGCCAACTATACAGGAAGCCTACCCCACATTCTAGTGGGGCTGCAGCTACTATGTAAAGCATGGTCTCATAGCTCACCAGACCAGAGGCCACGTCTGCCTACCAGCATACCCACAGGAGTATGTTGTGTCACACAGAAGGGTACACACAGTTCATATAGGGGGTACCTCTTCACCATATAGTTCTGGTTACCAGAGGCAAGCATACTTCTGGGCCCCATCAGACAATCTCCTACAGAAGGCCACTTCTTGAAGATTGGGAAACATAACCCACCTACCTAAGAAATAAAAATAAACTCAGAGCATTAAGCAAAATAAGAGGGAGGAATATGTACAAATAAGGGAATGAGACACAATCTCTGTAACAGAACTAAATGAATTGGAGATAAGCAGTCTCCCCAGTAAAAATTTCAAAGTAGTGATCCTAAAGATGCTCACTAAACTTAGGAGAAGAATGGATGAACACAGTGAGAATCTGAACAGTACCATGACTGAAATGAAAAAAACACTGAAACGAATCAACAGTGGCTTAAATGAGATAGGGGAACAGGACCAGCCAGCTGGAAGACAGAGTATGTGAAAATACCCAAGCTGAACAGAAAAATGAAAAAAGAGAAATAAGGATAGTTTAAGAGACCTCTGAGGTAGCATAAAATGTACTGACATTTTCATTATACAGATTGCAAACAGAGAAGGGAGAGAAAGGGACAGAGAATTTATTTGAAGAAATAATATCTGAAAACTTTACCAACCTGGGGAAGGAAACGGACATCCAGGCCCAGGAAACCGAGTCCAAAAGAAGATGAATCCAAAGAGGTCTATGTCAAAACACATTATATCTAAAATGGCAAAAATTAAAAGAGAATTTCATAAGCATCAAGTGAAAAGCAACTGATTACATACATGGGAACTCAAGACTATAAACTTACTTTCAAATAGAAACTTTGCAGACCAGAAAGGAAAGGAAAGGCACAGTCCATTCAAGGTGATAAGAAGAAAATACCTACAACCAAGAATATTTTACCAGGTAAAGTTAGTCACATTTGAAGGGGTAGGTGAAGAGTTCACAGACAAGCAAAAGCTGAAAGAGTTAAGTACCACAAAACCAGTCTTAAAGGCCAGATGTGTTAACAGGACTTTTCTAAGTGGAAAAGAAGAGGCCACATAGAAATGTGAAAATTATAAGAAGGAAAATTGGTAAAGTCAAACATACAATAAAAAGTAATAGACCAGCTACTTTTGAACCTAGTAGTCAGGTTAAAAGACAAACATAGTAAAATCTTCCATATTCACAATAAATAGTTAAGGGATATACAGAACAAAAAGATAATATGACATTAAAAACATTAAATATTGGGGCAGTGGATTAAAAGAACTTTGAAATTGTATCAAACATCTTTTCTGACTACAGTGGTATGAGACTAGAAATTAACTACAAGTGGCCTGTGAACGACATGTGTTTCAACTGGATGGGTCCTCTTAAACGTGGAATTTTTTCAGTTATATATTGGAAAAATGTTTGAGTATTTGAGACAATTTGGAAAAAATAACAGATAAACCCTATAATAGAGAAGCATTGAAAAAATTAAGAAAAATGTCATGAAAGCTAGAATTAGGCAAGTAAGTTCAGTGGCATTTCTAATTCAGTGGTATGAGACTAGAAATTAACTACAAGTGGCCTGTGAACGACATGTGTTTCAACTGGATGGGTCCTCTTAAACGTGGAATTTTTTCAGTTATATATTGGAAAAATGTTTGAGTATTTGAGACAATTTGGAAAAAATAACAGATAAACCCTATAATAGAGAAGCATTGAAAAAATTAAGAAAAATGTCATGAAAGCTAGAATTAGGCAAGTAAGTTCAGTGGCATTTCTAATGACAGAAGTATAGATATGTGGAATAAAAAAACATTATTAAAAAATAAATGCGTTATCATTAAAAGGCAAAACATACTACATTAAAAAATGTCATGAATGTATAAATATAAATATAATATTTATATAAATATAAATATGTTGATACTAATTTATCATTTACTAAAATAAAAATTTATTATGTGCTAAGCTGCTCCTCATCCAAGGTAAGGAGCAGCAGGTGTGCTTTGCTGGAGCAGCCGTGAAGAGCTACCCTATGCCCAAGGTAAGAGAAACCCAAGTAAGATGGTAGGTGTTGCAAGAGGGAATCAGAGGACAGACACGCTGAAACCATACTCACAGAAAACTAGTCAGTCTAATCATACTAGGACCAGGGCCTTGTCTAACTCAATGAAACCAAGCCATGCCCGCAGGGCAACCCAAGACGGGCAGGTCATGGTGGAGAGGTCTGACAGAATGTGGTCCACTGGGGAAGGGAATGGCAAACCACTTCAGTATTCTTGCCTTGAGAACCCCATGAACAGTATGAAAAGGCAAAATGATAGGATACTGAAAGAGGAACTCCCCAGGTCAGTAGGTGCTCAATATGCTACTGGAGATCAGTGGAGAAATAACTCCAGAAAGAATGAAGGGATGGAGCCAAAGCAAAAACAATACCCAGCTGTGGATGTGACTGGTGATAGAAGCAAGGTCCGATGCTGTAAAGAGCAATATTGCATAGGAACCTGGAATGTCAGGTCCATGAATCAAGGCAAATTGGAAGTGGTCAAACAAGAGATGGCAAGAGTGAACGTCAACATTCTAGGAATCAGCGAACTAAAATGGACTGGAATGGGTGAATTTAACTCAGATGACCATTATATCTACTACTGCGGGCAGGAATCCCTCAGAAGAAATGGAGTAGCCATCATGGTCAACAAAAGAGTCCGAAATGCAGTACTTGGATGCAATCTCAAAAACGACAGAATGATCTCTGTTCGTTTCCAAGGCAAACCATTCAATATCACAGTTATCCAAGTCTATGCCCCAACCAGTAATGCTGAAGAAGCTGAAGTTGAACGGTTTTATGAAGACCTACAAGACCTTGTAGAACTAACACCCAAAAAAGATGTCCTTTTCATTATAGGGGACTGGAATGCTAAAGTAGGAAGTCAAGAAACACCTGGAGTAACAGGCAAATTTGGCCTTGGAATGCGGAATGAAGCAGGGCAAAGACTAATAGAGTTTTGCCAAGAAAATGCACTGGTCATAGCAAACACCCTCTTCCAGCAACACAAGAGAAGACTCTACACATGGACATCACCAGATGGTCAACACCGAAATCAGATTGATTATATTCTTTGCAGCCAAAGATGGAGAAGCTCTATACAGTCAACAAAAACAAGACCAGGAGCTGACTGTGGCTCAGATCATGAACTCCTTATTTCCAAATTCAGACTTAAATTGAAGAAAGTAGGGAAAACCGCTAGACCATTCAGGTATGACCTAAATCAAATCCCTTATGATTATACAGTGGAAGTGAGAAATAGATTTAAGGGCCTAGATCTGATAGACAGAGTTCCTGATGAACTATGGAATGAGGTTCGTGACATTGTACAGGAGACAGGGATCAAGACCATCCCCATGGAAAAGAAATGCAAAAAAGCAAAATGGCTGTCTGGAGAAGCCTTACAAATAGCACTGAAAAGAAGAGAGGCGAAAAGCAAAGGAGAAAAGAAAAGATATAAGCATCTGAATGCAGAGTTCCAAAGAATAGCAAGAAGAGATAAGAAAGCCTTCTTCAGCAATCAATGCAAAGAGATAGAGGAAAACAACAGAATGGGAAAGACTAGAGATCTCTTCAAGAGAATTGGAGATACCAAGGGAACATTTCATGCAAAGATGGGCTCGATAAAGGATAGAAATGGTATGGACCTAACAGAAGCAGAAGATATTAAGAAGAGGTGGCAAGAATACACAGAAGAACTGTACAGAAAAGATCTTCACGACCCAGATAATCATGAGGATGTGATCACTAATCTAGAGCCAGACATCTTGGAATGTGAAGTCAAGTGGGCCTTAGAAAGCATCACTAAGAACAAAGCTAGTGGAGGTGATGGAATTCCCGTTGAGCTGTTTCAAATCCTGGAAGATGATGCTGTGAAAGTGCTGCACTCAATATGCCAGCAAATTTGGAAAACTCAGCAGTGGCCACAGGACTGGAAAAGGTCAGTTTTCATTCCAATTCCAAAGAAAGGCAATGCCAAAGAATGCTCAAACTACCGCACAATTGCACTCATCTCACACGCTAGTAAAGTAATGCTCAAAATTCTCCAAGCCAGGCTTCAGCAATATGTGAACCGTGAACTCCCTGATGTTCAAGCTGGTTTTAGAACAGGCAGAGGAACCAGAGATCAAATTGCCAACATCCGCTGGATCATGGAAAAAGCAAGAGAGTTCCAGAAAAACATCTATTTCTGCTTTATTGACTATGCCAAAGCCTTTGACTGTGTGGATCACAATAAACTGTGGAAAATTCTGAAAGAGATGGGAATACCAGACCACCTAACCTGCCTCTTGAGAAATCTGTATGCAGGTCAGGAAGCAACAGTTAGAACTGGACATGGAACAACAGACTGGTTCCAAATAGGAAAAGGAGTACGTCAAGGCTGTATATTGTCTCCCTGCTTATTTAACTTATATGCAGAGTACATCATGAGAAACGCTGGACTGGAAGAAACACAAGCTGGAATCAAGATTGCCGGGAGAAATATCAATAACCTCAGATATGCTGATGACACCACCCTTATGGCAGAAAGTGAGGAGGAGCTAAAAAGCCTCTTGATGAAAGTGAAAGAGGAGAGTGAAAAAGTAGGCTTAAAGCTCAACATTCAGAAAACGAAGATCATGGCATCCGGTCCCATCACTTCATGGGAGATAGATGGAGAAACAGTGGAAACAGTGTCAGACTTTATTTTTTTGGGCTCCAAAATCACTGCAGATGGTGACTGCAGCCATGAAATTAAAAGACGCTTACTCCTTGGAAGGAAAGTTATGATCAACCTAGACAGCATATTCAAAAGTAGAGAGATTACTTTGCCAACAAAGGTCCGTCTAGTCAAGGCTATGGTTTTTCCTGTGGTCATGTATGGATGTGAGAGTTGGACTATGAAGAAGGCTGAGCGCCGAAGAATTGATGCTTTTGAACTGTGGTGTTGGAGAAGACTCTTGAGAGTCCCTTGGACTGCAAAGAGATCCAACCAGTCCATTCTGATGGAGATCAACCCTGGAATTTCTTTGGAAGGAATGATGCTAAAGCTGAAACTCCAGTACTTTGGCCACCTCATGCGAAGAGTTGACTCATTGGAAAAGACTTTGATGCTGGGAGGGACTGGGGGCAGGAGAAGGGGGCGACAGAGATGAGATGGCTGGATGGCATCACTGACTCGATGGACGTCAGACTGAGTGAACTCCGGGAGTTGGTGATGGACAAACAGGGAGGCCTGGCGTGCTGTGATTCATGGGGTCGCAGAGTCAGACACGACTGAGCAACTGAACTAAACTGAAGCTGCTTCAGTTGTGTCTGACTCTTTGTAACCCAATGTACTCTAGACTGGTAGGCTTCTCTGTCCGTGGGATTCTCCAGGCAAGAATACTGAAGTGGTTTGACATGCCCTCCTTCAGGGGATCTTCCCGACCCATGGGTTTGAGCTGGTCTCTCTTACGTCTTCTGTATTGGCAGGTGGCCTCTTTATCACTAGCTCCACCCGGGAAGCCTTTAAAAATGTATTATAAAAAGGTAAAATTAGTGAAAAGTTATGCTTGCACTTATAAGACCTTACAAGACCGCATTTGCAGTTGGAATTAATGCAAATAAATGTGAAGATGCAGTATTATAACTGCATGAAATTGACAATAATACATAGTTTACTACTGTAATAATCTTGTAGCCACTTGTGTTGCTATTGTGGTGAGCTCAAGTGCTATGAATATCCACTTAAAATGCCTTGTGATGCTGATCATATCTTCACAAGCAGTTCTTCTGTCCAGGAAATTATACGTCACACTAAAAGGTGATCTTTCATGGTTCTTGTGTATTTTTCATCATGTTTGGTGCAGTGGTGTAAACCTGGAAACCAGGGGACCCATGTGAAGTGCCACCTGTGATACTGGAAGTGCTCCTGAGAAGCAAAGTCATGACACTACAGGAAAAAGTTTAATTGCTTGCTCTGTCCTATAGATTGAGGTCTGTAGCTGCAGTTACCTGCCATTTTAAGATAAATGAATCCAGCATAAGAACCATTGTAAAAAATAAAAGAATAGGAAATTTGTGAAGCTGCTACCCCAGAAGGTGCTCAGCTCTTGTAGTCATTGCATAATAGGTTTAATCTAATATTGAAAATGCAGTTTATTTAGTTGTTTTTTTTTTTTTTTTTACAATTTCTTTAAGAAATGTACACCCATAGCTGCCTCTTATTCAAGGATAAGTGAAGTCATTATATGTCAACTTACAGCAAAAGGAAGGTGAAGGGTCTACAGCTGGAGAATTTAATGCGAGCAAAGAATGGTTTGATAATTTTAAAAAGAGGTTTGGCTTAAAGATGTCAAGAGGACAGGAGAAGCAGCTTCTGCTGACTGAGAGCAAATGACTTCCCAGATGCCATTAAGAAACTCATTGATGAGAAAGGATATCTGTTTGAGCAGATTTTTAATCCAGATGAAAATGCTCTATTATTTAAAAAAAAAATGCCATGAAGGACTTCTATAAGTAAGGAAGAAAAGCTCACACCAGGATTAAATCAGGAAGGGATAGGCTAACTGTACTCTTTTGTTTAAATGAAATCAGGTTTATGATCAGGACTGCCATTATCTATAAAGCTGCTAATCAAGGAACCTAGAAAGGAAAAGATTGTCTTTGGTTGTACAAGAAAGCCTGGACAAGGAAAAAAAAAAAATATATATATATATTAATTGGTCTCATTGACGCTTTGTTCCTAAAGTCAGGAAGTACCTTGCCCATAAGGAACTGCCTTTTAAAGTTCTTTTTGATACTGGACAATGCCCCCTGGCCACCCACATCTCAACTTCAATACTGAAGGCATCCAAAGCTCTGCTTGCCCTTTCCCACAATTTCTCTAATTCAGCCTCTAGATCAGGGCCTCATAAGACCCTTTAAGGCTCATTATACACAGGACTCAATGAAAAGGATTGTCAGTGCTATGGAAGGGAACTCTGATACGGCGAACATCCTGAAAGTCTGGAAGGATTTCACCTTGGAACATGCCATTGTGTTATAGAAAAAACTATGGAAACTGTGGAGCCTGAAAGAATAAATAACTATCCATGTAACCATAATTTGATGTTTTCAATGCCATAGAGTATTTGCTTTTATTGATATGATTATACCACACTTCATTTAATCATTCTTCTATTTTTCTATTGATAATTCTAGTTTTTTTTTTAACCATTAAAATTGGTGGGCTTAGAGGAATCTCATGTGTCTCTTGATTCTCAAGTGCAGACATTTTTGATAGTCTTTGTTGGGCACCCATTTTTTCAATTTTAGAGGATTAGCTCTTATAAAATTGCTATCTGAAATTATATGCTTTCCAGGGCTGTATGAGTTTACTTAATGCTTTACACTCTTGACAATACTTGGTGTTATAAGACATTTTAGATTTAAGGATTCTGATGAATGTATAATTGATAGGTTGCAATTTGAATTTACATTTGCTTAAGAACTGAAGGACTTCTTTAGTTCTCTAAGATTTAGTATGCTTAATATTTAAAAAATTTTATGTGTTTAATCATCAGTTGGCGGGGAAGGCAATGGCACCCCACCCCAGTACTCTTGCCTGGAAAATCCAATGGACAGAGTAGCCTGGTGGGCTGCAGTCCATGGGGTCGCTAACAGTCGGACAGACTGAGCGACTTCACTTTCACTTTTCTCTTTCATGCATTGGAGAAGGAAATGGCAACCCACTCCAGTATTCTTGCCTGGAGAATCCCAGGGATGGGGGAGCCTGGTGGGCTGCTGTCTATGGGGTCACACAGAGTCGGACACGACTGAAGTGACTTAGCAGCAGCAGCAGCAATCATCAGTTGAAGTTCTCTTTTCTGAAATAGTGCTCTTTTAAATTTCTTGTGATTTTTTTCCTATTCTGTTCTCTTTTTCTTAATTTTTGTAGCAATGTTTTATATATTCTGATGCATATCTTCATTGATGATGCGTGGTAAATGCCACTGTATGGTTTAGGTTTTCACACTGTTTTGTATGTCATTGATGAAGAGAAGTTCTTAATTTTAATAGAATCCAATACATCAATCTTTTCCATATGGTTAGTGCTTTTGGGGGGGTTCTGTTTGCAATTTCCTTGTCTTTCTCTGTATTAGGTAATATCAACAAGGTGACCAGATGGTTTTAGATTTTTCTTTGTCAAGAGGTTTTAATTACATCTTTAAAATGACATATAAACTATTGAATTTATTGAAGACTAATAAGCTATTCAGATTTTTAATTTCTTCCTAGGTCTCTTTTACTCTTTAAGTTTTTTCTTTATTTTGCCAATTTTACAATGATTGCTGAAGTTACTATTTTTCATTTATCATGTTGGGCATCCCAGAAATTTCCAATACTCTTCAAATGTGGCTTCTTCTCCATTCTGTCTTCTGCTTTCGGAACCAGTAGTACCGTAGATGTTATTTCTTTTTCATCTTTTTCCACTCTCTCCTGATCTATTTTGAGTTTACTGTTTTTTTTCCCCACTGTGTATAGTTTGCTGTTAATCTCATCCATCCAGTTCTTAATTTTGGTTATCATATTTTCATTTTCTTGTTTTCATTTTCTAGTTTTTCAGATTGAATTCTAATTATTCACCTATTATAGTTTCTAGTTGCCTTTTATAGTTTCCAAAATTTAGACAGTTTTTTATTCTTGCCTGTTGTCTTCTCCAATTTAATAGTTATTTTAAAGCCAGTGGCTTTTTCTAAATTCCCATGGCTCTATTTCCACTATCCTTAGTTTCTGCTGGTTCCTGTTCTTGTTTTCTTGTCTATTTCTGTCTGTGCCTGATTATTTTTTATTGATGCCATATTGGCAAAATATGTTTGCAGAAAATTTGAGACCATTGCTTAAATCATAAGAGAATTTAATTCTGCTTTGTGCCTTAGAATAGTAGTATCTTCATGATTTTCTGGGATAAGGATGGATCAAAGTAGATTTGGGCTTCATAGGTGGCACTCATGGTAAAGAATTCTCCTGTCAATACAGGAGACATAATAGACGCAAGTTTGAACCCAGTGTCAGGAACATCCCCTGGAGGAGGTAATGGCAACCCACTCCAGTATTCTTGCCTGGAGAATCCCATGGACAAAGAAGCCTGGCAGACTACCGTCCATAGGGTCACAAAGAGTTGGAAACGACTGAAGCGATTTAGCATGCAAAGTAGATTTGCAGTCTCTGGAAGGCCTTTTAATGCCTTTAATCCTAAAATTACACTTGGAGTTAAGTTTACCAGTCTTTGGTGTGCCTGGACTCCAATCCTTTTCTGTGATACGCTGTTCCCATTCATAATTGGAGACAAAGGGACCCCTGAAATGGTTCAGCATCCTGAGATTCTATCCTTCTCTGCCTCTTGGCCTGGCAATTTTTCACCAAGCGGATGTTGGCAATTTGATCTCTGTTTCCTCTGCCTTTTCTAAATCCAGCTTGAACATCTGGAAGTTAACAGTCCACGTACTGTTGAAGCCTGGCTTGGAGAATGTTGAGCATTACTTCCTAGCATGTCACACTAGTATTAATAATTGTGTACTGTCTCTCCTCTGAATATTCTATCAGCCACTGGACCTGTGTCTTCCTGGTGGCTGAAGTTCTGTGACTGGACCTAGGTTCATACTTCTCCTTCACTTACTGTACTAGTCAGGTGATGTTTTCCCTAGACATGAGGATGACAGTCTCTGCTTAACCATCCATCCATAAGTGAGAATACATGTAAGGTACCTACAGGACCTGGCTCTTAGAAGGCATTCCACCCTTTCATCCAACTAATTGAAATATAGTGGTAAGTATAGTGCAGTGTTACTTAAATTGCACAGGTGCTTTGACTGTTTGCTACCCTCATAACAGATTAAAAGGCATACTTCATGAGTGATCTTGGAAGGTAATATTGCGAGAAAATGCTAAGTAATTTGTTTTGTAAATTTGAGTAGCACAATATATGTATAAATTGAAGGCTGCCTTTACACTAAAGTTCCATTTATCCTAAAGTGAGATTCCACATGCATGCATTTTTCCATATATGTGAAACTTAACCTATTTCAGTGCTATTTCAAACTTTTTTTAACTCCTCAGAATTCCTCTATGCATTTAAAAATTGTTGATGACTCCAAAGAGTTTGTAAGTTATAGCTATGGTATTTAACATATTAGAAATTAATATTGAGGGAAAATTTTAAGTATTCATTAAAAATAACCTATTACATGTTAACATAAATAACATATCTTTATGAAACAAATATCTTTTATATATAAAATAACATATCTTTTCCAAAACAAATATCTAGTGAAAAGAGTGGCATTAAAAAAAAAAAAATTTTATGTTTTAGAACAGTTTTTGATGTAAAGAATGTGAAGATAGTACAGAGTCCCCATAAATATAAACCCCCACCCTGCTTCCCTATTATTAACATCTGACATTAATATGGTACATTGGTTATAATTAATGAGCCATTATCAATACTTTATTATTAATTAAAGTCCATTCTTCATTCAAGCTTTCTTAGTTGTTTACCTCCTGTCAATTTTCTGTTGCAAGATCTCATTGCTAAATATGATGACGTTACATTTAGTCATTTTGTCACCTTAAGCTTCTGGCTGTGACAGTTTCTCATATTTTCTTTGTTTTCAGTGACTCATAATTTTGAGGAGTACCAGTCAGATACTTTGTAAAATATCCCTCAGTTGGGATTTGTCTGATTTTCCCCACAATTAGACGGAGGTTATGGGTGTCTTCGGAGAAGCCCATCCTCATGACAGGAACATATGTTACATACCAAGTTGCAGACTGTCAACGTGATTTATCACCATTGATGTTGGCTTTGGTCCCCTGGCCGAGACAGTGTTGGTCGGACAGCTCCACTGCTACGTCCCTTCGCTCTCCTCCCCTCTCTGTCCATCCCTTACGCTGGGAGGAAGTCACTGTGGCCAGCTCACACTAACGAGTGGAGAGTTCTGTTTCAGCCCCTTTAAGGGGAGAGTAGCTACATACATTACTTGGAATTTGTCTGCACAGCAGGTTTGTCTCTTCTCTCTCATTGGTTTAATCATTTATATCCGTATTGACCTATGGATATTTATATTGGGTTATAATCCAGTACTGTTTATCTTTTTGTTCAATTGTTCCAACTTTGGTCTTTGAGAGCTCTTACTCCTGTTGGGTAAGAGCTTTCACCTACTTCCATTATCATGTTTGTTTGTTTGAAGCACTTCCTTACACTTTAGTACTGTGAGATGCTGCAGGCTTATATATTATATCAGGCTTATATATGCAGGCTTATATTTCCTGCCCCAGTCCTAGAACTATCCACTTCTTCAAGGAGACCTGGTTTCTTTTTTTAGAAAATTGTATCTGAAACCAAGTTCTAGGCACCAAGAATGCTTGGAATGGCAGTATTTTACATTTTTTGCAAATCTCTTTAATGTCTAATAGAAGACAGGTGGATTCTCATACTTGCTTCTAATGTTCTATTTGTTGTGATATATTCTTTTTTATTTTTATTTTTGGCTGCACTGTGTGGCATGCAGGATCTTAGTTCCCCAGTCAGGGATCAAACCTGTGCCCACTGCCTTGGGAGAGCAGAGTCTTCACCACTGGACTATCAAGGAAGTGCCTTGTGTTATACTCTTGGTTAAAGCCTGAAAGAAAAATCTAGCATCTCACAAATGTGTACTTGGAAGGAAGCGTATTTTAGTAGCTTTTTCAGATGAATTTGAATATTCTCTTCTGATACTGTAACAAACTTGACAGATGTAATTTTCTTAAGTGGTGAGTTGCTGTAGGATGTGAACACATGTCATATTGTTGCATTAAAATATATTAGTTTATATCTTGCACTTTCAACTTTTTTACCCATACGATATTTTGTAATATGATTACAACATTGGATGTTTGGAAAATATTGTTTCACTGAGTTATGCAGATCTTTCAAATGTCGACCCACTAAGATGTAATTTTCTTAAGTGGTGAGTTGCTGTAGGATGTGAACACATATCATATTGTTGCATTAAAATATATTAGTTTATATCTTGCACTTTCAACTTTTTTACCCATACGATATTTTGTAATATGATTACAACATTGGATGTTTGGAAAATATTGTTTCACTGAGTTATGCAGATCTTTCAAATGTCGACCCACTTATACAGTATTTTAAAAATCACATGACATTAACATTACCAGTGGTCTTGTCAGAAGACTTTGAGTTTTGTGATGCTTTGAAGCCTATGGTGGCAAACACAAATTTTCCAAAAGGTTTTTTTTTCACCTGAAAACTCAAATTTTATCATAGGCAGCAAATACTGTAGATTGTTTTCATTGAAATGACAGGCTCATTTCATCTTCAAGAAAATGTCTGGCAGATACTCAAGTCATGGGGTCGCAAAGAGTCGGACACGACTGAGTGACTGAACTGAACTGAATAACCATAATTTGTCTGTTGTTTGTTCTTCCAGGTAAAAATGGTATTTGATGAAAGCAGTTCAGCTTATGACTCAAAAATTACACAAGTAGTTTTCCTTGAGACAACGTATTTCAGTATGCAGTACAATTGCCTCAAGTGCACTTCTCATTTCATCTCATGTATTAAAAAAAAACCTGTTCAAGAATAAAAATTAGTGATAACGAAGGGAAAGGGAGATCAGATACCCTGTAGAGTCAGCTTCCTCGTGCTAGTGGCTTGTCCAACAAAGAGACTGCATTCTGGCCAGTTGATTCCTGCTGCCCAGCTCAAGCTTAGATGGCCAGTCTTCCCATCAGTTCTGTGAGCAAACCAGTAACCTCTCAGCAACTTACCTTTATGCTGCAACCCAGAGCCCTGATATACTGTGAACAATACATTTTTTTAAAAAAAAGTGCTTTTTACAAAAGTTATCTGAAAAAAAATGATGACAGTCTTTAGTTCAAAATTGTATGCCTCTCATGGTTCACTTTTCTGATGACTCACAGTAATCATTAATATCAGTTATGAGCATTCACTCTCTAGTACCTATCTTTCTAGCCTTACCTGTTTGCAGCCAGAGTGAATGCATTACTTCCCCCATCTCAAACCTTTCCCTGCCTTTACCTCTGTCTAGAATGTACTTTACATCTACAGTCTATCCAAATCCAAACCAATAATTCCTAGCTCTGTTGTCAGTACCACCATGAAGCTGAAAATACCCTTTTCCTTCTCTGAGCTCCTGAGTACCATCATCTCTTAGGTGGCATTAATGCTTTTCTCTTTGAGCTATGGTTATCTGTGTATGTCTTGTTGCTGCTGAGCCCCTATGACAGTAAAGACTATGCTGTAGAAATTCTCTGTTCCACAGTGCTTAATCTTAAACAAAGTAGGAGCTGTAAAATGTTAGATGAATGAATTTGTAAATCAAATTCACAAGCACCTTCTTTGGCTTTTAAGATCTTTAGGTTTAATAGCCCCTCCAGTACATGCTGCTGGGCCCCTTTTCCCCCTCAGTGGGTCAGCTGTCCCTTTTTGCAGCTGTCAGCATGCAGCCGCCTCTGGTCCTCATTCTAGAATTTTTTGTGCCTGTCTTCAGTTAGTTAGAAAACTAGAAAAACTTGAATTTTGTTTGTTTGAAACAAAAGACTGTTGTGAGGGCTTCAGGGACTTTCCTATGAGGAAATCTTTCATATATGTATAGGCTTTGATCTTTGTTTTGGATTTCTGAGATTTCTTCTTTCTGACTTCTGGTTGATTTTAGGGATAGTTGTGATTCTCAGGAAAATGACTTGTTGGGTAATACGGTGTTATATTTCATCTATATACCAAATTCCAGTGGTTAAAATGCCTTACGCCCAATGCAGGGGACACAGGTTTGATCCCTAGTCGGGGAAGTAAGATTCCACATGCTGTATGAGGGGCCAATAAAATATCTAAAATTACTTTACAAATACTTCACTGAGTTTATATCAGGCACTTTGGGAGAGAGAGAGGAAATATAGTCCCTGGCCTCAAAAGACGGTTTTAGTAGAAGCATTTTGACTGTGCACTGGAGTATAAGTAGGGTGCTAATAACTTATTCAGACTGAATTGTAAAGTTCTAGGTCAGCTAATTCCTAAGGATTTTTCACTGGAAAACAAGGTGCTGAAGTGGGAGCACTGAAGAGTAGGGTGAGATGGTAAGGGCTTCTGGCATTAGCTTGGCATCCCCAGTCATGCTCATGTTCAGTCATTGATGGACTTCCTTTTTAATAGACTTAATCTGTCCAATTTCGGCTTCCCAGGTGGTGCTAGTGGTAAAGAATCCACCTGCCAATGCAGGAGATATAAGAGACATGGGTTCGGGTTGGAAAGATCCCTGGGTTGGAAAGATACCCTTGTGGAGGGCATGGCAACCCATTCCAATATTCTTGCCTAGAGTATCCCATGGACAGAGGAGCCTGGCAGGCTACAATCCATAGGGTCACAAAGAGTCAGACATGACTGAAAAGTCTTAGCACACAAGTCCAATTTCTGAACCAGCCCTGACACAACAGAACCAGAGATGCCATGAAATTAGTCATATCCAGTGGTTAAGACTGAGAAGGCAATGGCAACCCACTCAGTACTCTAGCCTGGAAGATCCAATGGGCGGAGGAGCCTGGTAGGCTGCAGTCCAGGGGGTCGCTGAGAGTCAGACCACTTTCATGTATTGGAGAAGGACATGGCAACCCGCAGGATGCTACGATCTTCGTTTTCTGAATGTTGAGCTTTAAGCCAACTTTTTCACTCTCCTCTTTCACTTTCATCAAGAGACTTTTTAGCTCTTCTTCACTTTCTGCCACAAGGGTGGTGTCATCTGCATATCTGAGGTTATTGATATTTCTCCCAGCAATCTTGATTCCAGCTTGTATTTCTTCCAGTCCAGCGTTTCTCATGATGTACTCTGCATATAAGTTAAATAAGCAGGGTGAAAATATACAGCCTTGACATATTCCTTTTCCTGTTTGGAACCAGTCTGTTGTTCCATGTCCAGTTCTAACTGTTGCTTCCCGACCTGCATACAGATTTCTCAAGAGGCAGGTTAGGTGGTCTGGTATTCTCATCGCTTTCAGAATTTACCACAGTTTATTGTGATCCACACAGTCAAAGGCTTTGGCATAGTCAATAAAGCAGAAATAGATGTTTTTCTGGAACTCTTTTGCTTTTTCCATGATCCGGCAGATGTTGGCAATTTGATCTCTGGTTCCTCTGCCTTTTCTAAAACCAGCTTGAACATCAGGGAGTTCACGGTTCACATATTGCTATAACCTGGCTTGGAGAATTTTGAGCATGACTTTACTAGCATGTGAGATGAGTGCAATTGTGCGGTAGTTTGAGCATTCTTTGGCATTGCCTTTCTTTGGAATTGGAATGAAAACTGACCTTTTCCAGTCCTGTGGCCACTGCTGAGTTTTCCAAATTTGCTGGCATATTGAGTGC
>SJYX01003338.1:71666-83672 GCA_006410675.1 Oreotragus oreotragus | reverse complement strand
GGCGGGGAGGTGGGGGGGTATGCAGAGGGACATAATACAAATTTTGTCCAAAAAATTGACAGTTCAGTAGGAGCATGCAAGCCTGTAATCTATCTACAGGCTTAAAGTGTTGGAGGTGTTCTAATAGCTTCTTTGGGGGTGGTAGAGAGAACAAGCAGAAAAGAACAGTCAACTTTACTGAGAGGGGGAAGAAAAGAGATGGAGCAAAGGCTCAAAGAGAAGGTCATCTTTGATAGAAGCCTTGACAAAAGGGTTGATATTTACCAGGTGCTTATTCTTGGTAGCAGTTATAGTGATATATATGTATTTGTATGTGTGGAGGTGGAGTGCTTTTGCCAGGCATAGAAAATACAATGAAAAAGCACAGAACTAGAACGGTAAGCAGTTCATTCTGGCTGACACACTAATTTGAGATCTAGATTAGAGGAAAACCTTGGGGTTGGAAAGGTCTCAAAAGCAGAAGGCTTAACTCATAAACAATAAACAAAAATGAATTTGTCAAAATTACAATCAGAGTTGAAAAACAAAGGAAAGATACAAACTTGACATTGACATATAGAATATGGGACATGAGCCATATTGGCATATGGAAAAGCAAAGGGTTTACAGCTGGTAGTAATTGATAGAAGATGCATAAACCAGTTAAAAACAGATGAAAGACAATCTGCAAGAGAAATAATAAAATGTCCAATGAAAATATGCTAATATATTCAGCCTCACTACAAAACAAGGAATAAAATTTAAAGCAATAACATATATTCTTTATAGTATCAGACAGGCAAAAGTGATACACTGCAAATAAAGTGTCAGTAAAAGTGCAGGAAAATGTATACCCAACAGCAGAGGTAAGACACTACCAAATAAGATTCTGGAGCTGATTTGACAATATCTAGAAAAACTCTTCAGCCCAATAATAATAGGCCCCTTCAGAATTTAAGCTTAATTAATCAAACTAACACAAAAAGTCATATTTTATAGATATATAAAATTAGCATTATTTAGAAGGCCCAAGAAATAAATCTAAATGTTTGGCAGTAATTTAAATAAATTCTAGTATATCTAAACTATGGAATATATTAAATAAAATGATGATGCAGGGTTTTTTTTTTTTCTTTTTTGACAAGGAGGATAACCACAACAAAATGTTAGGTGAGACAAAGCACCTGATTTTGGCATATTGACAATGTTCACTAAAAGAAATGATGCTGAAAAAAGATGACACCTTAGACTAAGGTTAAATTTTTTGTTTTTTCCTAAGGTGGTTTAAATTTTCATGAAAGCCCATGTGTTGAAGGCAGTCAACCACAACATGGTATCCATGAACTTGGACCCCATCACAGATACACGTCATGTGGGGAAATATTGGTTGGCTAAAAGCTTCTTTCAGTTTCTTTACGTAACATCTTAAGGAAAAATCCAAACCATACTTTTGGCCAACCCAGCAGTACCATTTTAGTCTTTCAGCCTCTATCAAAGAATACACAGATCTAGAAAACGTAATAACTACAGATTTGTCTCCTTTTAAAGGGATCCAGAGGCATAAAATTAATACTGTTGAAAGGAAAACCAATCCTTCAATTACATATGCTAAAGTTTTAAGCAGATAAAAATTAAACTGGTAGAAAAATTCAATAAATGTTTAATATCATATATTAAAACAACTAGTTAAAGCTAACTTTGACCTTCTTAAATGTTAGTGAATTCTAAAGACTTCTAAATAATGTATCATTTAATTGGGACTAATCAGAAATACTCATACATGTATGTTATATAAAGTATCACATTTTCAACAATTAAAAGGAAATATGAAACTATATATAATGAAACCCTCACACATTCCTGATGGAAGTATGAGTTGGTTAAAACATCTTAGAAAACTGTATTTGCTAAAGCTGGAATAACATATACACTGTGATCCAGAAATTTTGCTCTCAGGTATATAATCCTCTCAAATACAGAAACATAGCTATGGGCTTCCCTGGTTGCTCAGATTAGATAAAGAGTCTGCCTGCAGTGCAGGAGACCCAGGTTCTATCCCTGGGTCAGGATGGTCCCCTGGAGAAGGGAATGGCTATCCACTCCAATATTTCACATCTTAGTTCAAATTATCCCCCTGCCTAAGCTGCTTCTCTCATTCCCCTATAGATGTTGTTGCCAAAGGGGCTCCCAGGTAAACTTTCTTCATGCAAACCTCTGAATTTCAGAGTGTTTTTTGGTGGACTCAAGAAAGCTGGTACCAGAAACATAGCAACAACAGCCATCGGACAACAAGGAGGACCCACCACCAGCAGAGAACTGACAGCCCCTGGGATACGACAAGGGTGTAGTGATGAAAACGTTCACCAGCGGACAGGAATACGCTATACAATATCGTGCTCTCTGAAAGCGAAGTGGTCGTTACAAGGGCAATGGGATCAGCTTGCTCTTGCTGCTGCTGTTGTTCAGTTGCTAAGTCATATCCGACTCTTTGGGATCCCATGGACTGCAACACACCAGGCTTCCCTGTCCTTTACTGTCTCCCAGAGTTTGCTCAAACTCATGTCCATTGAGTCGGTGATGCCATCCAACCATCTTATCCTCTGCCGCCCCTTCCTCCTACCCTCAATCTTTCCCAGCATCAGGATCAGCTCCTTGCTGAGGATACACTAGAGAAAGACACAGAGGCCACCAATGTCCAGGGCAGTATGACGTTTAAGGAGACTCTCTCTGATCTCCACTGACAACTTTAGTAGCTTAATATAGTGCTCATTTTATTCTCTCTTGTGATCTGTGAGCTGCTGCTGCTGCTAAGTCGCTTCAGTCGTGTCCGACTCTGTGCGACCCCATAGACGGCAGCCCACCAGGCTCCGCCATTCCTGGGATCCTCCTGGCAAGAACACTGGAGTGGGTTGCCATTTCCTTCTCCAATGCATGAAACTGAAAAGTGTAAGTGAAGTCACTCAGTCATGTCCGACTCTTCGCAACCCCATGGACTGCAGCCTACGAGGCTCCTCTGTCCATGGGATTTTCCAGGCAAGAGTACTGGAGTGGGGTGCCATTGCCTTTTCCGGATCTGTGAGCAGACTGCACTTAACTGTGCAGCTTTGCTCCTCCATGTGGTGCTCCCTGGGGTCATCTGAGGGCTCATAAAATATGGCTCACTCCTATGGCTGGCATGAGACTCTGGCTCTAAGACGTCAGCTTAGCATTTCAACTGGAGCACCTCAATTGTCCTTCATGTTGACCTCTCCATGGAGCTTGGGCTCCTCATTGCATGGTGGCTGGGTTCCAAGAGAACAAGAAAGCTGCCAGGCCTCTTATGGACTCACAAGTCCAGGAACACAACCATTACTTCAGCCCCATTCTTTTTGGTCATAGCGAGTCACAACCTCAACACAGATTCAAGGAGAACAGAAATAAGCACCATTTTTTGATGGGACACACTTATGCACACTCATGGGGGGAGAATCAGCAGGGGTAGAGGGGTATTCTCAACTCGTGAGACTAACCACACAGCCTCCCTGGAACATATACGGAGACTCCCAGCTCCTGCAGTCAGAGAGAAGAAAAGGCTGATGAGGAGGCTTCAGGCTCAAATATAAGAGGAAACTTGATTTCTCAGCCAGCCTGAGCAAGTCTGCTGTGCCAAGGTCATGGCCTTTCTGCAAAGGAGAGGGACCCTGAGATTCCAGATAAGAGCATCTCAGTCAAGACACTTGAAAAGCCTGCTTCACAAAATTTCCATGAACCTTGTTGGCCTAACCAAGTAGCCCACCCCCTTCTCTAAGGCTTCACCAATCCCTGTACAAAGATGCTGAGGCCTCTGCCTGGCAAGAAAACAAGTATTACCATTACAATACAGTCCACTTCCCCTGTAAGCTTCCAGAAAAATTACTAGGTCAAGTCACAACGTGGCTGTGCCCGTGTGCTGGGTCTGCTGGGGGAGGAGAAGGTCTAGATACTGAAGGAGCTGTGGAACCAGACCTACACACATGGTCAGAGCTGAGAGAATGGGCTCAGGTGGGATGCTGAGAGTCCCGGACCTAGTGGGGAAGAACATACAATTTAATAAAGGACAGGTCACTGATACAGAAATAATCATCACCCACCATATAAGATGTAACTCCCTAAAACTGAACCTAGAAGACAGTGTGAACATGCTGCTAAGGTGACTCCTTAAAATTTGGAGAAAGCAACAGTCCACACTCTGGCAGACAATAGAAGAAACGACAAAAAGATACAGACACATGGGAGCATATGTTTTCCAGGACATACGAAGGCCAGAAAACCTACCGGGTGACCACATTCTGTAGGAGGTCCCAGAGGACACACAGTTTACCAAAGTGGTAAGAAATGTACCAGTTACATAGGTACAGACAACACTGACATGTTTGGTGGCGCTGGCCTCCAAGCCCAGGGCTGATGGTAGGAGACGCTATTACAGAGCGATGTTCTTGACAGCAAAGCTGAGCACGATTATCATCAAGAAAGGCAGCTGGAATAGCAGCCAGGAATTGTTGACCTATTCAGGGTAACAGGGATGGTTAATAAAACTCAGCAATTTTTATGGGAAGAGAGACGGACAGCAGCAAGGATAGTGTCCAATATGATCAAAACAAATCAAAGGTGGGTGAGCAGGAAGTTGAGAAGAGCTGTCTCAAGAAAATCCATGATCCTTTACCTAATGTCTGAACCTGAGCCAGTTTTTAGACACCAAGCCCGCTAACTAAAAGAAAAACTGGGTTCCTAAGAAGGACTCAGAATCCACGGCAAGTATGTATGTTAATGATTTATCCAATCCTTCCTTCTGCAAAGACGTCTACGGTCACTTGCTCAGGTATTCACAGACTAGGGAAAGGGGATTGCTCAGAGGTGCCAAGGACTGTTGGACCCAGGAAGCAAGATTCCAGGCAGTGCTGCACAACTTTCTGGTCAGAGGTCTGGAAGAAGAATGACAGGAAGACTGGGAGGAAGCAAGGTCCTACGGTATAGCACCAGGAACCATATTCAACCTCCTATGATAAACCATTAGGGAAAAGAATATGAATAAAAATATATTAAGTAGATAACTGAGTCACTTTGCTGTACAGCAGAAATTAACACAACATTATAAATCAACTGTACTCCAATACAATTTTTTAAAAAGACTGGGAAGTGTTGAAGTTTGACAGAAAACAAAATTCTGTAAAGCAATTATCCTTCAATAAAAAAAAGTTAAAAAGAAAAAAAAAAGATTGGGAGGAAAAAGATCTAGGGAGAGGATCTTTAAAGGACCATGAGAGGATCTTTAAAGGACAAAGTATGAAGAGCTTGAAGGACTTGTTAACCTATTTTGGAGCCCTCCAGGGGGAAGCCATCACAGAAGAGGCAGATAACAACGGCCAGATAGATTATATGGTCAACGAACATTAGCCAGCACCCCTTGACCTCCCAAGGGGTAGCATGATGGGTGCATGAATGGAGAAGCCACAGTAGTGGACATGGATGCTGACCCACTGACTGCCCTAGCCACTTGTCAAATCTACCAGTGGCAGAAACTAACCCTGATACCCTCACAGGCCACTAACCTCCTGGGAGGACCACCTGGCCAGCTGAAATACCCTGGAAACCTGACACTCTGGAAAAGGCAGTGATTCATCTTAATCTCCTACCTACTCCAAGTATGAGTGTGCTTTAATTCCAAAGGATCTCAGCCAGCACCACAGTCCACAGGCTTGCAAAGTATTTAGTCCACAGGCAAAGAATGCTGGGTAGCATCACATCAGAGGTTCACCTACATCAAAGAATGGATGGAGGATCCACTGGTCCCATCACAAGTCACACCCCCCAAAAGCTACTAGCCTGAGAGAGGATGGATTGGCCTTTTGAACTTTTTATTTTGTGTGACTCATAAAAAGTACATGCTTGTGCACTAAGTCGCTTCAGTCATGTTCAACTCTTTGTGACCCCATGGACTGCAGCCTGTCAGAGTCCTCTGTCCACGGGATTCTCCAGGCAAGAATATTGGAGTAGGTTGCCATTTCCTACTCCAGGGGATCGTACCGACCTAGGGATCAAACCTACATCTCTTAAGTCTCTCACATTCTCAGGTGAATTCTTTACCACTGACTCCACCTGGGAAACCCAGAAAGTACATAATGTTATCTAATTATTTTGATTTGGAGTCCATGGAAGAGTTATGTTTACGTGATTCTAAATATGTAATCAATGTTATTACAACAACTGCTTACTCTGTTACAAAAATTGTAACAAGTAACATGAGACTACGGTTTCTCTCAGCACAGTGAGGGTCGCTAGCATCTTTATACTGTCAAATGAATGTGTGATATTTTCATATGAATATGATTTTGCCAACTCATATTTTCTTATAAATATTGACTTTGCCAATTACAAGCTGTACAATTTGTACAAGTTGGTTCTCTTTTGAATCAATAGTTCTTCATCTCTAAAGGAAAGATGGTGCTCATTCTGCCGGATTTTGTGATAGTATATAAATCAACATTGAACACTAGGTCCACTGAAACACAATTTCCCACCCCTCCTCCTCCTGATGGCCAAGGACGTGGTGTTTACACAAGGCTCTTAATATTAGAGGAACAATACTTAGTCAATGAATAATTTTCAAAGAGCTCTTAAATCAAATGCCTTGATACTCCCTGAAAAAACTTAGTAAATTAAAATTTTTTAATCAGACTTGTACGCAATAAGTCAGGTTACTGATTTGTCAAATCTTAGGATATAATTCCACATACTGAATTGCCTTTTAACAAAGAATTGACAACTCAAATTTCTAAGCACAAGAATTAATATTTCAGCTATAAATTTGGCTTACTTCCTCTCAACTGTTGCAAAAGTAAGCTTGGTGAAATGTGAGTGACATGTATAGATTTTGCATTTTGGTTGATAGAGGCTCAAATACAAGCTTTGGGTTTGGGGCTAAGTCTCCTACATCTTTGAACCTCAGTTTTTTCATCTGTAAAATGGGAGTATTAACCCCCTCTCAAGGGTAATTGTGAAACACAGAAACAATCTCAGGAAAGAGTCTAACACAATGAGTTCAATAAAGCAGGCTACTCATATCATGGGCATTTGCATTATGAATGATATCAGTGTGTGCCTGAGAACTGACGTAGTTCTTACAGAACTACGTCAGTTCTCTTTCCCTCTTTCCTTCTCTTTTCATCACTTTGAGATTTTACAGTAAAATACAAACCTGAAACCCTATTCATTATATTTATGCTGTTCAATAAACACATTCCAGCATTCCAATTCTGGCACTAGTATCTTGGCAAGCATTCTGGCTAGAATATATTTTATGCTTCAGGACCTAAATGTGTAGTGACATATTAATACATCATGAAATTCAACAAAGATGCAATAGACTTGAAGAAAGAACAAAGCATATGTTTACACACACTCCATCATATACAGACTCCATCGTGTCTGTCCTCTCACTATTTATCATCAGGGGTCCTGACACCTGCAAGCTTCATGGATAATTTACAATAACTCTGAATTCCAACATGAGCTGTTCCAAGGTTAGACTGCTAACCAGCTGCTAACATAAGTTATGCTACATTAGAAAAGAATATCAAAACAGGTGTATTTTATTAACAACAAATTCTATACCTCAACTTCCTGTCACTCATAAAAAATGAGTCATATGTTGAAAACAATCATTTTCTAGTTCAAGTACAAATCTTACCATAGCCTATTTGTAGAACAATATACAATGTTAACTTTTGAGAAGTGGTAAACATGCTTGGTTAATATCTGAAACAGCAAGAAATCTACAAATTGTCTGCATACACAGGTTGTTATTGTTCAGCAGCTAAGTCATGTCCAGCTGTTTGCAACACCATAGACTGTAGCCCCAACAGGCTCCCCTGTCCATGGAATTCTCCAGGCAACAATACTGGAGTGGTTTGCCATTTCCTTCTCCAGGGGATCTTTCCAACCCAGGGATCGAACCTGGGTCTCCTGCATTGCAGGCANGACTGTAGCCCCAACAGGCTCCCCTGTCCATGGAATTCTCCAGGCAACAATACTGGAGTGGTTTGCCATTTCCTTCTCCAGGGGATCTTTCCAACCCAGGGATCGAACCTGGGTCTCCTGCATTGCAGGCAGATTCTTTACCATCTGAGCCACCGGGGGAGCCCCTGCACATATAGCCCTATATAATTCTAAATATCCAAAGGTAATGCTCATGACTTAGCTTTATACAAGATTCAACAATCTTCAAACATTGCTGATATATACACAAGGTGAGAAATGCCACAGGAAGGAGGAGCCAACTGTGGGGTGCACTTAGGTATGTCTGTTTTCCAATCCACCCAAGACAGAAGGGCACCGGAGAAAGAGCCCAGGCTTAGAGATGGGTCAACCTAGGTTCAAACATGACTTCAGCCCCTTACTAGATCCATGTCTGCCTTTATAGTTTTCTCTTTCCTAAGATCTCAAAAGTATAGCATATTACAAGAAAACTGAACTTTCTAATACACTGGGACTTGATAAATATTCCTTCGAGTGAGGGTTAGAAGATAGGGGTATAGTTTCATTTCCTCCCATTGGAGGAGGTCAATCTCATTTTGTTTAGAGGGTCTGCAAACTCAAACCTATTTTCATAATAATACTAAAACACCATTCCTACTTTTCACTCTCATTTCCTCATGAGTTTACAGTGGAATTATCCAGAGGTTATATGATGCCACACAGTAACCCACTGAACACAGAAAAGAGAGATAAGACTCCAACTGCACTGTCTCTTAAACCAAACAACAAAGAGATTTGGAACATTATAAAAACAATCAGTAAAATATTTATCACTAAATATATTTTGTTCTATAAATGTGTTTAATTTTCCCAAGAATTATGTTAATATGTTATGGGCTTATTATTCTTATTTTTAAACTAATTAATAAATTATTTAAACATACATCAGTTGAGAAAGATTGCGGGCCAAAGGAGAAGGGGTGGCAGAGGATGAGATGATCAGATAGCATCACCAGCTCAACGGACATGAAGTGGGGCAAACTCCAGGAGATAAAGGAGGACGGAGGCCACAGTCCACTGGGTCGCAAAGCATCAGACATGGTTTAGCAACTGAATAACAACAATATCACCTTCAATTTCTAATACAGGAAATAGCTACACACATAACCTACAGAAACTAAAGATCTTTGGGATTTTCAATAAATTTTATGTAACAGGGTCCTGAGACCAAAAGATTTGGTAAATGATGCCTTAGTGTAATGATTTATTAGGAAAACAAGAGCTCTGCGGACTTTCAATTGCCACTTGGGGATATGGAAAGGAAGAAAAAGATTGCTCCCACACTTATACTGAAAATCTGGACACAATGAAAATTCATGACTGTTTTGTACCCAACAGGAGAGCTGAGGTTGTGAGGCAAACAGGCCCCACATCTAAGGAGAGAGAGCTGACTGCAGGGAGAGAGAATGTGTTCTCATTTTATTTTGTATTTATTTCTTTATTTTCTTGGCTGTTCCACATGGCATGTGGGATCTTGGCTCCCCGACCAGAAATCAAACCCATGCTCCCTGCGCTCTGGAAGGGAGGTCCCTGGAGAGATAACGTGAACAGAAAATGTAAACATATAAATAATGTGTTTATTTATGAGAGATACACCTGGATGCCAGGAAGCAGACTTCAGTCTGGGCAGAGGCTAAGGGTCAAGTGGCAAAAGACTGAGAAGCTCCTGGCAGTCACAGAAATTAAAGGAGTCCAACCTTCTGCAGGCTGATTTCTCCACAAATCCCTCCCAAGTGCTCACAGAAAAGCTTAGAAAATGTAAGCAGAGCATGCCTTGTAATGCATACCTGCGGAAAGGGAAGAGCCAGTTCCACGGGCAGGAGCACAGAACTCTACCTGGAAGGTTTCCCTCTCTCTCTCCTGCAGAACTAAAGCACTCATCTTCCAGAGGAAGAGAAACTAACCTCAGCAGCCTTGAATGTTGGAGAAAACCCACTGCAGCCACAGGAAGAGAGCAGATGAAAACAGAACGACCAGCGACCTACTCCTGGGGGAGGAGCTCAGAATCACAGATGAGGAAGGGGCAAGAGATCTCAGGAGACCACACCCTGAACACCCAGGGTCACAGTCTCTGCTCATAGTGATGCTAAACTCCCTCTCTGCGTGCTGAGTCTCTTCAGTCCTGTCTGACTCTTTGCGACCCCGTGGACTGTAGCCCGCCAGGCTCCTCTGTCCATGGGATTTCCCAGGCAAGAACACTGGAGAGGGTTGCCATGCCCTCCTCCAGGGGATCTTGCCAACCCAGGGGTTGAACCTGCATCTCTTATGTTTTGGGCATTGGCAGGCAGGTTCTTTACATCTGAGAAGCCAGAGCTCAAATAACAAGTGATGGAAAACACTGCTCAGTGAGGAACAGAAGTGTGGAAGGAAGCCTGATCTGAGGTGCAGCAAAGAGGAAGCCTCCCACTGAGAATGGAGAAGACAATGAGGAGAAATGAAACATTTCTGACAACCCAGCCTGATCCCGAACACAAGATACCACTAGAGGAATCGAAGTCGATGCTTCACTGAGGTTCACGATACAAACAACAGACTTGAAGCCTAATCCATGTCCTAACTACATTTACTCACACTCCTGCACTAAGGGACTAGAAAAAAGGAAAGTCATGTCCATTTCTAAGCATAAAAACTGTTTACTTCGGTCTCTGTTGAACTATGCAAGGTATCCAGTTTTCAACAACAAAAAAATCACAGGGCAGATAAAAAGGCATGTGGGATCTTTGCTCCTTGACTAGGGATTGAACCTGCGCCCCTTGTATTGGAAGTGTGAAATACTAACCACTGGACTGCCAGTGAAGTCTCACCACAGTCTTTTTAATATTTGAAAAAACGTGGATATAGCCTAAAATGCTCAATAATAGAGGCTTAAATAGGATTTAACTTATCTGTGTGTATATGTATATATATTGGATTCAATGATGTGTAAAAAACCATCAAAATTAGTAACATAACTCCACATTTATAACATGTAAAAGGACTCACAATATCCTCAAAAAGTTTGTAAAATGACATGTATCCCTGGTGGCTTAGATGGTAAAGCGTCTGTCTACAATGTGGGAGACTCGGGTTCAAGCCCTGGGTTGGGAAGATCCCCTGGAGAAGGAAACGGCAATCCACTCCAGTACTATTGCCTGGAAAATCCCATGGACAGAGGAGCCTGGAAGGCTACAGTCCATGGGGTCGCAAAGAGTCGGACACGACTGAGCGACTTCACTCACTCAAATAAAAAGGTACACCCAAAATAATCTCTATGAGTTGATCATACAAATATTAACTGGACCACTAGGATTTTATTGATTCATTTTGCTTACAATTTTGAATTTTTCTTCAGTGAGTTTACTTATAGTATTTTTAAATAACTGAAAAGTGAATTAATGTATCAGATACATATTAACTTTTCCTCAAAACATACTTATAACCCTCCATAAATTTTCAGGTACTTCACTGTAATTTAGCCATAAATTATCCTTTGATATCTTTCGGTAGATAAAAAGTAAAACTATAAAGAAATATATATAGAGGGTGTGGAGAAAAGGCAACCCTCTTACACTGTTGGTGGGAATGCAAACTAGTACAGCCACTATGGAGAACAGTGTGGAGATTCCTTAAGAAATTGCAAATAGAACTGCCTTATGACCCAGCAATCCCACTGCTGGGCATACACACCGAGGAAACCAGAATAGAAAGAGACACATGTACCCCAATGTTCACTGCAGCACTGTTTATAATAGCCAGGACATGGAAACAACCTAGATGTCCATCAGCGGATGAATGGATAAGAAAGCTGTGGTACATATACACAATGGAGTATTACTCAGCCATTAAAAAGAATACATTTGAATCAGTTCTAATAAGATGGATGAAACTGGAACCAATTATACAGAGTGAAGTAAGCCAGAAAGAAAAACACCAATACAGTATACTAACACATATATATGGAATTTAGAAAGATGGTAATGAGGACCCTGTATGCAA
>SJYX01003338.1:16988-71044 GCA_006410675.1 Oreotragus oreotragus | reverse complement strand
AAAAAAAAAATCTATTAAAATGTGTTAGGGTGTTTGCTCCACTGATGGAGTAAACAGCATATGAAAATTCCTCTACATTTTAAGATTTTTTCTTCTTTGTTTTTTACTCCTATCCATCCTATTCTCTGATGTGCTATATTCTGCTTTTTGCTGCGTTTAAAAAAATAAGTGAATTGTTAACAGTGAGTAGTATTTTTATATCACTAGAAAAAAACTAGCAGCTTCGAAACTGTAAAACCAGTGTCAAGGATCCTTCCCTCCTGTTTTGTTTCTTTTTTCTGTTTGAAATAAAATTACCAGTTGGATCAAATCATGATAAGTAATCATATTTGTTGACTTCTCAAAACAATTCCCAGAAGTCCTGTTACCTTTGATTGGATGACCTCATTTCCAACAAGAAATATCAAGAAAAGAATTCTGTTTCCCCAAGCTTCTGTGGAAAACTGCTCAAAGAAACCAGGAAAATAGAACCTCACCTACATAGATACCACTTCAAAAATCTAATGAGAATTTCCCAGTTTAGTAGAATAGAAAATTACCATGAAACCTAGATATAGGGACTGTGGACTCATCACTGACCTTTGAGGAATAGGTTGCAGGAAGACACAGATGTGTGTGTGTGTGTGCGTGTGTGTGTGTGTGTGTATGCATGCGTGCAATATGTTTAGGAACAGGTCAGATTCCCTGGTGGCTCAGATGGTAAAGCGTCTGCCTGCAATGCTGGAGACCCAGATTCGATCCCTGGGTGGCGAAGATCCCTTGGAGAAAGAAATGGCAACCCACTCCAGTATTCTTGCCTGAAAAATCCCATAGGCAGAGGAGCCTGGTGGGCTATGGTCCATGGAGTCGCAAGAGTCAGACATGACTAAACATGCACACTGTAGCAATAACTGTAGCAGAGGAGTCTAAGTCCATCATCATCCTCACAGTGGTCACAGAGCACCATGTTAAACTTTTCTTCAACCTGATGTTCCCAGGGTAAGGCATTTTAAGCCCCTAGCAGATTCCATCTAGAAAACACCCTCAGTAATTAATGACCTAACAACTATGGCACTTCTGTTCTGGACTTCAGATCCAAATGCCCAGGTACCTTGGCTATCTTACACTGTTGTTGACCTCATTGTTTGCTATTTCAACACTCCTGTTTGCCAACAAATACCACAGGAACATTCTTACTGTCACAGTTGGGCAATCAGAGGATGATGGAATGTTATCCCCCTAAGCTACAGGATGGCTCAAGTAAAGACTATTCTAAGTACACAAGCTCTGAACAGTGTTTTGTTAGCGGATTACCTGGATGAGTGTAAGGTTATCCGATCCTTAAGCCTATTTCTGCTTATATTTCTAAGAAACACAGTTTTTTCCCCTCAGCTTAAAACAGGACACTGAGAATTCTATTATTTTTACATGTTAAAAGTGGCATCAATTAAAACAGGTTCAAGCAGTTTAAAAACTACCACAAAAAGAAAATGAAAGTATGGAGGAATCGTTCAACCTGAAATTGTAAGAACTTCATATTTTAAAACATTGATGATAAAGTTGGGTGTATATTCTCTTAGGGCAAAAAGGTCAGTGATACTCATATCAGGATCAAAATTATATTTCTTTGCTTAGCTCTCATAAACATATTTGACTGATAATTGAAACTAATGAGGCAGTGGAGAAACTTCAGTTTGTGTTGCAAATGGAGCAGAGAAACGTGACTCAGTAGGAAAATGAATTTGTTACCTGTGAACATAAACCATATCATGATAAAGGTCAGAATAGCAAATTCTGGTCACTTCTTGTAGCAAATAGAACTAAAGTATCAATAAAGGTATCCTTTTGAAATATCTAACTCATACCATAACGAGGAAGAAACTTTGGTAATAAATATTATCTTTTTAAAAACGCATTCCCTTTCCTGACTCTAGAACTAAAAAAGGGCTAATGTTACTTATATAGATACCAAATTTACATGCAAAGAAAACTAGGCAAGAGAACAATTTTCTACAACATTGTCAAGCATATATTACATGAAAAAAATGTAAAACTTGAAAACACTTTCAAATTTGTTCTGGTTTATTTACTAAATATTTCTAAACTTTCTCTGTTGAATGTGTAATACAGAGAAGTCTTCAGAACCTAGAAGGTTGGGATGACCCAAAATAAAACTAAGATATATAGAACTCCAGTAATTAGCATACTTTGTGCTTAGCAAGAATCTGAAATAATTTGAAACATCATTTAAAGATTGTCTTAATAACCTGAAAAGTGAAACAGAAAGGTTTAGCCATATTATGCTAAAAAAATAAGCTGTTTTAAAACTTCTTTGCATAATACAAAATCATACATCCAATTAAGTTTAAAAAGAAAGGAGAGTGAGCTAGGAGTCTGCTTCACTAATCTTAGAAGTCAGCCACTTGAGCATAACCAGGCTTAGAGCTTTAATCAGCACATATGCTTGATTGGTTTCCCCTGACCTGAAGACCAATGTAATTAAGAAAGTATGAAATGCATCTCAATATTCCTTCTTCTATATTATCAGCTTCAATGAAAAAAAATGAAACCTGAAGAAAGATGAGGCAAACTTCTCATCTGGTTTTGAAAACTGAGCTATTATTGCCATCAAAACATAGACTTTGTTTTAGGTACCTGAAGATATTTCAGTAAATAATTATTGAATATCAGCTAAATGTAATGCAACCATTAACAGAAAACAGTTGATCGTGACTAGTGACAAAAAAAAAAAAGGCAGAAATGCATCAACATTCCATTTTACTAATATGATATGAGCCGTGTTCTTTCTTTTTGCTTTAACATCCCTGCCATACCTCCAAAGAGAACTTCAAAGTGCCCTATATTAACATTTAGAAACAGTAAACATTATCCTTTCTGAACCACTTCATGTCACTTTATTTCATGGAGAATCCCCTCCAGATTTTTGTCTTTCTTATAGTCTTTCATGTTCTCTCAAGGGATCCCAGTTTTTGCTTTATTCTCCCTTCTTTTTTACCCTTCCCATTTTATCTGCTCTCCCTTAGGTCATATTCAAAATAAATTTTTCTGTTTTTATCTATTGCTTTCTAACTCAAGTCAACTCAAGTCTATCAACCACAGGCAAATGATGTAGATAGTGTAAGAAAGGCTTTTATTGTTCCTCTCAAAGTGACAGCAATCCAGTCTTTCTACCTATGGGATAATTGCAAGAAACTATTGAAATTTACATTAACTTGGTACCTGGAAGAAGCATTAGAACATTAGTGTGGAAGACAGCAAAGATGAACACATGCTGGGCTGTTACTCCCCTGACTCTTTGACCCTGAGTAACACAAGCTGGAATCAAGATTGCCAGGAGAAATATCAATAACCTCAAATATGCAGATGACACCACCCTTATGGCAGAAAGTGCAGAGGAGCTAAAAGGCCTCTTGATGAAAGTGAAAGAGGAGAGTGAAAAAGTTGGCTTAAAGCTCAACATTAAGAAAATGAAGATCATGGCATCCAGTCCCATCACTTCATGGGAAATAGATGGGGAAACAGTGGAAACAGTGTCAGACTTTATTTTTTGGGGCTCCAAAATCACTGCAGATGGNACACAAGCTGGAATCAAGATTGCCAGGAGAAATATCAATAACCTCAAATATGCAGATGACACCACTCTTATGGCAGAAAGTGCAGAGGAGCTAAAAGGCCTCTTGATGAAAGTGAAAGAGGAGAGTGAAAAAGTTGGCTTAAAGCTCAACATTAAGAAAATGAAGATCATGGCATCCAGTCCCATCACTTCATGGGAAATAGATGGGGAAACAGTGGAAACAGTGTCAGACTTTATTTTTTGGGGCTCCAAAATCACTGCAGATGGTGACTGGGGCCATGAAATTAAAAGACGCTTACTTGTTGGAAGGAAAGTTATGACCAACCTAGACAGCATATTCAAAAGCAGAGACATTACTTTGTCGACTAAAGTCCGTCTAGTCAAGGCTACGGTTTTTCCTGTGGTCATGTATGGATGTGAGAGTTGAACTGTGAAGAAAGCTGAGTGCTGAAGAACTGATGCTTTTGAACTGTGGTGTTGGAGAAGACTCTTGAGAGTCCCTTGGACTGCAAGGAGATCCAACCAGTCCATTCTGAAGGAGATCAGCCCTGGGATTTCTTTGGAAGGACTGATGCTAAAGCTGAAGCTCCAATACTTTGGCCACCTCATGCGAAGAGTTGACTCATTGGGAAAGACTGTGATGCTGGGAGGGATTGGGGGCAGGAGGAGAAGGGGACGACAGAGGATGAGATGACTGGGTGGCATCACCAACTTGATGGACATGAGTTTGAGTGAACTCTGGGAGGTGGTGAAGGAAAGGGAGGCCTGACGTGCTGCAATTCATGGGGTTGCAAAGAGTCGGACATGACTGAGCAATTGAACTGAACTGAACTGAACTTTAAGATATCTATACCTTCCAGCTAGTCCATTCTCTAAAACTGCACTGATCATGTCATATTGCTCCCTCTGTAAGCTAGTTTGGAGCGTTGACTGAAATAGTCATGGTAAAGTATTTTGATAATCATAAACACCATACAAATACAAGTTATTATGCTTATTTTACTAATATTTGCTTTTTCTTTAGATTGCAAGCTCAAACCCAGCAGTGACCTTCTTCTGTGAGCTCTTGAATAGCCCCTAGCAGATTCAGAGGCAGAATTCAATCAATACACAGCCAGGAAAGTTAGTAGATGTTAAAGAAAATCATTTAACTGGTTCCCTGCATTATGAAAATACACATTTCTGTAATATTACAGTGGCAAGGGTTATGGAACACCAAAGCTTGGCTTGATGTATCTGTGTTTAGAAAATAAGGCTGAGAAGACTTATCAAGGAGTAGCAGAGTGATAGTGAGTATGAAGCAAAAGGGAGAAGCAATGATGTTTTCATTCACTTCTGGCCTCATTACTCCAGAGAACTTTCTTCTCCTTAATGCATGTATGCAACTCCCTGAGTGTTAATGAAAGTGGTGTGTGCCCAATGAGGGGAGAAGAGAGCTAAGATTAAAAACCAACATCAATGATGCACATTTAATGAATTGGTCTTACAGTTTCATGCACTACTTCTTTAAAATTCTGATTTTTTTTAAAAAGTACATTAGCTGTGTCTATTTAGGGCCTAGAAGAAGTTCAAGGGGAAGAAATCACTTGCCTGAAAACTAAATAGTAAGTCTTTTCCACTGCAAACAAAAGCTTCTGGTCTTGGAGAAAATTTTTGAAAATTTACAACTTTGATGATTGTTGGAAAAATGTAGGGGTATGAGAGTAATTAATGGTTCTTCTGAGACATTGCCACATGCACCAAGCATTTGATGATTCTTTAAGACACTTTTTCTTAAAGTGTGGCCTTGGACCACTGACATCAGATTTATCTGAGTGCTCTGCAGAAGATGTTGTTTCGTGGTTACCAGTTTTGAAATTCTATTAAGTAGACAAGGATGGTGTTTAAATACTTTTGGTCTCTCTGTAACTGGCAAGCAGCCATATAAAGGAATGTTTGTGTGAAATATACGAACATTGGTGGGTACCAAAACATGTTAATTTGTATTTTATGTATGTATTAGAAAGAATATTGACTACGATGAAATTTAGACCTATGCTTTTGTCTTACAGGTTGCCACATATATAGTGAACATTAAATTTTAAACAGTTACATACACAATTTTTTCATTGAAATGGTTCCAGGAAACACATAATTTAACATCACATTTGAAAAGATTACTCTTCTGTATGGAGTAAATGCCATAAAAATGACAGCATTATCTCCTGAACACTTTGTACACTAATTCTGTTAAAATCCTATTAATTATTTTTCTAACATGACATGTTCTTCCAAGCCCATGCTGTTTTTTACATCCAAATTCTTGCAGTTTCACTCTTGCAGTTTCACTCTTATAGCAAATGAGTAGCCTTTGAATTTGAACTCTTGGTATTAAATCTTCTAATGCTTTGGCCACTCGTATTTATCAGTCATAAAGTCTTTGGTTTCAAGAAATGTTTTTTAGCAGCTACAATTTTATCTTATGTTCAGAAAATTTCTCCAAAGTATTGCTCTTATTTTCATAAGAAGTGTTATAGTGCTCCTAGTGTGAATTTCTGTAATTTCACAGAAAATAGCAGGAAATGAAATGATTCTAGCTTTCAGTACTTCAAATTGTATTGTTTGTTTGGTTTTTGACAGAATTTATTTTCATTACCCATAATAAGGACAAAGAGGAGTTGGAAGAGAGCTCAGGAAGAAAATGAGATAATTTTTTAAAATTCAGTTTAAGTGTTGGTTCTATTTTAACCGTAACCCTTTACGGTGTTTAGACAACTTTATTAAGCAACTAAGGACAGATGGAAATGTGAAAATTAAGCTCTTCATTAGCCTGATGCATTCATTAGATGATTATTAAGTTCATTCAGCCTTAAGCCCAAAGTCATCATCATCTTATTTTTTTCCAACCATCTATTTTTAATTTATGAAGCAAACAATTTGACTCTACCCAATCTTATGTGCTTCCACTGGAAAGATATGAAATGCACATGCTCACATAAACTTCTACAATAGAGAAAGAGATTTTAATTTAAAAAGTAGTTTCCTTACCAGAGCTTGCACTATGTTCATTTTCAAGAGTTGTTAACAAGACAACACAAGTATCACATCAAATAGCTATGGTACAGGGTCATTTGACTTTGCATTCAGATCAGATTTTCTGTTTCTGTTTGCAAATATTTGAACCATTCAAGATCTGGTTATGGGGCACTTTTCTCAGACAATTTCAAATAGAGACTCATAATAATATAACCAAGGACTTTGCTAATATTTTAACCTTGTGGAATTATACTTTCTCTTACCAAATGCATAACCTCATAGACAGACTTCCTAGGTGGTGCTAGTGATAAAGAACCCACCTGCCAATGAAGGAGACATGAGACTTGGGTGCAACCCCTGGACTATGGTCCAAAGTGTCCCAGAGTCAGACATGACTGAAGTGACTTAGCCCCAGCATGAGCCACCTAGACATGCGTGACTTTTGTCTACTCCTTCTTAGCCAAAGAGAATGAGATTTCCACTGGGGGTTGGGGAGCTCTTAGTAAACTAAGAAATTCAGGAAATAGTAGTTTCTTTAACAAACACTGGAATGGAACCACTCTTATCCCCTCCTCCAGAAAATTTCCTCCATTGATGTTTTGTAAGTGATTTGCTTCACACTACAGATGTTTCTATAGATCAGCACCTGCATATTTATGCTCATTTTAATCTATATTTACAGGACAGCTATCACTCTGAAATCAAAGCTTTGGAATCATAAATTGGGATAATCTCAATAAACAACATCAGGAAAGTTTGATGGCAAAAGTGTTTCAGAAACTATGAGACAAAGAGACTGGGGAAGGGAGAAGTGAGTTTTTATTTATAATTCCTGCCTCTCAAGAAACACTAGTTTTTAAACAAAAAGTAGTAGATGGTGCAGAAATTGTTTTAAATAAAAGGTTAATGCAGTACATATACACAATGGAGTATTACTCAGCCATTAAAAAGAATACATTTGAATCAGTTCTAATACTGTCTCTTATACACATCTAGATGTGTATAAGAGACAGGATGAACATAGATGCAAAAATCCTCAACAAAATTCTAAGAATCAGACTCCAACAACACATTAAAAAGTTCATACACCATGACCAAGTGGGCTTTATCCCAGGGATGCAAGGATTCTTTAATATCCGCAAATCAATCAATGTAATTCACCACATTAACAAATTGAAAAATTTATACAGAGTGAAGTAAGCCAGAAAGAAAAACACCAATACAGTATACAGTATACAGTATAATATGGAATTTAGAAAGATGGTAATGAGAACCCTGTATGCAAGACAGCAAAAGAGACACAGATGTGCAGAGCGGACTTTTGGACTCTGAGGGAGAGGGAGAGGGAGAGGGTGGGATGATTTGGGAGAATAGCATTGAAATATGTATACTATCATGTAAGAAATGAAAAAAAAAGTGAAAGACCATGTTTAAAATAAATAAATTAAAAAAAAAAAAGGTTAATGCAGAGTCCCCATCCTAGACAATTTTGTAAACCAATCAGGAATTCAAAGTCCACCTGACACATTCTGTGTCTTTTTATTTCTAAAAAGATTTTATCAGGAGAATTATAAACCAATCACAACACATGGGTCTTTCTTTTTTTTTTTCTTAAAAAATTTTTTTAAATTAGAGAATAATTACTTTACAATATTGTGATGGTTCCTGGCATACATCAACATGAATTGGCCACAGGTATACATATATCGCCTCCCTCCTGAAACCCCATCCACTTTCCTCCCCGTCCCACCCCTCTAGGTTGTCATAGAGCACAAACTTTGGGTTCCCTTTTCCATACAGCAAACTCTCCCTGGCTATCTATTTTGCATATGGTAATGTATATGTTTCAATGCTATTCTCTCAAACCATTCTAACTTCTTATTCCCTCTCTGTGTCCAAAAGTCTTTTCTTTATGTTTGTATATCCTTTGCTGTCCTGCATGTAGGATCTTCAGTACTTTCTAGATTCCATATATATGTGTTAATATATGATATTTGTCTTCCTCTTTCTGATTTCACTGTATATAACAGGCTCTACTTTCATCCACTTGATTAGGAATGACTCAAATGAGTTATTTTTCATAGTTGAGTAATATTCCATTGTGTATATGTACTACAACTTCCTTATCCATTCATCTGTCAATGGACATCTAGATTGCTTCCACATCCTAGCTACTGTAAATAGTGCTGCAATGAATATTGGAGTAGTGCTGTTAGTTGATGCAGTTGTGAAAGGCTTCTTGCAGGAGTAGAGAAAATTCTGAGTGCTGAAAGATAAAAGTATTATAGTTAAGTTCATAGAAAAAAAAAAACAAAGGTTATTTTAGACTGTAAACTCCATGAGAGTAGGAAGTATATACATTCACTATTATGTGCCAAGTAACTACTACACAGTTTGGCTGAATTGTTTGGAAGCAAGTTGAGTAGAGATATCAGGGAAGCCAAAGACACTTGCTTCTGGGAAGAAAAGCTATGACCAACCTAGACAGAACATTAAAAAGCAGAGAAATTCATTGGCCAAAAAGGGTCCATTTAGTCAAAACTGTGGTTTTTCCAGTAGTCATGTACAGATGTTAGAGTTGGACCATAAAGAAAGCTAAGAGCCAGAGAATTGATGCGTTTGAGCTGTGGTGTTGAAGAAGACTCTTGAGGGTCCCTTGGATTCAAGGAGATTAAACAAGTCAGTCCTAGAGCAAATCAGTCCTGAATATTCATTGGAAGGACTGGTGCTGAAGCTGAAGCTCCAATACTTTGGTCACCTGGTACAAAGAATTGACTCATTGGAAAAGACCCTAACTCTGGGAAAGACTGAAGGTGAGAGGAGAAGGGGATGATAGAAGATGAGATGGCTGGATGGCATCACCGACTCAATGGACATGAGTTTGAGCAAGCTACGAGAGTTGGTGATGGACTGGGAGGCCTAGAATGCTTCAGCCCATGGGTTGCAAAGAGTTGGACATGACTGAGTGACTGAACTGAGCTGAACTAGAAGAGCAGAAAGAAACTTCTGCAGGAAATGGCAAAAGTTGACCTACTCTAAAGAAAAGGTGTATTCTGGGGTGAATGGTCTGGACTCAGGAAGAAAGGCATGACACAGACTATATTATTGATGCCTGTGCCTGTGCTGTGCTTTACCACTCAGTCCTGTCTGACTCTTTGCGACCTCATAGACTCTAGCCCACAAGGCCCCTCTGTCCCTTGAGATTCTTCAGGCAAGAATGCTGGAATGCATTGCCAAACCTTCCTCCAGGGCATCTTCTCAACCCAGGGATAGAACTCAGGTCTCCCACATTGCAGGCAGATTCTTTACCATCTAAGCCCCCAAAGAAGCTTGCAAATACTGGAGTAGATAGCTTAAGCCCTTCTCCAGGGGATCTTTCCAACCCAAGAATTGATCTGGGGTCTTTGGCATTGCAGGCGAATTCTTAACCAGCTGAGTTGGAAGCCCATATTATTGATACAAATGTTCAAGCAGCTATAAAGACAAATTATAAGTGACCTGATGCAGAAGTGATTACTGTTTTTTTTTTTTTTCCAGTGAAATTCTGGGTTTATCTAGTTCTTCAGAAATGTGCATCTTTGATTGCTTTTATATTGACTAAGCTGTATCATAACTCAGGAGAGGTAGAAGTTAGGTTGTAAAAACTGATGGTGATGCAAACAAATTTTTATAAAATTGATTTCTATTCTGTAGAAGATATAAGCCCAAACATTAGATTTTATTGTCTTATAAAATATTGACCATTTCTGCAACTTAGCATTCTTGGTTTTATATAATGTTGCTTACTCAATAAGTCATGTCTAACTATTTGCGATCCCATGGACTGTAGCCTTCCAGGCTCTTCTGTCCATGGGATTTCCCAGACAAGAATATGGAGTGGGTTGCCATTTCCTCCACCAGGATATCTTCTCGATCAAGGGACAGAACCCACAAATCTGCATAGCAGGTGGATTCTTCACCACTGAGCCACTAAGGAAACCAGTTTTATATATACACATATAAATATATGTATTTGTGTTCAGTTACGGACTCACGTCCCACTCTTTGCAACTGCATGGACCGTAGCCCACCAGGCTCCTCTGTCTGTGGTATTCTCCAGGCGAAAAATACTGGAGTGGGCTGCCATTGCTTTCTCCAAGATATACAAATATATATATGCTGTACCTATATTTGTACATATATAGATATATATGGATACACATATATATGTACATACTGTTCATACTGTTCATGGGGTTCTTTATTTAAAAGCAGAGACATTGTTTTGCCAACGAAGGTCCGTCTAGTCAAAGCTATGGTTTTTCCAGTAGTCATGTATAGATGTGAGAGTTGGACCATAAAGAAGGCTGAGGGCTAAAAAACTGATGCATTTGAACTGTGGTGCTGGGGAAGACTCTTGAGAGTCCCTTGGACTGCAGGGAGATTCAATCAGTCAATCCTAAATTAAATCAATCCTGAATATTCATTGGAAGGGTTGATGCTGAAGCTAAAGCTCCAGTACTTTGGCTACCTGATGGATAGAGCCGACTCCTTGGAAAAGACCCTGATGTTGGGAAAATTAAAGGCAGGAGGAGAAGGGGACAACAGAGGACGAGATGGTTGTATGGCTTCACCAACTCAATGGAAATGAGTTTGAGCAATCTCCTGGAGATGGTGAATAACAGGGAAGCATGGTGTACTGCAGTTCATGGAGCTGCAGAGAGACAGACGTGACTGAGGGACTGAACAACAACAATGATAATCAGACTTCAGCACTGGGGCTTCCCTGGTAGCTCAGTTGGTAAAGGCTCTGCCTGCAACGCAGGAGACCTGGGTTCAATCCCTGGGTTTGGAAGATCCCCTAGAGAAGGGAAAGGCTGCCCACTCCAATTATCTAGCCTGAAGAATTCCATGGACTGTACAGTCCATGAGTCAGACACAACTTGGCAGATGGTGCCATAATAATTATGACATCACTGATGTAATGAACATGAACTTGGGCAAACTCCTGGAGATGGTGAAGGACAGGGGAGCCTGGCATGCTACAGTCCATGTGGTCTCAGAATTGGACATGACAGGGAAAATGAACAACAACAGTAATAATTATGTATATTTTAGCAACTTATTAATTTATATTCTTATACTTATTTTTATGTAAGAAACCCTATATTCAAGAACTAGTTAAGACATAAATGAATAAATAAACTCAATGTTGCAATGATTTTACTTCCTTCACTTTGACATTACTCATAATTTTGTTATGTTAGTAATTTCTCTTTTACCTTCTCTATATTAATGTTCCTAATTTCAGATAAAAACATCAGAGATTAGTTTTTTTTTTTTAGCTCAGCATCCCAAACTTCCCTGATCCTTCTGCTCTCTAAATTTGAATAAGGCAAAAATTTATCTTTCTTTTCTTTTCAAGTATTGAAAGCTAAATCTAGGAATGAAAGAAAATGGAAACTAAATGAAAAGCCAAACGAATTTTACTTAAGCAGTTACAGCTTTCACAGTGAATGATTTGGAACTCTTCAGTGTTACTTAGTGAATGTAATCACATGTATTTGTCTTGTTGAGAATTATATTGTGACATATGCATGGTAAGCAGGACTGCTATTATATAAATTTCCTAAGATTTATCACTTGCAGTTGCAGAGTACAAAATGAAAGCCTGCTTGAAGTTTTCTTGACAAAAATATTTTCATTATTTAAATAAACCTTGTGTATGTAAGTTGTTAACTAATTAATAAGACTAATAATCTCATTAAATTTAAACATTATTTGAGTTCAGTGATAGAAATGCCTAAAATGTTTAGTAAGTGAAATAGAAGGGGAAAATGGGATGGTGTTCTGAAGTGCAGGCTGCTGCTGCTAAGTCGCTTCAGTCGTGTCTGACCCTGTGCAACCCCATAGACAGCAATGCACCAGACTCCTCTGTCCTTGGGATTCTCCAGGCAAGAATACTGGAGTGGATTGATTGCCATTTCCTTCTCCAATCTGAAGTGCAGGACAGGATTCAAAGTTCACTGGTGGCAAAATATAATAGTCTATGATATAGTTTTCCCTTCTTTTATTTTCCTAATTGTTTTAATTCATCTTTTTTTTTTTTTTCCAGCATACACTCTTACATGTCTTCTTATATTTTCTTCTTATTGCATTTCTCTTATTAGGATTACCTTCCCTTTCAGTTGATGCTTCAGTATTATTCCTTTTGTCTTCTTGAAATGGCAGCTTTGCATGCAGACAGAATGAGAGGAATGTCATGAGGTGAATGATTTGGAGTGCAATAAACAGATAAAGGTGCTTCTCTGGTAACTCGGCTGGTGAAGAATCCTCCTGCAATTCAGGACACCACAGTATGGTTCTTGTGCTGGGAAGTTCCCCTGGAGAGAAGGGATATGTTACCCACTCCAGTATTCTTGGGCTTCCCTGGTGGCTCAGATGGTAAAGAATCTGCCTGCAATGTGGGAGACCTAGGTTCGATCCCTGAGTTGGGAAGATACCCTGGAGGAGGGCATGGCAACCCACTCCAGTATTCTTGCCTGGAGAATCCCCATGAACAGGGGAGCCTGGCAGGCTACAGTCCCTGGGGTCACAAAGAGACAGACACAACTGAGCAACTAAGCACAGCACATCACAGACACATAAAGAGATAGCATATTAAAAAGCAGAGACATCACTTTGCTGATAAAAGTCCCTATAGTCAAAGCTATAGTTTTTCCAGTAGTCATATACAGATATGACAGTTGGACAGTAAAGAAGGCTGAGCACTGAAGAACTGATGGTACTGGAGCAGACTCTTAAGAGTCTCTTGGACAGTAAGGAATTCAAACCAGTCAATCCTAAAGGAAATCAACCTGAATATTCATTGGAAGGACTGTTGCTGAAACTGAAGCTACAATACTTTGGCCACGTGATGTGAAGAGCCAACTCATTCGAAAAGACTCTGAAGCTGGGAAAGATTGAAGGCAAAAGTAGAAGAGGACAGCAGAAGATGAGATGGCTAGACTGAATCACTGACTCAATGAACGTGAATTTGAGCAAACTCTGGGAGATGGTGAAGGACAGGAAAGTCTGGTATGCTGCATCCATGGGGTCACAGAGACTTAGTGACTGAACAACAACAAACACGTAAGGAAAGAATCCATGGATCTGCTCAAATCCATGTTTGGTAGAAACCCTAGGGTACATAAATCAGGAGAAAGGCAATGGTGAAAAGAGGCCTCTATTTATAGTCTTTCAACTGATTTCTTTCTTCTTCAGTGGTTAAATATTTGCCATTACTGTTATCAGCACCACAGTTGGTTCCATAATTATCTGAAGAATATATAGAATTCAAGTAAGCAATGAGCACTAGTTTTATATTTTTTAGACTAATATCATGATTAAAGAAAACATTTCTGTTTTATTTTACTCCCAAATAATTTAAATGAGTGATTAAATAGTATGGAGGACATTAAGTTTTCCAAATGTAAATTTCTGGATGGCAATGAAATGACACTAGCTGACTGCAACCTGCTGCCCAAGCTGCACATTGTCAGGGTGGTGGCAAAAAAATACCACAACTTTGATATTCCGAAAAGAATGACTGGCATCTGGAGATACCTAAGGGAGGTTGAAATAGCATACAGTGATGTAGCCAAGAGACTTACCAAATAAAAGAGCACTTACAAGAGAAGTGCCTTCCAAAAAAAAACAACTAATAGTAAGATATTATCTTGAAACTGAGTTTATTTCTACATTTTGGCTAGTAAATTCTTGGCTTCATTCATCCCATATAAATTCAATTTTATCTCCATAATTTAATAAGAGTGTAGCTTTAGGATATCTACTGCTTAGGGGAAAGAATTTCATTATTAATACTACCTTAGAATAGAAATTAATTTCTAATTATGTACTGAGAAACAATTCCTTAAAAAAATCCTCTGAAATAAGGTCAATATTATTTCCAAAGATGAAGCTTTAATTGCTGCTTTGTCAGTTAACCTATTTTATTGGCAAGACTCACTGTATATAACAGTTGAATGATTATAACATTTTTATCTGTTCTCTATTTCATACTCATAGGCATCCTATTGCCGAGGTCCAGCCCTGGTGGATCTAGGGTGATTAGAAGGTGGGGACGGAGTCAGTGTCCTAGGAAAAAACTTATTTAATTACAGATATATAGAGAGATTAGAAACAGATAATGTAGTAGGAAAATCAGTGGAGAAAAAGAGGCTGAATCATCCATGCTCCAGATGGGAATTCAGCCAGAAAATGGGGAGCAAGAAAGAAACAACATGGGGGAATCAGTCTTTCCAGAAACTGATCCCATCCTTTTTATTTTTAGGTTTGCTTATATACCTTTTGTTATACATAGGGATGAATACAGAGTCATGTGGGGGTCAGCAGTCCTGAGCTTTATCAAAATCAGGTGCTTTACATAAAAAAAGGTCTTAGGGATTTTACATCATCTTCTGGCCATGGGGCCTGCTGACATTTACAATTCTTTCTTTCTGATAACCAAAAACCTTATTTTTTCCAAGCTGTATTTTCTTAAACCAGGTGCCTCCCTCCAAATAAAGTTGCATTCCTATAGGGTGAGGGTGTAGTGAGTTACAATCAAGAAAGGAATTTATTTAACCCAAGGTTAACATGATTAATCTTAAAGGTTAATACTTATTTCTCCTATATGCTAGTTATATTCATTATAAGGGCAGGGAATATGGAGATTTAGCAGCAAACATCAGCCCAACAAATGAAAACCCTTTCACCAATGTTCCCCTTAAGATCTATTTAGTCTTAAGATAGTGATAAAGTTACATTTTTACATAGCAAGGACACAGTGATTTATAACAAAGTACAGTGATCTATTACAAAAGAGAAAATTCATTAACTCAAAAAGTCTAGTATTGCTAACCTTAAAAACTACTATATTTCCTTTTCTATATTCCAAATACATTGATTAATATACTCCCAGATGCCTAAGGATATGGAGGCAATCATTGACTCAACAATGAGAAAAGCCCTATGCTAATTAAGACTCTCAAAATACTCCAAAACTCTCTGTGCTGTTTATGGTTGAGAGGTAGTAAACAATCATGTGTGTAGTGGCAGGAGTATGGAAAATCCTGTCACACAAGCTAGTTTGCCAGCAGAGAGGTTTGACCCTAGACACCCTTGTCACACCCAGGGCAGGGAATTAGCAGCAATTATTGGCACAACAAATGAAAAACCCTTCACCAATATAATTCCTAACCAACCCACTATACTAATAATTTCTAACTTCCCAAAAGAATTTGCCTTTAGTAAGTCTAAAACATCTCATGCCTCTCACAGGTGGGGGCTGTAAACAATCACATGTGGCTGGACAAACCTATACAGGCAGGCTAGATAAACTTCAGAGGAGTTTGTAAGTTGAAACAACTCTTATCACGCCCAGGAACTTTTATTGACTTGGAGCTGCAAGTTAACTCCTTCTCTGAGAGAAATAGTGATGGGGGAGAGCCCCCTGTAAAGTCAAAGGTGTAGGTGAGAGCATAAAACAGACTCTTATTTTGGGGGTAGATGCTCGGGAACAGCGGGTTTCCTGAGGCTTGATTACACCTTTGTGTATGCCAAACCTCCTTCCTCATGACCTTTGCCATGGGTGGAGTTCCTCATGCTGGCTCCCAGCACCCTATGTTCAAGATAGGCTAGTAATATTATTTCTACTTTTAATATGAGCAAATAATATCTTAGTAGCCCACTAGCAGAAATCTAAAATATTCAGTTCAGTTCAGTTTGGTCGCTTAGTCATGCCTGACTCTTTGTGACCCCATGAATCACAGCACGCCAGGCCTCCCTGTCCATCACCAACTCCCGGAGTTCACTCAAACTCATGTCCATCTGTTAGGACCAAATTGCAGCCAATAAAGATTGGCCAATTAGTAAATACCAGGAAACCCCTGCAGCCAATCTGCCCTTGTCAACTTCCTATCTTTGTTCTGAGCCTATAAATACTGCTGTAGTTCTGGGCTCAGGGCTCTCGTCAAGACTCCACTGTGCTGGATGAGACGGGAGCCCTAGCTCGAGCTAGCAATAAACCCCTTTTTGCTTTTGCATTGCTGTGGACATCTTATTCTCTCAGTTTTGGGGACTCGGACTGCGGGCGTAACACATAGAGTTGGTGATGTCATCCAGCCATCTCATCCTCTGTTGTCCCCTTCTCCTCCTGCCCCCAATCCCTCCCAGCATCAGAGTCTTTTCCAGTGAGTAAACTCTTCGCATGAGGTGGCCAAAGTATTGAAGTTTCAGCTTCAGCTTGGTAGGCTATAAATAAAACATAGGTCTTGTAACACCAAATAATATGTATGTCTTTCCTAGTAAAACATATTTTGTCTATTAGTAGGGCTTTGTTTTCATTTTATAAGATACATTTTTTCAGCACTCTGTTTAAGAAATAAGTTTATGGTTGTATTTGTACATGTTCTGCAAACCAGTTGGAAATACATCAAATGTCACTTTTATAATGTGAAATTATTTTTTCACCATTTTTTATTTTGCTACTTACTAGCCATGTGACCTTAAACGTTGCTTAAAAGCTCAGAGTCTGTTTTCTCATGCCCCCGGAAATGGAAATAATAATTTTACCAACCACAGACAGTTTCTTTGTAGATTATATGAGCCAATATATTTAAAGTACTTAGCATAGGGCCTGGCACACTGTAAATGCTATATAAATGTTAGTTATTAATAGCATCATCATCATTAATCCTTTTTAAAATATGGCATCAATGCTTGGATGAGGAATAAAATTTGCCAGTGTGTTTACATGATCTTTTAAGACAAAGAATAAATGTAAAATTATGTAAGAAATGAACAAAATTGCTTCTAGGAAAAGAATAATAAAAGTTATAATTAAGGAATAAAACTAGGTCTCAACTTTCTTTTTATTAAAAGTAAGAAACATAAATTGTATGTTTATTGATAACTGAATAATGGAACAAAGTCTAGATTTAAAATATAGCTATTAAGGAAGCTATGTGAGGACTATTACACAGTAAGTATTAGAGATTTTCCTATGTATGTTTAATATTGGTTGCCTTCAAATGTCACCTGAGATGAACAGTTATTAATCAGGATATTAATAGGAAAATGGTAACTCAGTATGGTGCTTCAAACACTGATCCTCATTCTCATTGTGATATAGTGATGTAGCTAGAGATGCAGAATGTGGTATAGTTGATCTTAACTCTATAAAATAATGAAAAGATTAGCACAGTTCAGTTTAATTGCTCAGTCATGTCTGACTCTTTGTGACCCTATGGACTATAGCACACCAGGCTTCCCTGTCTATCACCAACTCCTGGAGCTTACTCAAATTCATGTCCATTGAGTTAGTCATGTCATCCAACCATCTCATCCTCTGTTGTTTTGAAAATGAATAAGGAGGATTACAGACATCAGTGTTCAGTTAGAATATAGTCATATCAGCTGTGGCCTCTTTCAGCTGTAGCCTCTTTTTCAGCTGTAGCTAAAAAGTGGCCTTGAAGGTTTATCTTCTTGGGCACATGACAATGATAACCAAAATTCCCAGGAAGTTAAGTCCTGAGGCAATAGTTGGATTAGGAATAAATCTTTGTATCTTCAGTAGTTTTGCAGAAAGGAATTTAGAGATATGGTCTGCAACTGTTCAAGAAATTCCTAGCTTAAGGAGCAGTGCAGAAGATCCTGAGTGAAGAGGTACAGTAAAAAAAATAATTACAGTGAAGTTGAGCAGAATTCAGTAGGGAATCTCAAATAATACAAAAAACAATATGTGCATGAAGAGTTCTTAACCCTGACTTTCCAGAAAAACAAAACAAATCTTAGTTCTAGCTATGGGCTGTCTTAACAGTTAATTTATTTTTCAGATTATTTTCTCTAAATATTATAGGTAGATCATTAGGGAGATTGGTACAATTGATATTCTCTGAGAACTGCACATGTACCTTCTCTTGAGTTCAAGAAAACACCTTGCATTCCTAGCTTTTGATTTACGATCTTCCCAATTTTGATTCCTTTTCTAGTAACCAGATCAAATATTTTAGTGGTATTATTCAGAATTTTGGCAAAGTTTTAACTATGACATATAGAACTCTGTACTTTTTATTTTCCTCTTTTGAATTAAAGTGAGACTTAAGTAAGGCAGATAACAGCATTCCAGTATTCTGTGGATAAGGATAATCAGATTGTCTATGTTTATATCTAGTTCTTAGTATTCTTCTTCCAAAGTTTGATGGTTTTAATAAAGTGAAAACTGTCTTATTGTAGTCTGATCTCTGACATTAACATTGTAGTAAGAGGTTTGCAAATCTTTAAGAAAACTTTTGGTGATACTGAGAACATAATATTTATCAGAATGAACACAAATAAAAAGTTCTGTACTTTCCCTTAAAGCTGTGGTACATATACACAATGGAGTATTACTCAGCCATTAAAAAGAATACATTTGAATCAGTTCTAATAAGATGGATGAAACTGGAACAGATTATACCTAGTGAAGTAAGCCAGAAAGAAAAACACCAATACAGTATACTAACACATATATACGGAATTTACAAAGATGATAATGAGGACCCTGTATGCAAGACAGCAAAAGAGACACAGATGTGTAGAGCAGACTGTTGGGTAGTTATTTCTTTAATTCATGGTCAGGTAGAATATTCCAACTGTAATAAAGTGGCCTGAAATATGTTTTAAAAGGAGAATATTAAGATAGTATAAGAAAGTACAATTTTTATAGTCAAGAAAATATTTTTCAATAACGTTTGTCTTTATTAGACATTATTTCCCTGGATATGTACTCAGAGGTAAAAAATGTTTCAGTTCTTGTTCTCTATCTGCTCAGGGCTTTGCAAACATTTTAGTGATTTATATTTTTCTTAGACATGAGTGAGATTGAAAACTTTCCTGCAATACTTCTACTGTTTTTAGTTCCAGTTTTCCATATATTTCCAATTGATCAATTTATTTAAGAAGTTTGCCACCTCTCCGAATAAATGGATTTTCAAATATATCAACATGTATTGCATCAATTTGCCAAACAGTATCAGACAGGGAAAATACACAAAGCATGTTTTAGCAATCGATGCTCACACACACACACGATCATATATTTGTCATATATATTATGCATGTATATATTTTATACATAATTCAGCAGAGTAAATGTATTGTTTATTATATAGGTGTTTTGTAAATCTGACTAAACAGCAGCATTCAAAACCAGTTATAACTATTCTTTCAAATTGGTCATTGGACATTATATTGGTCTGTGAATAGCATATATATTTCATATATGTGGCTCCTATTTCTCTTCATTAGTAACACATACAAAGATATGAACCCAGTCACATTAATGGTAAAAATTCCATTAAAATAATTCTTCATTCACCATGTGTTCTTTGTCTATGCTCATGACCATTCTTTATTGGAAAGGGAGGAATTAGCATCAGGCCTACAATCTCTTTATTCTCTATTTGGAAGACCCAGGAAAGAGAAAGGAATGAGTTCTAAAATACACCTTAATCATTCTGATTACAGAAGTTCTGATAAGTATACCATTAGGGCTTAGTAAAAGGAATGAGCTCTTCTGTGAAATGCTTTTAGCAGTATGTACCTGTCTACATGTATCTTACCTGTCAAACTTTGAAATCCTTCTGAGTTATGAGAAGGAAGAAGCATTAGCAAGTATGCTGTTATTGGTCACCCTCCGGGTGACCCATATATCTGAGCTAGAAAAGCCCTACCATGGTGGGAAATATGTGGATCCAGAGAAGGGATAAACTGTGGCAAACAAAAGGTGTTCATTAGTGAATCATGAACTTAAATAAGAATATAATCAAATTATTTGCACAGGAGTACCTCAGAGCAAGAGAAGATTGCTAACTATCTCTGTTCAATCTGGCATTCACTAGTGGCAGATGCTGGAAGAAACCTCTGGATCTGTTTTTCCCAGAAAAGAAGTATTGGGCTCTTGATGATTTATTGACTTTGCCCAAAAACTCCACCTAGATAATTTCGTGAAAAGAGGTGGCATAGTACCCTTGATAACTCAGCTTATCACTGCTGCTGCTGCTAAGTCACTTCAGTCGTGTCCGACTCTGTGTGACCCCATAGACGGCAGCCCACCAGGCTCCCCCGTCCCTGGGATTCTCCAGGCAAGTATACTGGAGTGGACCGCCATTTCCTTCTCCAATGCATGAAAAAGAAAAGTGAAAGTGAAGTCGCTCAGTCTGTCCGACCATTAGCAACCCCATGGACTGCAGCCCAGCAGGCTACTCCGTCCATTGGATTTCCAGGCAAGAATACTGGGGTGGGGTGCCATTGCCTTCCCCGTATCACTAGCCACCTACTACCACTTGATTCATGGTTTATAGTCTATATTTACCATTCTGGTTATTTTTCTGATTACCTGGGGAAAATACTACCAATGAATCAACGAGGGTGGAGAATACTGAACAGCAGAGCTTCTGTCATTTTGTGTGGCTGTTAATCAAAATGATACAGCTGAGACAGCTGCCTGGGTATGACAGAAAGCAGATTGCTTCTGTTTCCCAACATGTCAGAAGTTTGTTTGCTACTTTGAATATATGGAATGTCAATGTCAGTGAAATGCATTTAAAGAAGGTGTAAATGGAACCTGAAGAGCCTCAAGAGAGTTTGCATGTGCTTTGGTATCCTAATTATACCAACAATACCCTCTGGAGTTATATAAGGGATATTTACATGATACCTTATATCACAGCAGTTGGGGATACACTAGGGGGTCAAATATATCTAAGAGTTTCACAGGGCACAGTGTTTTAGAGAATGTAGTTACCAGAAGTGAACAAAAACAATACAATTTAGATAGCAGTAATACATATTTTAGATTGATAGAACTGACCATCCAGCCTAAAATAATCTGTGAAAGATTTAAGGAGTTAATCTTGTAATAATAAGTGTGGCCAAATGGCACAGTGTTTTAGAGAAGTAGTCACCAGAAGTGAACAAAAACAATAAAATATAGATAGCAGTAATATATATTTTAGATTGATAGAACTGACCATCCAGTCTAAAATAATCTGTGAAAGATTTAAGGAGTTAATCTTGTAATAATAAGTGTGGCCAAATGACACTACACTAAGATTTGACATTAGGTGCCAAAGACTTGCTAAAGCAAATATGAACACTAGTGAGAACTAGAGGGGTCTCTATTTCAGAGAACGACCATGACTGGAGTCAACCTGGAAGATTTAATAAAGATATAAGCAAATGGATAAATTGAATAATAATTCTCATGGAAAATCAATAGCAATGTTGGAAGAAATCTTATACTTTCATATTGAAAAGACTTTAGAATATAGCATTTTTAAAAGTCAATGGTTAGTGCTAGAGGGGAACAGGAAGTTGTATTGGTGGGATATGTTGCAAGTCTAATTTAAGGCATGTTGTCAGCGGAAACTGTGGCAAATACTATTCTCTGATGCCATTGTTCACAAAATAGCACTGAACTTTTCTTCTCTATAATGAGTAGATTGAAATTAGGTAGATAAAATAATGGCACTTTTTCCCTATTATGATATTGCATAGTGGCACTTGGAAGCCAGTACTTGTAAAACCTATATGATATATTTAGAATATGGTTATGACCACCAAAAAAATGAAGTCCTGAATTTACTGAAGGATACCAATTAATGAGGGTTTTAATACATAAGAATCTCTGTTGCAAAGAATAATTATGCTGTATATATTTTTCTTTTAATGAAACCACTGGGGAAAGGGCAGTAAGCCCTGTAAAACACATTATAAAGATGAAGACACATTGCCCCTAGAGAGAGGATTAAAAATAACCTCTATAGTCAATGGAGAGGGAAAGGAAACCAGCTGTGTTCATATCATTAGACATCTCCTGCCACTGGGGAAAAGTTAGAAACTAGGAAAATCTCAACCTCTTAGACCCAGGGAGATACACAGATAGAGATAGATATATGGAGAAGGAAATGGTAACCCACTCCAGTATTCATGCCTGGAAAATCCCATGGACCTAGGAGTTTAGTGGGCTGTACAGTCCATGGGGTCACAAAGAGTTGGACACAACTGAGTGACTTCACTTCACTTCATATATATATATTTTTCTTTTTTTTTTCTTTTTTACCTGTTTGCTATCACCATCTTAGCAAATCTGAAGCAACTGTCAAGAACTTACCCGAGCCTGTTAAAGTTGAGCTGCCAAGAGTCAGAGTGGGCAATACAGATAACAAGCTGGAATGAAAGTAACATTGAAGCCCTTAATCTCTTACTGGAATAGTGTAGAAAGAAGTTAAACTGGAGAAAGCAGTTCTCTGTTCCACGTCCTCATATGGAATGGCTCAGCTGCTGAAAGTTGAATCAAATCAGCAAAGACATTGTTGTCATCTCACTATAGGATAGGGACCCTGAACAAATAGTGCTTGCAATTTGATGGACCCGAATGCTAGAAGAGGGATAGAGAAAGGGGCTAGAAGTGGATAAATACTGATTCAGAGTAGTGTCTTTAACATTTCCTTTCTTTCCCTATTAAAGAGGCCTCAAAACAGGCCTTAGGAAGGTGTTTGCCAAATGGCCCAGGTAAAGAAGCTTCTTATGAAACAAAACTAAGTGAAGGTTACAAAATTCCAGCTGAGCTATTTAAAATCCTGAAGGATGAAACTATTAAAATGCTGTGCTCAGTATGTCAGCAAATTTGGAAAACAGCAGTGGCCACAGGACTGGAAAAGGTCAGTTTTCATTCCAGAAGAGCAATCTCAAAGAATGTTCAAACTACTATACAATTGCACTCATTTCACATGCTAGAAAGGTTAGACTTGAAATCCTTCAAGCTAGACTTCAACAATACATGAGACTTCAACAATACATGAACCAAGAACTTCCAAATGTACAAGCTGGGTTTAGAAAAGGTAGAGGAACCAAAAATCAAATTGTCAACATTTGTTGGATCATGGAGAAAGCAAAGAAATTTACTTCATTGCTTCATTGACTATGCTAAAGCCTTTGACTGTATGGATCACACAAACTGGAAAATTCTTCAAGAGATGGGAATACTAGACCACCTTACTTGTTTCCTGAGAAACCTGTATCAGATCAAGAAGTAACAGTTAGAACCAGACTTGACTCAATGGACTGGATCAAAACTGGGAAAGGAGTATTTTAAGGCTGTATATTGTCACTCTGCTTATTTAACTTATATGCAGAGTATATCATGCAAAATGCCAGGCTGGATGAATTACAAGCTGGAATCATGATTGCCTGTAGATAAATTCATTAGAATTGTTCCATACCATCTTACAGAAAAATCCAAAAAAATTTTTTGGCAAACCCAGTGATTAAATAGCAGAGATTTCTTTTTTTGGCTTTCTTTTGAATCTGAAGTTGTCAAGGTTTGTCCTTACTTTAGAAATAAAAAGATTCTTGAAAAAAAAACTAGAAATAAAATACTTTTGATAAAACAAAAGATGAAAAATAATATTACTAATATATATCAATAAAACTGAGAAAATGCATTCAAAACAAAAAATTCACTTCTGTGAATTTTCCAGGTTTAAAGAATAAACTATAGTGCTGAAAGGAATGGTGCTGAAGATCTTAAAAGTGTATCAGGGATCTCAGTTTTGCTATTGTAGACATTATAACCCTCAACTTGTGAAACTTTGCCAGCAAAAATACTTCACTATTTAAAATCATAGTTACAATCAGCTTTAAAAATATGAAACACTCTTCAAAGAACATTTCTTTTATTCATGACACTTAAAAAGCAATTTATTTTCCTGTAAAGATATGAGCAGATCACTCAAGCCTTTTATATATGCAGAGTTTCAAAGTTGGTATATACATTGTCACCCTACTAATTTTAGCATGATGATAGTGATGATTCCCAAGTGGTGCAGTAGTAAATAAAGAATATGCCTGCCAGTGCGGGAAACACAAGAGACACAGGTTCAACCCATAAGTTCAGATGATCTCCTGGAATAGGAAATGGCACCCCACTCCAGTATTCTTTCCTGGTAGCTCAGTTACTGAGTTGCCAGTAACTGAGCAGGTAGCTCAGCTGCCTGCAATGCAGGAGAACCCGGTTCGATTCCTGGGTCAGGAAGATCCGCTGGAGAAGGGATAGCCTCCCCACACCAGTATTTCTTGGGCTTCCTTGGTGGCTCAGCTGGTAAAGAATCTGCCTGCAATGAAGGAGACCTGGGTTTGATCCCTGGGTTGGGAAAGTACCCTGAAGAAGATAACGGCTTCCCATTCTAGTTTTCTGGCCTGGAAAATTCCATGGACTGTATAGTCCCTGGGGTTGCAAAGAGTCGGACATGACTGAGCCACTTTCACTTTTTCCAGTATTCTTGCCTGGGAAATTTGATAGGCAGAGAAGCCTGGCGGGCTACAGTCCATGGGGCCACAAGGAGTCAGACACAGCTGAGTATCTGAGCACAGAGCACAGAGTTGATTTACATTGATAGTATTGACCAATTTGGTCCTGAGAATTTTCTTTAATATTACTTCATTTAGTTTTTCTTTTACAAGGAAGAATAGGAGTTAGTCACATGCCATGTGATTTTGGAGAAGACTGGAAGGTCCCTGGAAGGACTGCAAAGAGTCAATCCTAAAAGAAATCAACTCTGAATATTCATTGGAAGAACTGATGCTGAAGCTCCAATACTTTAGCCACCTGATGCGAAGAGCCAACTCATTAGAAAAAAACCTTGATACTGGGAGAGACTGAAGGCAGGAGGAGAAGGGGACAACAGAGGATGAGGTGGTTGAATGGCATCACTGACTCAATGGATATCAGTTTGAGCAAGCTCTGGGAAACGGTGAAGGAAGTGGAAGCCTGGCATGCTGCAGTCCGTGGGGTTGCAAAGATGGAGTGACTGAACAAAAACAACAGCAACAACAGTAATAATCTTCATAAAAGTTAACTTTCCTATCAGTGTCTTCTTCCCAGGAAACTCAACCTAAGATAATTGATATCAGAAGTGGATCAAAAAAGTAGGTAAAAGGGTGATGTGTTATGGCTGGATTGCTTGCTGCCAGACTGGCAATAAGGACCTCTCTCTGATGTTTCCTATTGGTGGACACAGATAATTCCTGGCACAAGATAAAAGTGCAATTGTTAAATTTTTTTTATTTTTGGCAAACTTCAATGGTATTCTGCTGAGAAGAAATATGCTAGTTGTTATGAAGTATGCAGCATTTGAAAATATAAGAAAAATAGTAACTGTAAGGTCAGTGGTATTAGGTAGTCATTACTATGCACTGTTAATGTTGCAAGTGATCAAATAATGAGAAAAATTATTCAGTTCAGTTCAGTCACTCAGTCGTGTCTGACTCTTTGCGACCCCATGAATCGCAGCACGCCAGGCCTCCCTGTCCATCACCATCTCCCGGAGTTCACTCAGACTCACGTCCATCGAGTCCGTGATGCCATCCAGCTATCTCATCCTCAGTTGTCCCCTTCTCCTCCTGCCCCCAATCCCTCCCAGCATCAGAGTCTTTTCCAATGAGTCAACTCTTCGCATGAGTTGGCCAAAGTACTGGAGTTTCAGCTTAGCATCAGTCCTTCCAAAGAAATCCCAGGGTTGATCTCCTTCAGAATGGACTGGTTGGATCTCCTTGCAGTCCAAGGGACTCTCAGGAGTCTTCTCCAACACCACAGTTCAAAAGCATCGATTCTTCGGCACTCAGCTTTCTTCACAGTCCAACTTTCACATCCATACATGACCACAGGAAAAACCATAGCCTTGACTAGGCGGACCTTAGTAGGCAAAGTAATGTCTCTGCTTTTGAACATACTATCCAGGTTGGTCATAACTTTTCTTCCAAGGAGTAAGCGTCTTCTAATTTCATGGCTGCAGTCACCATCTGCAGTGATTTTGGAGCCCCAAAAAATAAAGTCTGACACTGTTTCCACTGTTTCCCCATCTATTTCCCATGAAGTGATGGGACCAGATGCCATGATCTTCATTTTCTGAATGTTGAGCTTTAAGCCAACTTTTTCGCTCTCCTCCTTCACTTTCATCAAGAGGCTTTTTAGCTCCTCCTCACTTTCTGCCATAAGGGTGGTGTCATCAGCATATCTGAGGTTATTGATATTTCTCCTGGCAATCTTGATTCCAGCTTGTGTTTCTTCCATTCCAGAGTTTCTCATGATGTACTCTGCATAGAAGTTAAATAAGCAGGGAGACAATATACAGCCTTGACGGACTCCTTTTCCTATTTGGAACCAGTCTGTTGTTCCATGTCCAGTTCTAACTGTTGCTTCCTGACCTGGATACATATTTCTCAAGAGGCAGGTTAGGTGGTCTGGTATTCCCATCTCTTTCAGAATTTTCCACAGTTTATTGTGATCCACACAGTCAAAGGCTTTGGCATAGTCAATAAAGCTTTAAGCCAACATTTTTACTCTCCTCTTTCACTTTCATCAAGATACTCTTTAGTTTTTCTTCGCTTTCTGCCATAAGGGTGGTGTCATCTGCATATCTGAGGTTATTGATATTTCTCCTGGCAATCTTGATTCCAGCTTGTGCTTCCTCCAGCCCAGCGTTTCTCATGATGTACTCTGCATATAAGATAAATAAGCAGGGTGATGATATACAGCCTTGATGTACTCTTTTTCCTATTTCGAGCCAGGCTGTTGTTCCATGTCCAGTTCTAACTGTTGCTTCTTGACCTGCATACAGATTTCTCAAGAAACAGGTAAGGTGGTCTAGCATTCCCATCTCTTGAAGAATTTTCCACAGTTTGTTGTGATCCACACAGTCGAAGGCTTTGGCGTAGTTAATAAAGCAGAAATAGATGTTTTTTCTGAAACTCTCTTGCTTTTTTGATGATCCAGCGGATGTTGGCAATTTGATCTCTGGTTCCTCTAGCCTCATAATCAGTAACAAATGCTCACTGAGTCACTGTGTTTGGGGGAGGAGAGTTGTCACACAACAACAGCTAACTAAGATCAGATAACTGATATTTAAAGAATTCTAATCACATGATTTTAATGACATATTTACTTAAATCTTAAAAAATTTCTTAACTACCCAAAAGTAATGAGGGGAGGTATGACTGTTAGGGTGAATCTTTCCAATCGTTTTCTTTGCTGTGACCTTTAATAACACTAACAAATGATGCTGGAAAAGTGCCTTGTGTTTTCCTCCCTCCTGGCTATTTGCATAACATTATAAGCAACCTTCCCTGCCTGTGTCTGGTGAGAGGGATGACTGACATGGTATAAACGCTTCAAGATCTTCCAAGCTTGGGCCTGAAGACTTGGCATCCTGCATCACAAGCAACACATTCTTAGACCAAGAGGTTTGCTTTCTGAATAGCAGCTCTGAGAAATGCTTTCTTACTTGGGTGGCGTTACTACGGCAACAGTCCCGCATGGCTCTTTAGCTCAAGTTCATTCTTTTAATTAGCAGGCTGAGCTTTCTCCTCCTCCCCAACCTCTTCCCTGAGGAAGATTTCCCAAACACCCCTGGCTCCTCTCTTTCCTTTGGGTGTCTGAATGATGCCGCGAGGAATTTGCTGATTAGAAGATCTTTGCATTTGGTGATGGCTTTCGTAATGTTGAGAAAGCTTTTGTAGAGTAGGTTTTTCCTAAGAGATATTTTTCCCTCAAAGGGATAATCCTACGGTGTATATCCGTACAACTCTCATTTCTTCAAAGAGGGAATTCGGAGTAGGTCTCTGACAGGGAGTCAGGTATTCATGTTGGCAAGATGGGGTAAGAATATAGAATAATACTGAACTGGAATTCTTCCTTAATTCTGCATGACCTTTGGTAACTCATCTAACACTTTCCTGAGAACATTCCAGGTATTTGCTGTTATTGTTGTTAGCCGCTAAGTCGTGTCCGACTCTTTGTGACCCTGTAAACTGCAGTCTGCCAGGCTCTGTCCGCGGGATTTCCAGGAAAGAATATTGGAACGGGTTGCCACTTCCTCTTCCAGGGGATCTTCCTGACCCAGGGATCGAACCTGAATCGCCTGTACTGGCAGGTGGACTCTTTACCAATGAGCCCCCTGAGAAGACTATCCCAGGTGCGCCACCAGACATGGTGACGATGAGCTCCGATGAGCTCTGATGACGAGCAAGGCCCCTCTTCACGCAGCTGAAGCTGTAAAGTGGATCGCGGTACAGCCCAGGAAGATGGCACAGAGACTTCCCTTTTCTGGCCTCTGGAGTGGGTGCAACCTCACCGTGCCCGCCTGGACTGCTGATCCTGTCCACGACGCCAGGACTCTGCTGTCCACGCTGTCCGCGGAACCCCTGGTGGGCAAGGCGCGACCTCAGAGGCCAGAAGGAAGCTCGAAGCGTCCTCGGAGCTGCAGACGCATTTATTCCCTCCTGGCTGGCAAGCAGCCATAGCAGCCGACGCACCATAACGCAGGGATTTTCCGGGTGAAGCTTATATAACACGAGCACCATGCACAGCTCTAGAAGCGCGCTCAGCTGTTGCATAATTATTTACAAAATGTGGGGCGAGAGCGAGAGAGGCCCTGGGGCGAAGAGCCTGACCACACCGTCTTGGCTAATTTGCTCCTTCCCTACACCATCTCTCTGCATTACGTGAGGTTTAGTGAGGAAATGCAGGTAAATGTCGGCTGGGATTGCCTTCAGTGATGAGTACAGAGAGCCTGAATCGAAGTCTGTGGTTCTCAGGTAACAAGAATGGAACTAGACAGTTGCTGATCTTACTCCAACGGCTCTACATGGGAAAGTCTCTTGGCTTTTCCCTTAGACTCAAAATGCAGCTGCAGTGGTTCCGGCTATCACCACTGTAGTCACAGCAAGAAAGGAGGAATGGCCAGACCATTTTTAGTAATAAAGCAGCAGCAGTTCCAGAACCCATCCAAATGACTTCAGATATGACGGCCTGCATCACAGGGGCACGGCTGGGTGGAGGGGAAGCTGTAACGTGGATATGCAGATTCCCAGAGAGGAGTGGGTGGAGATAGGTGCCGGATCCATCAGTGCTGAGTGCTGACCACAAGCACCCAGCTCGAGCATGGAGTAGAGTGAGGACTCAGCGCCGAGTCCTTATCTGCCTCTTTGTGTTCTGAAGTTCTAGACACAAAAGTTTTCTCTAGATGAAGTGGGCTGATGTAGACAGCCAGGAAATGGAATTTGCTTTGATCCAATCAGTTCAGAGTCAACCAGCAGCTCCCTGGGACTGAGAATGACTGTTCAAAGAATTTTAAATAAAAGGCAACTAGATCCAAGTGCCGCTGGAAAATGCAGTTTATGAAAGAAGGGGCAGGGCTTCCCAGGTTGCACAGTGGATGAGAATCCGCCTGCCAATGCAGGGGGCGTGGGTTCAGCCCTGGGTCCAGAAAGAGTCCACCTGCCGAGGCGCAACTGAGCCCACGCACCCCAGCTACTGAGCCCCTCCTCTGGAGCCCAAGAGCCACACCCCATAAATCCTGCGAGGCCCCAGAGACGTGCTCCACGGCAAGGGAAGCCACCGCCGTGAGAAGCCCGTGCCCCACACCCGGAGACGGCAACCAGACCCAGTGCAGCCAGAGCTAAGCGTCACAAACAAACAAAAGAGCGGCACTCTGCAGAGAGAATCGTCGCTGCTGTTCAGTCGCTGGGCCGCGTCCAGCTCTCTGCAGCCCCATGGGCCGCGGCACACCGGGCTCCTCTGCCCTTCACTCTCTCCCTGAGCTCGCTCAAACTCATGTCCACTGAGTCGGTGATGCCATCCAACCATCTCACCCTCTGTGGTCCCCTTCTCCTCTTGCCCTCAGTCTTTCCCAGCATCAGGGCCTTTTCCAAAGATTGGGCTCTTTGCAAAGAGGCCAAAGTATTGGAGCTTCAGTTTCAGTATCAGTCCATCCAATGAACATTCAGGACAGATTTCCTTTAGAATGGACTGGTTTGGTCTCTTTGCAGTCCAAGGGACTCTCAAGAGCCTTCTCCAACACCACAGTTCAAAAGAATCAATTCTTCAAACCTTCTTTCTGGTCCAACTCTCACATCCATACATGACTACTGGAAAAACCACAGCTTTGACTATACGGACCTTTGCTGGCAAAGTGATGCCTCTGCTTTTTAATACTCTGTCTAGGTTGGTCATAGTTTTTCTTCCAAGGAGCAGGTGTCTTTTAATTTTGTGGCACAGTCACCATCCACGTTGATTTTGGAGCCCAAGAAAATGAAACCTGCCACTGTTTCCCCATCTATCTGCCATGAAGTGATGGGACCGGATGCCATGATCTTAGTTTTTTGAATGTTGAGTTTTCAGCCAGCTTTTTCACTTTCCTCTTTTATCTTCACTAAGAGGTTCTTTAGTTCCTGTTCACTTTCTGCTGTTGAAATGGTGTCATCTACATATCTGAGGTTGTTGATATTTCCCTCAGTAATCTTGATTATAGTTTGTGATTCATTCAGTCCGGATAGAATTAATAATAGTTTACAAACTGCAGACTGAGGAACTCTAAGGAAACCTTTAGAATACACTGGAATGCTGAGAATGATCCCACGAGATCGTTTAAATTTCATGCTTTCAGTTAAATAATAGCAAAACTCCCTCCAAATTAATATCAGGGCATTCTGGATTACGTGGATGATTTCTGTATTAGTCAAGTGAGATTAAGTTATGTTGCTATAACGAAAACCTTCTAAACCTCAGTGATGAAGACAATGAGTCTACTTCTCACTAAAGGGCTATGGGTGGGCTGAGTGATGGAGGCTGCTTCAGATGAACGGAAGTATCAAAACGTTTCCCCGCTGACTGCAGCCGGAAAGAGCACACGGGATGCTGTGCGCTGGTTCTTACTGCGTCCGCTCGCTTCTCCTTGACCAAATCACGCCATCCCTACACTGAGCTTCATGCAGAGGGGACCACGCAGTCTTCCTGTATGTTTCAGAAAGGGGGCATGAACTCAGAATGCAGCAGTAACACCTGTACTCAGCATCGTACATCTGAGGCCTGCCGTTCCTTCTCAGTATAACAGTCCGTGTGTATGGCTGAGTTGAGGTTGTTTATGCCACTATAATTTAATCTCTCCTTTTACAAAGGGAAGAATAGATGTGAACTTGGCAGGCACACGACTCACTCATAACAACAGATGGTATAAAAAGCCAGGGTCCATCCAACAGATGAGCTGCTCAAATAGGTTAAAAAATGGAGGGGGAATGGAGGGATTGCCTGGCATGAACTATTATAAACACACTTGGCCTGGCTGTTGTTTCATCGCTAAGTCATGCCCAACTCTTTGTGACCCCATGGACTGTAGCCAGTAAGACTCCATGGGATTTCCCAGGCAAGAACTCTGGAATGGGTTGCCATTTCCTTCTCCAGGGGATCTTCCCAGCCCAGGGACCGAACCCGAGTCTCCTGCCTTGGCAGGTTTTTCTAAACTTAGAAAAACCATGGTTCTAGCTGTTGTCACATTTTCACTTTGCAGAGATTTGGATTCGGCAAACATAATGCCATCTGTTATGTTGATGTCTTCCAGTTCAGTTTCATTGGTTTTAGAGTTTCATTTGAAATTAATTTGTAAGTCTGTCATGGTTTTACAGTTGTATATGAGAAATAAAAGTAAGAAGACTGTCATAGTTTGGCTTGTTTATTAAATAACATTATAATAGAAGCAATTTAAGCCAACACAGGGGTTCTGCAAGAATGTTTTTCCTTCAAATGGTTCCTGAACTTGATAAAAGTTGGAGACATATGGTGCAAATTGTTTGAAAGTTGCTCAAAATCACCCAACCAAAATCTCCTGGATTATAGTGAAATCCCTAACTGGTTGTACAATATGAGGTCACAAGCGGTGTAGTTTGTACCAAGCTTTGAGGTAAAAACCTGTGTTTAAATGCTGGCAACACCATTTATGAACTATGGAAAATTTTACACCTCATCTGAGCACAAATTGTCTCACTCCTAAAAATGAAGTATCAGCATAGCAACTTCCTCAGGTTGGGGAGTTCACACGAGATGACACACGTAATCATTGGCATCCTGTGAATGTTGTATCAATGGCCACAGTTTTCATGATTATTGTTGTTGTTGCTATTGGCACAAGTCTCAGGGAGAGATAAAGCCTCTCAATGAGATTTTCCTCAAATGAACTGAAACAGCAGAATCCCAAACCCTCAGCTCCCAGAAACACATCACCTGGTTTTACCCAAATAGATGAATTTGGCCTGAAGTGAATTGGGAATCTGGCGGTTTTTTGAGGCCCTTAATTAAAGGAGTGAATCATGTCAGATAATTAACATGCAACCTTCATAAGCAATAATCATTACAGGAGTGGAAATATTAGCCCGGGAATTACATGGGAAGCATAGCAGCCATTCTGATGTTTCTGAACGTTGGTTCTCAAGTCAGCTCTTCATGGCGCTGTGCACAGTACATTATGGCAGTTGAGCTTCCCTGATGGTTCGGTGGTGAAGAATCTATCTGCAGCGTAGGAGGCTCTGCTTCAGGGGACTCCAGGTCCCCTGGAGGGGGACATGGCAGCCCACTGCAGCATTCTCGCCTGGGAAATCCCAAGGACGGAGGAGCCTGGCAGGCTATAGGCCATAGGGTTGCGAAAGAGTCAGACAGGAGTTGGCAGCTAAACAAAAGAGCCAGTGCCAGCAGCTGAAGACTGTCGTTTCACCGCTATCTTCAGATCTACTTTGTCTGCTTCTCCTTATGGGGGTTTTCTGGAGCAAGGAAAATGCTACAAAGCAAAAGCTGATTTCGAAGGACTGAATCGTGAATGTGGCTTTTTGGCTGGTGGTGGTGGTTTTGTTTTGAGTTTGCTGGAAACATTCTTCGTTTCTATATATCTACCTTACAGAGCCACTGAGAGACATATTTCCACTTGGGTATATAAATATTTATAATCCAATATGCAGAACATGGCAATAATAAAATGTAGGCACATTTTTTAAAACATCAATGACTTTAACTTGGTGTTGGCAATTAGAATTTCCAAAACACAGAGGCTATGAATGTATGAGTACCTAAATTGATCTCCAATGAACCATCTTTCATAAACATATGCATCTTTCACGCTCTGTAAACACCAAAGGCCTTGAAAGGCAATTGCTCAACAAATAATTTTTTAATGCCACTTTCTCATTACAACAGCCCAAAGTCATAAGGCAAATTGTCAACTTATGAATTTCTTCCCCAGGTTAGAATTTGAAATGAAACGTCCCAGGAAGTTTGCTCATGACATTGAAATTCAAAGGGTGTTATGCATAAGTACAGGCTTCAAAAAGTAATTGGTAATAAATGGAGCAAATGTCTTGCATTATTCCCAACCTAATTTTCAAATTTGATTTTCTGAATGTAAAACTCAAGGCAAAACAATAACCGATCATGCAGCTAATTGCTGTGAAATACAAAGGCATCTTCCCACCAATTTATTTTGTAATAGAGTTTGGTTTTATTTACCTCTGATGCACTCAAAACATTACGATTTGTTTATCCTTATGGAAAATTAACAGTAAACAGAGTCTTAATTTGGGAAATGGGAACCAGAGAGTAAGACTTCTTGGGATTATTTACAAAACGATTTGTCCTGTCTTCCTTTTCCAAGCAGGAAATAAAAATGCTTGTTTACAGGCTGAAAAAAGGTAGTGACTGCTAATGTAAGGAGATCTGTCCTTTCCAATGGAGACAGGGTCAAGTTTCAATCACAATTGATCTTTAAGAAAAAAGGCAAGATGGATTTGACTTAGGTTTCATATTTCCCTCAAAACTGATGAAAGTTTACCAGCTAGATGTTCTAACTATATTGTGTCTAAATATTTCTGTTTTGCTTGGTCACATTAAAACTCCAAATTTCTTTTTTCTTTNACTCAAAACATTACGATTTGTTTATCCTTATGGAAAATTAACAGTAAACAGAGTCTTAATTTGGGAAATGAGAAGCGGAGAGTAAGACTTCTTGGGATTATTTACAAAACGATTTGTCCTTCTGTCTTCCTTTTCCAAGCAGGAAATAAAAATGCTTGTTTACAGGCTGAAAAAAGGTAGTGACCGCTAATGTAAGGAGATCTGTCCTTTCCAATGGAGACAGGTAGTCAAGTTTCAATCACAATTGATCTTTAAGAAAAAAGGCAAGAATTATTTGACTTAGGTTTCATATTTCCCTCAAAACTGATGAAAGTTTACCAGCTAGATGTTCTAACTATATTGTGTCTAAATATTTCTGTTTTGCTTGGTCACATTAAAACTCCAAATTTCTTTTTCTTTTAATTGCAGTTTTGTTTTGCTTTATAATCAACTTGGAAAAATCCATTGCTAACAACTGAAACACTCATTTCTGCCAGGCTTCCTAAATGCAGACAAGAAAAAAATTTTTGGCAATTTTTCCATCCAAAGTCATTTTTAAGTAGCAAATTCTTAATGAGCTCTGTTGAGAGACGGCCAATCAAGTCACTCCTTAGCATTTCCCAGTTATCAAGGCCAAGTTCGTGTCCAGAGGCACACAGGATTTTAAAAGGTTATAAATCTACCAATCAAGAACATGCTTCCATAAACTCACTCATTTCTACCCAAATGTTGGAAAATCAGCCTTTAACCAGGACCATTTCCGTTGTCAGGTGACAGTGGGTTTGTTACGGCAATTACGCCGTTATACGAGATTGTGTGCTGGTTGGGGGTGGTACTCCTCAACAGTTCATGAGCTTTTCAGAGAAAGGCTCTTCTTTATGAACCTTGGTCCCCTGGCTCCTCACCAGCATCTGGCATAGAATGGGTAGCAAACTGATTTACTGAATGAATGAGTCAAGAGGTATTTAGGGAATACCTGTTAGGTGTTAGGTAGGCATCATTCTCAGTACTGGAGCTACAGTAGGCAATGCACTGGGAGGAAGACATGGCAGCCTGTTCCAGTGTTCTGCCTGGACAACCCCATGGACACAGGAGCCTGGTGAGCTACAGTCCCCGGGGTCCCAAAGAGTCACTGAGCACGCNGTAGGCATCATTCTCAGTACTGGAGCTACAGTAGGCAATGCACTGGGAGGAAGACATGGCAGCCTGTTCCAGTGTTCTGCCTGGACAACCCCATGGACACAGGAGCCTGGTGAGCTACAGTCCCCGGGGTCCCAAAGAGTCACTGAGCACGCATGCAACGCATCAGAGCTGCAGTTCTCAAAGAAATCTCCAGGTTAGCAACAGCAGCACCGGGGAACTTCTTCACAAGCTCCTTCTCAGGCCTCATGCCAAAGTGCCTGAATCAGAAATGCCAGGCATGGCGGAGGCTTTAAAAATGTCTCCAGCTGATGGTGACGCGTGCCCAGGTGTGAGGGCCAGGGTAGCTCCTTTAGAGAGACTTGTAAAGATGTGTGTGTGTGTGTGTGTGTGTGTGCACTAAGCCACTTCAGTCGTGTCCAACTCTGCGACCCTGTGGATGTAGCCCACCCGTCTCCTCTGTCCATTAGATCCTCCAGGCAAGAATACTGAGCGGGTTGCCGTGCCCTCCTCCAGGGGATCTTCCTGACGCAGGGATCGAAACTGCATCTCTTACATCTCCTGAACTGCCAGGCAGGTTCTTTACCATTGGCCCCACCTGAGAAGACTGACGATCTCTCTGCTCCTGCTGCTGCTGCTGCATCGCTTCAGTCGTGTCCGACCCTGTGCGACCCCATAGACGGCAGCCCACCAGGCTCCCCCATCCCTGGGATTCTCCAGGCAAGAACACTGGAGTGGGTTGCCATTTCCTTCCCCAATGCATGAAAGTGAAAAGTGAAAGTGAAGTCGCTCAGTCATGTCTGACTCTTTGTGACCCCATGGACTGCAGCCCACCAGGCTCCCCCATCCCTGGGATTCTCCAGGCAAGAGCACTGGAGTGGGGTGCCATTGCCTTCTCTGATGATCTCTCTAGTGGGTGGTATTTCAGGTGAGAGCTGTTTTTTCTACTTTTTTTTGGCCTGCACCACAGTTTACGGGATCTTTATTCTCCTACCAAGAATCTTCACACTTGTCAACCCTGAAATGGAGGTGTGGGGTCCTAGCCACTGGCAGCCAGGGAGTTACTAAGAGCTAGATGTACAGAAAAGAAAAGAGCCAGCGACAGAAAGATCACGCGGGCAAGCATTCCAGGCGGACAGAACCCGCCGTGCAAATACTAAGAGAACAAGCTTGCTGAGTTCAAGGAGAAGGGGAAAGTGGGAAGGTCAGGGTGGCTGAGTTCAAGGAGAAGGGGAAAGTGGGAAGGTCAGGGTGGCTGAGTTCAAGGAAAAGGGGGAAAGTGGGAAGGTCAGGGTGGCTGAGTTCAAGGAGAAGGGGAAAAGTGGGAAGGTCAGTGTGGCTGAGTTCAAGGAGAAGGGGAAAGTGGGAAGGTCAGTGTGGTTGAATTAGGACAAATAACAGCTGGAGAGGAACAGTGGCTCTGAGAGACGAGGCGGAAAATCCCTTCTCTGGCTTCACAGGCCATGGTGGGGACCTCGAATTTTATTCTCAAAGGGGTAAGAGGCCAGAAAGTGTTTTGAGTAAGGGAATGGCATAGGCTGAAAATGTTGGACCAAGAATGTAGTACATGAAATGTATATGACATGTGTGTATCATAGGGACGCTTGCTCCTTGGAAGGAAAGCCATGGCAAACCTAGACAGCATACTAAAAAGCAGAGACGAGACTTCACTTTGCCGACAAAGGTCTGTATAGTCAAGGCTATGGTTCTTCCAGTGGTCATGTGTGGATGTGAGAGCTGGACCAGAAAGAAAGCTGAGCACCGAAGAACTGATGCTTTTGAATTGTAGTGCTAGAGAAGACTCTTGAGAGTCCCTTGGACTGCAAGGAGATCCAACCAGTCCATCCTAGAGGAAATCAGTCCTGAAAATGCATTGGAAGGACTGATGCTGACGCTGAAGCTCCAAAATTTTGGCCACTTGATGCAGAGAGCCAACTCATTGGAAAAGACCCTGATACTGGGAAAGACTGAAGGCAAACGAAGAGGCCACAGCGGGGGATGAGCTGGTTAGAGAACATCACCAATTCAATGGACATGAATTCGAGCAAATTCCAGGAGACAGTGGGGGACAGAGGAACCTGGCAAGCGAGTCTGTGAAGAGTTGAACGTGACTTGATGACTAAGCAACAACGTGTGTGTGTGTGTGTNGGAAAGATTGAAGGCAAACGAAGGGGCCACAGCAGAGAACATCACCAATTCAATGGACATGAATTCGAGCAAATTCCAGGAGACAGTGGGGGACAGAGGAACCTGGCAAGCGAGTCTGTGAAGAGTTGAACGTGACTTGATGACTAAGCAACAACGTGTGTGTGTGTGTGTATGTGTGTGTGTGTGTGTGTGTGTGCGCGCGCGCGCCCCTAGTGGTGAAGAACCTGCCTGCCCATGCAGGAGATGCAAGGACATGGCAACTCACTCCAGTATTCTGGCTGGTAAATCCCACGGACAGAGGAGTCTGGTGGGCCACAGTCCATGCGGTCACAAACAGCCACACACACCTGCACATATATTGCATATATAAAGCATGCAGATGGCCTAACAGCCTTTTCAATGTTCATATATACATTACATGTTATACACTATATATATAATTTACAGTTAAATTCTTAATCATGTTTTGCCCAAGTAAGTATTTCGTTTTTCCAAGGAAAAAATTGATTGTTAGTTGAGATAACCAGGTTAGAAGTGCTTTGGGGGTACAATGTTCCCTGCCATGAGCAGTTAACCTGCTCTGGAGTAAGGGATTTTCAGTGAAAATTCTTCCTGGGTCAGGTGTTTATTCCTTAGCTGTTGCAGACTTTCATAAACACTGCCTGCCAAAATGCTTTTAACTAAACTGACAGCTGAATGTAAAGTTGTCAGCGGATAAGAAGGAGAGAATGAGGCCAAGCTGAGGAAGAATGAAAATGAGGACTCTTTCAGCTCCCCCCACGTGACACTGCCTGGTCGCCACAGCAAATGCTGGCTCTTGGCTTTCGGGTGGGTGGGTGAGTAGATGGGGACACAGGGTTGGGTAGAGTCCATTAATGAAACAAAACTCTCCCAGATTGACAAATATCAGCAATACCAACACCACCAGCTCTCCACCACTGCACTAAGGAAACTTCAAAGACTCCCGCTAGATCGGTAGGCCTGGCCTCCGGTGGATGTCAGAATAGTTAAACGTGTATCTTAGCTGTTCACCAAGCACAGATTTACGCATTCAGCGCTCCAGCGGCCCCATGCCATCTGTAATCATTTGTCTTTCAAGGAGTCGCTCTTCTTGAAAAACGTGGCCTCTCTCACACTACAGAAGACAGAAGCGTGGACATTCTATGAATTAGATATTCTAAATGTATTCTGAGAGTTCTGTTAATGAATAATTTACATACAAATGCTAATTGGATGAATTAATAATCCTTCTCATGTGGCAAGATTACTAAATAGTAGTTTAGTGACTGTCACTAGAATAGTTCACTCCTCAGCACACTGGCCCATTTCTTTGCCGTTCTAAGCAGAAGTGAGTTTGAGAAACTATTGATCTGTGTCTTTGTCTAGATCTGCTATCCATTAAAGATAGATTCCTGCTTACATTGTTTTTTCCCTCCACACATTTGCGTGTAAAGGAGAGCTCTCTTGGTAGTAGGGAATTTCTTTCTTTTTATTCTAATTTACTGGCCCCGTTAATAGGTTTCTGCATATTTGTTTTCTGATTCAAAGCCCCCACTCATTAAAAATAAAGTCCTTTGACGGTTATTTGCTTAGAGATAACTTGAGAGAAATTTGTAGAAACAGTTTTAAAAATATCATTTACTTTGATTGAAAGAAACACATGGCAGAATTTCAGAGCCTCAGTTTTTTTTAAAGTAAAAATTCAAGAGTGAAAAGGAACACTCACCTAGTGGCATGCAAGGATTCAGTGATTGTCATTATCTACTTTTCCCTTAGGACTCCATTAATTCCCTTAGTATTTCATAACGTCTCATAGGCTAAGAGACTCTAAGAGACTCTCCTAGAAAGAGTTCAGTGCGTTAAGACCCATCCATTTATCAATCCTTATGTGATAATGAATTACCTTAGATGTGCCAGTGATACCACTCTAATGGCAGAAATGGAAGAGGAACCAAAGATCCTCTTGATGAGGATGAAAGAGGAGAGTGAAAAAGCTGGCTTAAAACTCAGCATTCAAAAAACTGTGGACGGCGACTGCAGCCATGAAATTAAAAGACGCTTGCTCCTTGGAAGAAAAGCTACAGTACACCTAGACAGCATATTAAAAAGCAGAGGCATCACTTTGTCAACAAAGGTCCATATTGTCAAAACTATGATTTTTCCAGTAGTCATGTATGGATGTGAGAGTTGGACTATAAAGAAAGCTGAGCGCTGAAGAATTAATGTGTTTGAACTGTGGTGCTGGAGAAGACTTGGGAGTCCCTTGGACAGCAAGGAGATCAAACCAGTCCATCCTAAAGGAGATCAACCCTGAATATTCATTGGACAGACTGATGCTGAAGTTGAAATTCCAATGCTTTGGCCACCTGACTCGAAAAGCTGACTCACTGGAAAAGACCCTGAAGCTGGAAAAGACTGAAGGCAGGAGGAGAAGGGCGAGACACAGGATGAGAGAGTTGGATGGCATCACTGTCTCAACAGACATGAGTCTGAGCAAACTCCAGGAGATGGTGAAGGACAGGGAAGCCTGGTGTGCTGCAGTCCACAGGGTCGCAAAGAGTCGGACAAGACTCAGCGACTGAACAGCAACAAGTGATTTTTGATTACCTGCTGCTGCTGCTGCTAAGTCACTTCAGTCGTGTCCGACTCTGTGTGACCCCATAGACGGCAGCCCACCAGGCTCCCCCATCCCTGGGATTCCTACCACAGCAAAATAACAGCTATAACCCCTGACTCTGAGTTATTTATCATCAATTTAGGAGGATGAGGTAATAACTAAAGAGATAATGAACCCCACCAGGAAGCCTGGGCTAAATACCCAGTAAGCAAGATCTCTGGATGTTTCTGATTTTCTGAGCACAACTGTCCACTGCAATTAACTGGAGAGCTTTTAGAAATACAGATTCCCAAGCAATGCCCAATGACACCCGTCCCTGAACCCAATAAATCAGACTCTAGGGGAAAACCCTGGAAAACATGTTTTTAAAGAGCTACCATCTCACCATGAGTCATCCAGACCTGCCCCCTTCCATGGGCCACTGCTCTGGAATTTCTAAGGAGGAAGAATGTCACCTCCATGAGAAACAGTCAAGCAGGTCTCTGTAGGTGAGGTGAGATCAAGGAGGGCCCTGGGAAATACTGCAAGGCAAAGTCCAGTGAGGGAGACAGACCAAGGGAGTGTGCCCTGTCTGAGAAAAGCCAGGATGGCCGTGGGCACGCAGGAGAAGGGCGCAACCAGGCAGTGTGGCAGCCCTCACTTGTCTATGATGAAAGGGGCAAGCCAGCATGGGACTGAATACTGCCTGGAGTTTGTGAACCCTTCAAGGGCAGATAGTGTGTGAGACGCTAGAAAATATTTAAAAAATACTAAACTCTGTTTCTCTCAGTTCAGTTCAGTTCAGTCGCTCAGTCGTGTCCGACTCTTTGCGACCCCATGAATCGCAGCACGCCAGGCCTCCCTGTCCATCACCATCTCCCAGAGTTCACTCAGACTCACGTCCATCGAGTCCATGATGCCATCCAGCCATCTCATCCTCGGTCGTCCCCTTCTCCTCCTGCCCCCAATCCCTCCCAGCATCAGAGTCTTTTCCAATGAGTCAACTCTTCGCATGAGGTGGCCAAAGTACTGGAGTTTCAGCTTTAGCATCATTCCTTCCAAAGAAATCCCAGGGTTGATCTCCTTCAGAATGGACTGGTTGGATCTCCTTGCAGTCCAAGGGACTCTCAAGAGTCTTCTCCAACACCACACTTCAAAAGCATCGATTCTTCGGCGCTCAGCTTTCTTCACAGTCCAACTTTCACATCCATACATGACCACAGGAAAAACCATAGCCTTGACTAGGCGGACCTTAGTCGGCAAAGTAATGTCTCTGCTTTTGAATATACTATCCAGGTTGGTCATAACTTTTCTTCCAAGGAGTAAGCGTCTTTTAATTTCATGGCTGCAGTCACCATCTGCAGTGATTTTGGAGCCCAAAAAAATAAAGTCTGACACTGTTTCCACTGTTTCCCCATCTATTTCCCATGAAGTGATGGGACCGGATGCCATGATCTTCGTTTTCTGAATGTTGAGCTTTAAGCCAACTTTTTCGCTCTCCTCCTTCACTTTCATCAAGAGGCTTTTTAGCTCCTCCTCACTTTCTGCCATAAGGGTGGTGTCATCAGCATATCTGAGGTTATTGATATTTCTCCCGGCAATCTTGATTCCAGCTTGTGTTTCTTCCAGTCCAGCGTTTCTCATGATGTACTCTGCATATAAGTTAAATAAGCAGGGAGACAATATACAGCCTTGACGTACTCCTTTTCCTATTTGGAACCAGTCTGTTGTTCCATGTCCAGTTCTAACTGTTGCTTCCTGACCTGCATACAGATTTCTCAAGAGGCAGGTTAGGTGGTCTGGTATTCCCATCTCTTTCAGAATTTTCCACAGTTTATTGTGATCCACACAGTCAAAGGCTTTGGCATAGTCAATAAAGCAGAAATAGATGTTTTTCTGGAACTCTCTTGCTTTTTCCATGATCCAGCGGATGTTGGCAATTTGATCTCTGGTTCCTCTGCCTGTTCTAAAACCAGCTTGAACATCAGGGAGTTCACGGTTCACATATTGCTGAAGCCTGGCTTGGAGAATTTTGAGCATTACTTTACTAGCGTGTGAGATGAGTGCAATTGTGCGGTAGTTTGAGCATTCTTTGGCATTGCCTTTCTTTGGAATTGGAATGAAAACTGACCTTTTCCAGTCCTGTGGCCACTGCTGAGTTTTCCAAATTTGCTGGCATATTGAGTGCAGCACTTTCACAGCATCATCTTCCAGGATTTGAAACAGCTCAACTGGAATTCCATCACCTCCACTAGCTTTGTTCTTAGTGATGCTTTCTAAGGCCCACTTGACTTCACATTCCAAGATGTCTGGCTCTAGATTAGTGATCACATCCTCATGATTATCTGGGTCGTGAAGATCTTTTCTGTACAGTTCTTCTGTGTATTCTTGCCACCTCTTCTTAATATCTTCTGCTTCTGTTAGGTCCATACCATTTCTATCCTTTATCGAGCCCATCTTTGCATGAAATGTTCCCTTGGTATCTCCAATTCTCTTGAAGAGATCTCTAGTCTTTCCCATTCTGTTGTTTTCCTCTATCTCTTTGCATTGATTGCTGAAGAAGGCTTTCTTATCTCTTCTTGCTATTCTTTGGAACTCTGCATTCAGATGCTTATATCTTTTCTTTTCTCCTTTGCTTTTCGCCTCTCTTCTTTTCAGTGCTATTTGTAAGGCTTCTCCAGACAGCCATTTTGCTTTTTTGCATTTCTTTTCCATGGGGATGGTCTTGATCCCTGTCTCCTGTACAATGTCACGAACCTCATTCCATAGTTCATCAGGAACTCTGTCTATCAGATCTAGGCCCTTAAATCTATTTCTCACTTCCACTGTATAATCATAAGGGATTTGATTTAGGTCATACCTGAATGGTCTAGCGGTTTTCCCTACTTTCTTCAATTTAAGTCTGAATTTGGAAATAAGGAGTTCATGATCTGAGCCACAGTCAGCTCCTGGTCTTGTTTTTGTTGACTGTATAGAGCTTCTCCATCTTTGGCTGCAAAGAATATAATCAATCTGATTTCGGTGTTGACCATCTGGTGATGTCCATGTGTAGAGTCTTCTCTTGTGTTGCTGGAAGAGGGTGTTTGCTATGACCAGTGCATTTTCTTGGCAAAACTCTATTAGTCTTTGCCCTGCTTCATTCCGCATTCCAAGGCCAAATTTGCCTGTTACTCCAGGTGTTTCTTGACTTCCTACTTTAGCATTCCAGTCCCCTATAATGAAAAGGACATCTTTTTTGGGTGTTAGTTCTACAAGGTCTTGTAGGTCTTCATAAAACCGTTCAACTTCAGCTTCTTCAGCATTACTGGTTGGGGCATAGACTTGGATAACTGTGATATTGAATGGTTTGCCTTGGAAACGAACAGAGATCATTCTGTCGTTTTTGAGATTGCATCCAAGTACTGCATTTCGGACTCTTTTGTTGACCATGATGGCTACTCCATTTCTTCTGAGGGATTCCTGCCCGCAGTAGTAGATATAATGGTCATCTGAGTTAAATTCACCCATTCCAGTCCATTTTAGTTCGCTGATTCCTAGAATGTCGACGTTCACCCTTGCCATCTCTTGTTTGACCACTTCCAATTTGCCTTGATTCATGGACCTGACATTCCAGGTTCCTATGCAATATTGTTCTTTACAGCATCGGATCTTGCTTCTATCACCAGTCACATGCACAACTGGGTATTGTTTTTGCTTTGGCTCCATCCCTTCATTCTTTCTGGAGTTATTTCTCCACTGATCTCCAGTAGCATATTGGGCACCTAACGACCTGGGGAGATTCTCTTTTGATATCCTATCATTTTGCCTTTTCATACTGTTCATGGGGTTCTCAAGGCAAGAATACTGAAGTGGCTTGCCATTCCCTTCTCCAGTGGACCACGTTCTGTCAGACCTCTCCACCATGACCCGCCCGCCTTGGGTTGCCCTGCAGGCATGGCTTGGTTTCATTGAGTTAGACAAGGCCCTGGTCCTAGTGTGATTGAGCGCGGGCGGCTGCGAGAGCCGGGCCGGCGCACTCAGCGTGGGCGAGAGGAGCTACCCCACGTCCGAGGTCAGGGGCAGCAACCCAGAGTGCCAGGCTGCGACGGCGCAGGAACGGCCGGGAGGAGCTGCCCCGTGTTCGAGGTCAGTGGCGGCCACGAGGAGACACCCCACGTCCGAGGCCAGGGGTGGCTGGGAGAAGCCACCTCGTGCCCGAGGCCAGGGGTGGTGACGCGGAGGAGCCAGTCTGAGCCCGAGGCCAGGGGCGGCGGCCACGAGGAGCAACCCGAGGAGCAGGGGCTGCGCGGGCGCAGGAGGGCCTAGAGGAGCTGTCCCAGGCTGAAGGTCAGGAACTGCGGCGGTGAGGAGATACCCCTCGTCCAAGGTAAGGAGCAGCGGCTGTGCCTTGCTGGAGCAGCCGTGAAGAGACAACCCACGCCAAGGTAAGAGAAACCCAAGTAAGATGGTAGGTGATGCAAGAGGGCAGACACACTGAAACCATACTCGCAGAAAACTAGTCAATCTGTTTCTCTACCCTACTGGAATTTTCATTTTATACCCTGACTCTCCTCCAGATGTAATTACTACATCACTGGTTGCCAAGCCCAACTCACGTTAAATAAGCAATCCATGCACTTCTCTCAGTTAAAACATTTTGAGCCATGTTTTAATACATGTATAATTATTTATAATGTATTACATACATGTGATGCTACTATACTATATATGGATGTTCTATTACCTGGATTAAAAATAGAACTTGGAAATGCTTTGATAAAGACTGAAGTAGCAAATATCTTACTAGCTGTAAATTAAATTTCATAGAGTTGTGACAACATACCTTTTTTGTTCCAACAAAAAAAATATTATTAATCTTTTGTAGGGAACAATACGACTGAATAGGCTTTATTATATTTTACATGCTAGTTCAGCTAGTGAGTAAGAAGCTTGGGGAAATACATGATGAATAAAAGCACTGCTTTCTAACCCATTAGAGTAGAAAACATTTCTTTAGAAAAAGAGAGGAGTTGAAGTAGAATCGGGGACTTCCCAGTGGCTCACTGGGTGAAGAATCCGCCTACAGTACGGGAGGTGCAGGTTTGATCCCTGGGTCGGGAAGATCCCCTGGAGGAGGGCACGGCACCCCACTCCAGTGTTCTTGCCTGGAGAGTCCCATGGACAGAGGAGCCTGGCGGGCTACAGTCCGCGGGGTCTAAAAGAGTCGGACAGGACTGACGCGACCGAGCGTCCACACACAAAGTGGAATCAGCAAGAGGCAGGACTCCCGGGTCCCTGAGAGAACGCTCCACACCCTCTGCACAGGAAGATGTACGTGAGCCTGGACGAAACATGATTTCCACTTAGGTGTAGGCTTCAGAACGAACACCCCACTGAAATGTAAATCTCAGATGTAAATACATCTCAATACCTGAACATTTAAGAAAATTCGTGAAACTTTTAAAAAAGATGAGCTGGAATTTAATGCTTAATCCTTTTCTATATGCCTCACCAAATTTCAGGATTTGCAAAGTATGCACTTCAAGAGGTGTTCAAAACATACTTGCTGAATGGTCACCAATTAAACCATGCCTAATTTGAGTCATTTAGCCCCTCTAACAGTCCAGTAGTCAGAAAATCTGTAGCATGGAAAATCCATAATAAAAATAATCTGAGCACAGAAGATGAAGCATTGAACAAAAAGGTCTACCAATTTACACTGGCTTGGGTTTTATTGTTTTAATTTACAATATAAATGGAAGGTCATCTGTGTTAGACTGAGGTCTTTGGACGTTTTTGCTACAAAAATAAAAATGATTACTCAAGTTCAATCCATGAAACGTATGAACGTGTGATGCACCTTCAGTAAACTTTGACTTAAAAAAAAAAAAAAAACCTGGAAAGGCTATTCACCTTGCAATGGCAATGTGATGATTTTTTTTTTAACCAATCTCTCCTGTGTAGTCTAGTGTAATTGTCTGTGGATGGGTCTTAATCATGTCCTGTGCCTTGCAGGGTCAGCTACTCAAACGCAAGAGGATGTGGTTACAAAACTGAAAACATCCTTCCCAAGAAAAACGAGAGGATGGATACAAACATGAACTCCTTTGGACAAACGTATTCTATATCGACAGGATAAGTTGTGAGACAGACATTTTAAAATATCTTGCCTCTTTGTTAGAAGATAATTGGAATGACCTAGTTGCAAAGATGTTTTGTAATTGTTGCTACCAAGAAGCTTCTACAAGGTCCAATAATACCCTCTTAAAGCACATCAGAGAGAGAAGATAAACGCCATCTGGCCTGTTTTCCAGAACAGGTGGTCGTCACAGTAGATGTTAATTCTAACACTCGTTTCTTTTGAAATGAGGTGGGGGCTGTATTCAGTGGTTCCTAAAGACATGCTTAAACTCCAGAACTTAACTCCCGAAAATGTCCTTTTCTGTTGCTGCTAAAGTTCGTTGTTTAAACACAGTAATGACTTTACTGTTTTTCTAACACAAAGTACTTCATGATGCTCATTTAAAAAAAAAAATCAGATAACAAAGAAAGTAGAAAGGAGTAAAAATTACCCAGAATCTCAACACTCAGAAAAAAAAAGACTATTCTTAGTCTATTTTATATATATATCTATAGGATATGTTTCAACTTCTAATATAAATACAAATTAAATTATATTTGCTCTTTTTGACTCATCTTTGCTTACTAAATATTATGGATTTTTTTCATGTCAATAAAATAACTATTTCAGAAATTGTTATGGCTCTGTAATGAGAGAGTATGAATGGACCAGAAAGTATTAACCAATTCATATTAATGAACATTAGATTATGTTTAATATTTTGCTACATCAGGCACTCTTTTCTTTAAAAATAAATCAGCTCTCTTAAGGTATAAATTACATTTGATAATATCTACTAGTTTTAAGCAGACTTCCTGGTGTCCTCAGCGGTAAGGAATCCGCCTGCAGTGCAGGAGAACCCATTCTCTGGGTTGGGAAGAGTCTCTGGAGAAGGGAGTGGCAACCCACTCCAGTATTCTTGCCTGGGAAAATCCCATGGACAGAGGAGCCTGCAGGGTCACAAAAGTCAAAAACAACTCAGCGACTAAACCGCAACCGCCGCCACACTAGTCTTAAGCACAGAATTTCAGGCGTTTTAGAAATGTAAGTGAATATTCTTATATATCAATTTGTGCACTTGGAAAATTATTTCCTGAGCTTAAATTCCTAGAAATGGAATCCTTGGCCTAAAAGTAGGCAAGCGTTTCAGATTTTTTAATGTGAATTGCTAAAATGCTGTCTAGGAATATTGTACTAGGAAATACTTCTTTCTGATTCATGTGTTACTCAAAAAAAAAGGTTTTTATTTTTAAAGAAATAGTTGTTCCGGCAACTTTGGAAAGATATTCAGTGAATAGCAAATGAATATTCAAACGAATCGCCAAGTCCCCTGCTAAGGAGGCCCTGCCTGCTTGCCTAGCCCAGTCCTGCGCCTGCCCCTCACACAGGGCGCTTGTCAACGTGCAGGGTACCCCGCCCTCGGGGGCCTCGCCGGGCTCCGCTGGGCCGTGCTCTTTGCACAGCTGCACCTCAGCAACCGGCAAGGCAGGCTCTGCATCCTTCAAGTTCAGCGAGTCCTGGAACCAGCCCAGCTACGCGGAGCCTCGGCGCCCTGCTCCCCGCGCTCAGGCTGCTGCGCAGCGCGCGGGGCTTCCTGCTGGCCGCCCCTGTCTGTCTTGGCCTTTGGCTCAGAGGTTAAAGCGTCTGCCTCTAATACAGGAGACCTAGGTTCGATCCCTGGGTCGGGAAGATCCCCTGGAGAAGGAAATGGCGACCCACTCCAGGATTCTTGCCTGGAGAATCCCATGGACGGAGGAGCCTGGTGGGCTGCAGTCCATGGGGTCGCAAAGAGTCGGACACGACTGAGCGACTTAACTTACTTAACTTCCTCACCTCCGCAGCGCCAGGCACCTGCTGCACCTGTGTGAGGAACGCCCTGAATATCCTTGGTTTAAAGGTTGAAATAGACAAACACGTGGCAGATACTTACTAGTGTGGCTCCCAAATGCGTGAACTCGGCTGAAAGACACTTCTCATTCATACAAGTGAAGCCAATCGGTTCTGCTCGTTCTGATTTAACTATTTATTAGCGTCTCACAGGCCTAAGTGTCGAACAGGAAGTCCGGGGTTCCGGCGGGGGCCTTGGACGCTGCCACCGGGGCTGCTGCCCTGAGACCGCAGAGCCCGTTTGCTGGCGGCCCGCCGGCCGCGACGCCGCCGAGGGCCCCGGCCTCCCGCCTCGCGGTGGCTGGCGCGGGGGCTCGCTCCGTCCTGCCGAAGCCTCTGCATTCCGCGCTTCCGATCTCTCGCCGCCCCTCGGGCGCTGCTTCTCCAGCTCCAGACGGGGCGCTGCCCCGAGAGCCCACCGTCAACCCTCTTCTGTTTTCCAGCCAGAAACAGCTGGCCCGGGGTACCCTTAGCCACTGCCTGCGAGGCGGGGCCTCCCGCCCGACCGGGGCTGGGCGCTCCCAGGGCACCCACACATATCCAGCTGCTTCCTTGACCCGGCTGCCACCTGACACTTGGTGTAGCCAAGGCAGAGTCCCTGCTTCCAGGCCTCGCTGCGTCCCGCACGATACAGACTCTCGAGGGGGCTTCCTGCCCGGACTTTATCCTCTAATTAGGCGAAACTTGCATTCACAAGCCAGCTCCAGCTCCACGCTGAGCCGCCCTTGATCCCTTCCCGTCGCTGACCTTGGTGATCTAAATGTGTATCCTGCTCCTCTTCATCTCTACGTCCTCTCTCTCGTGTGGCTTAGAGGGATGACCTTGGAATTCTCAGTGCGGGCCCACATACAGCGCACCTCTCCACGGGGAAATCAGAGGCACCTTTGAAAACCACAGCTGAGACCGCGCCATTCCACTGCTAAGGAGTAAGCTATTATTATTCAACTGCTAAGTGTCTTCCCTCTGTGATCCCATGGACCGTAGCCTGCCACACTTCTCTGTCCACGGGATTTCCCAGGCTAGAATACTGGAGTGGGTTGCCATGTCCTTCTCCAGGGGATCTCCCCTACCCAGGGATCGTCTCCTGAATTGCAGGTGGATTATTTACCACTCTGCCACCAGGGAAGCCTGCTTAGCAGCATCCATGGTCTCTATTATATTCCAGTAAGACCACCTCCCCAAATTATGACAAGCAAAACTGTCTCTACACATTGCCCTGTGTCTCCAGGTGGGGGAAACTGGGCTAGATTGAGAACCATTAATCTAGTTTCTCCTGTGTTCTGGTGCCATATTCATGAGAATGTCAGTGGGGCTCACGTTTCCTTGGCACTAACTCAGAAGAGCAGTCACCATTTCAACGGAAGGTGCGACTGGAGAGCAATGTTCTTTACAATTCAATTTTTTTCCAGTCTGAGGCAGCAAATCCACAGGCGGCCCCAGCCTTGCTGACGGCAGACTTCCACACTCAGAAAACCCATATGTTGCCCTGTGGCTTGTCACTACTGCCCTGAAGCAAAAGAAGAATTAGGCTTGGTGGCATTTTGTGACAGCCTTAGAGTGTCCGATTCCATATACTTTAAAAAATGACTGGGTCACGGTGGACTCAAAGTTAGCAAATAATTTTATGGCTTCTTTGCTACTCCTGAGAAATATGACAGCTTCCATCACACAGATCATCTTTGACTCTTCTAGAACTACCCATGATAGAGACTGTAGCTATTTCTGTCAATTGCACATTCAGAAAAAGTCAAATATAGAGACAAGATTTGAATTTGGACATCACAGATTTCCCTAAAATTATAAAACTCTCTCTGTTAGCAAATGCCCACCTTCTTGATTGGGCTTCCCAGGCGGCACTGGAGGCAAAGCAGCCGCCAACCACTGCAGGAGACACAGGAGCTGCAGGTTCGATCCCTGGGTCGGGAAGTGCCCCTGGAGCAGGAAATGGCAGCCCACGCCAGTGTTCTTGCCTGGAGGACTCTGTGGACAGAGGAGCCTGGCGGGCTACGGTCCACGGGGCTGTGAAGAGGAGGACACAGCTGATCACCAGGACTGCGCAGATCTGACCTGATGAGGTGAGGTTAGGCTTCAACACCACAGCCTCTGTTCTTAGCCACATTTCATTAACCGATTGGCGGTGTCATGAGGACCTCCCAATCCTTGGAAGACGGAATGTTTAAACGTGAAGACTTAAATAGGACTGAACAACTGCATTTCATGCCACAGGGTCTCCAGCTTCCATCAGAAAAGCAGCTTCTGAACTGAAGGCCCGTGCCAAGTCCGCGACAGTATTTCCGTCTCCACCCTGACGGCTGCAGCTGAAGCTGGTGGGACCTGCTCCCCTGAAGTCCTAGATTCTGATCGCAAACCACCAATGCCCGATTTTGTTCTCAGTTGCCACACAGAAGAGGAAAATCTTGAGTCAGACACAGAAATCAAAGATTCTGTTTTCCTCAAACATTTTACAATTGGCCACAGTGAAAAAATGAACCAAACCTTGGTAACGGCCTTTCTGAAAATTCATGCCTGCTTTATGGGACATGGGGTTTGTTATGGTCTTCATAATAAGCTTTGGAAGGTGAATATATTTCCCCTTTCGTTTTATTTAAAAAAAAACAAAAAAACAAAAAAACAGTGAAAAGCAATGAACACTGCTTACAAACAGGGGCTTCCCAGGTGGTTCTAGTGGTAAAAAAAAACCTGCCTGTCAATGCAGGAGATGTGGGTTTGATCCCTGGGTTGCGAAGATCTCCTGGAGGAGGGCATGGCAACTCACTTCAGTATTCTTGCCTGGAAAAGCCCTTGGACAGAGGAGCCTGGTGGGCTACAGTCATGGGACTGCAAACAGTTGGACACGCCTGAAGTAACTTAGCTTGTAGAAACAACCAGAAAACCTGCCAAAACTAATCCAGGTGATATTCGAAATCTCCCTTTCACAACTCAGTTTCAGTTATCCAGCTTGGAAGAAACCACTGTTAAAGTTTGCTGTATTCAGATTTTTTTAAAAAATGGAAATAGCATATTTGTGTACATATATGCATTTTTATAACCTAGGAAATTTACTATTCCATTGCTGTTCACCTTGACGCTTTCATACAACTATAAAACATAGAAATACTCTTGCAGCTCTAAGTTCATTATTTTATTGAATGCGTATGCCGTAACTCTTTAAGAATTCCTCTCCTGAGAGACACACAGGCACTTTATAACTCCTGTGCTCGCTCCCTGCAGGCGCAGCCCTCTCTGGCCATCTCTCCCCGCCTCCCGGCTTCCGTCCTAGCCCAGGTGCCCTCTGTCTCCGCGGGGGGTTCACAACGGCCCTCCGCGCGCTCGGCCTTGGCTCTTGCGTCCTGCATGCAGTCCAGTCGCAGCTCAGCAGCCAGCATGGTCTGATTAAAACGCAAGACAGCACTTCCCCGGTGGCACAGCGGATAGGAATCCACCTGCCGGTGCAGGGGACACGGCTTCCACCCGGGTCCGGGAAGATCCCACCTGCCTTGGAGCCAGGAAGCCCGGTGCGCTGCAACTGCTGAGCCCGCGGGCCGTGACTGCTGAGCCCCCGCCGCGACTGCTGAGGCCTCACCACGACTGCTGAGGCCGCGCGCCCAGAGTGCGGGCGCCGCTACGAGAGGCCCCTGCGCCGAGACGCCCGGCCCCGCAGCGAAGAGGAGGCCCGCGCTCGCTGCATCTGGAGAGACCTGTGCATGGCAAGGAGGACCCGGTGCGGCCAAGAACAAAAAATAAATAACAATTGAACACCCGCGGCACAAGACAGATCCCATCATGCCCCTCCTCAGCACCGTGCCCCCCTCTCCCTTGTCACCCGAGTAAAAGCCGAGGGCACGCGGCAGCCGCCCCGTCCGAGTGGCCCCGAGTGCCGCGGACCCCCGCGGCGGCTCCTCCCGCCTCCCTCGCCTCCGCTGCAGCCCTCAGTGCCTCCGCCATCCCTTGAACTTGCCAGGCTCTGTCCTGCCCCGGGGGATCTGCAGGTGCGCTTTCCTCTGCCTCAGCCTCTCTTCCCCAGCTGTGCACCTCAGCCCCTTCCTCAGGTCCTCCCGGTCTTGACTCAGATGTTAACACTCAGGACGGCACTTCCGGCAGCCACACTGAAAGGCACATGTACACCCCGGGCACACGTCGCATTTCCTTCTCATCAAGGAATATGATGTTTTAGTGATGTGTTCTGCTTACCATCTTTCCTAACAAGAACATAAGCTCTATGAGGAAAAGAGAAACAAATTTAAATATCCATTTACAGCTGGTTCCCAAAGTCTTGAGGGTAGTACATACTCAAAAAATATCTGCGGGAATTCCCAGATGGCTCAGTGGTAAAGAATACACCAGCCGATGCAGGAAGCATGAGTTCGATCCCTGGTCCAGGAAGACCCCTCATGCTGCAGAGCAGCTAAGCCCAGGCACCACAACTGCTGAGCCTGGGCTCCTGAGCCGGGGGCCAGCGCTACCGAGCCCTCGTGCCGCAGCTATGGAAGCCCGTGAGCGCTGGAGGCCGCGCTTCACAAGAGAAGGCCCCGCGGTGAGAAGCCGGCACACCGCAACCGGAGAGGAGACCCTGTTCTCCGCAACTAGAGAAAGCTCGCACAGCAACGAAGACCCAGCACAGCGCCCCCCCAAAAAGACAGAGAAATAACATGAAACATACGTATGGAATGAACAAATGAGTTACAAATAACGGTGAAGTTGATGTCCTTATGGTCTACTCTACTGTATTTGGGGTGAAAACTTGGAGAACAGGTTTTTAGAAAAGAAATTACTATTTCAAAGGATAGAGAGATGCATGTGCATAGAATACGAAGTCTCCGAGGAATCATCATCAGAGAGATCTAACATATTTAACAGCAGAGTGAACGGGGAAACATCTTTGGTTTTAGGAGATGTCAAGAACAGGAAAGGACCCCCGCTGCCCCCAGTGCCAGGCAGTCACGTCAGATGACTCAGGAGGATTCTTGCCACGGTGTGGACATCATTAGGTCAACAACTGGAGTCATTTCTGGTGTCTGGCTTCCGTGGATTCCCCCATCTCACATGGCTGGGCCAAAAATCAAACCAGAAAATCAAACGGTGAAAAGGGGGTGGCAATGAAGGAAACAAAGCTCTGCGTGGTCCTGACCCAGGGCTGCCCAGCCCGTGGAGCAGACCCTGATCAGTGACCCTGAAGCATCCTGGGAGGTTCCCCCGGGACGTCCCCCTGGCTGCGAGGGAGGCGGCGCTCCTCAGATACTGTCTACATCCCAGGCCTGTCGAATCAGGGAAGAGCGCTCTGCAGATCACCCATTAAGACCCGGCTCGGGGGCAGCTCTGGGGCCAAGAAATTATCAACTCCAAGGCAATTCCAGCATCAGACTCCCCAGATGCTATTGCACCTGACAGTGTAAGTAAGCAAGTAAAGTCACTCAGTCGTGTCCGACTCTTTGTGACCCCATGGACCGCAGCCCACCAGGCTCCTCAGTCCATGGGATTCTCCAGGCAAGAATACTGGAGAGGGTTGCCATTTCCTTCTCTAGGGGATCTTCCTGACCCAGGGATCGGACCCGGGTCTCCCGCATTGGAGGCAGACGCTTTAACCTCTGAGCCACCAGGGAAGCTCTGTGACCAGAACACACACACACAGATGGACACACACATGCCATCACACACAGATACACACACTCGCAGAGAAAACACACACACACACAGGGGACATACACACAGGCACAGGAATGCACACACAGGCCCACAGGGGACACACGCATACCTGCATGCACACACACACAGGGGACACATAGATACCTGCACACACACGCACACGGGACACACGTGTATCTGC
>SJYX01003337.1:127364-203930 GCA_006410675.1 Oreotragus oreotragus | reverse complement strand
AAAAAAAAAAATTTTAACTTTGATTATTCTTGGCATTAAAAGTCATCTCTTTGTCCTCTGCCCTATGCAACAATAAAGTGGTTAAATAAATTCTGATACATCCATTTAAAGGATCAGTTCAGTTCAGTTCAGCTACTCAGTCGTGTCCAACTCTGCAACCCCATGAATTGCAGCACACCAGGCCTCCCTGTCCATCACCAACTCTTGGAGTTCACCCAAACTCATGTCCATCGAGTCGGTGACGCCATCCAGCCATCTCATCCTCTGTCATCCCCTTCTCCTCCTGCCCCCAATCCCTCCCAGCATCAGGGTCTTTTCCAATGAGTCAACTCTTCACATGAGGTGGCCAAAGTACTGGAGTTTGAGCTTTAGCATCGGTCCTTCTAAAGAACACCCAGGATTGATCTCCTTTAGGATGGACTGGTTGGATCTCCTTGCAAGTCCAAGGGACTCTCAAGAGTCTTCTCCAACACCACAGTTCAAAAGCATCAATTCTTTGGCTCTCAGCTTTCTTTACCATCCAACTCTCACATCCATACATGACCACTGGAAAAACCATAGCCTTGCCTAGACAGACCTTCGTTGGCAAAATAATGTCTGTTTTTGCTAGGGTGGTCATAACTTTTCTTCCAAGGAGTAAACGTCTTTTAATTTCATGGCTGCAATCACCATCTGCAGTGATTTTGGAGCCCAAAAATATAAAGTCTGACACTGTTTCCACTGTTTCCCCATCTATTTCCCATGAAGTGATGGGACCAAGATGCCATGATCTTTGTTTTCTGAATGTTGAGCTTTAAGCCATTTAAAGGATATATGTTATCAAAAAGACAAAGGAAAATCTCTACATGTTATTACAGATACTGAAAACAATAGGCATAATGGAATATAATTTGAATTTTAAGAGAATGGAAATTTTTTTGGAAAGATAGATTAAAAAATTGTTGGCAGTGGTTGCTTAGCAGTATGGAACTGAGGATTTGAGGTAAGAAGATAACTCATTTTTCATTCTATTTTATACTGCTTGAATCCTTTTTTTACTATGTGTCTATATTAAGTTAAAAAGCCAACAAAAAAATAAAAACTAATGTTAAATAAAACGTAGTTTGTTTGTAGATCAGGCCTTGCAAAACTTCTTGGGGTTTCAAGTCATCATATGTGGTCCCATGTTGGTAGGAATGTTTCTCTCATCTACTTTATGCATAAGTTAGTTCAACATTGAGAGTGAAGTCGCTTAGTCATGTCCGACTCTTTGCAACCCCATGGACTATAGCCTACCAGGCTCCTCCATCCATGGGATTTTCCAGTCAAGAGTACTGGAGTGGGTTGCCATTTCCTTCTCCAACATTAGTGTATGCAAAATATAACTAGGGAAGCAATGAAATTTTTACAAGCTACAGTTGATAATAATATCTTTGCAAAAAATTTTTTTTAAGTTTTTTAAAGGTATAATCAATATACAACAAACTGAACATATTCACAGTGTACAATTTTTTTGTTACATGTATACATTCATGAAACCAACATGACAATCAAGATGATGAAAATATCCACCACAGGCAAAAGTTTCATATGCTTCCTTAAATTTATTCTTTCCCAACACTGTCCTCAGACAACCACTGATCTGTTTCTGTTATATACCAGTTTGCATTTCCTACTGCTTTATACAAACGGAACCATAGACTATGTACTCTTTGGTCTGGCTTATTTCACTCAGATAACTGAGATATATATGTTTTGCTGTGCATTTTTTCTTTCTTATTCTAAAGTAATATTCCATTCTATAGATCTATACATTTACCTGTTGATGAACACTTGAGTTGATTATACAATGAAAGTTGCTGTGACATGTGTAAGCATGGCCACATGCTTTCATTTCTCTTGGTATATTCCTAGAAGTGGAATGTAACAGTTGCATATTTAACTTTTTAAGGCAATGCTAAGCAATTTTCAAAGTGGTAGTATCATTTTATATTCCCATCAGTAGAATATGAGGATTACAGTTGCTTCACATAGTCAACAATATTTGATATGGTTAGTCTTTTAATTCTGGGCATTCATTGATATTGATAAATTGATAGTGGTGACTCATGGTGATTTTTGAGTTTTCCTAATAATAAATGAATTTAAGCATTATTTCATATGCTTATTTACTATTTGTATATCTTCTCTGGTACAGCTGCTCTTTAAATTTTTTGCCCATTTCTTAGTTGGGTTGTATGTATTATTATTATTGAGCTATAAGAGTTATTTATATATTTAGATAGAAAGATTTTGTTGGATACATTTTTAAAAAAATATTATCTCCCAGTCTCTGCCTTTCTCTTTTATTTCTGTCTTTTGAAGAGTGACATTCTGAATTTTTATGAAATCCAATTTCATACTCCATGCTCTTCCTGTCTGATAAAAATCTTTCCAAACCCAAGGTCACTAAAATTCTTCTGGAAATTTTATCTCCTACATGATCTATGAACCGTTTTGAGTTAATTTTTGTATATGGATAGGATAAAGGTATTATAAAGCCTTAAATTTAATGTGTTACCTTCACACCGTTAGAGCTCACAGTGCACCAAAAGCCTAACCATGAATTCCCTTGCTTTTGCCAGATATACCCCCATCTGACAGGAAAGATTCCCTATCCAGCTAGTTCCCCTATCAGCCAGAACAGCTTTAGCCTACCTGGTCCTCAGCCATTTAACGATTGTCATTTCACCGCCAACTTGAAGCAAGCCAGTCATATCCTCCCACAGGAACAAAGGGGCACCTCTCCTATTGTTACCACAAAGTCTGTCTCCCGTGGGTCCTGTGGGTTCACTCCATTTCTGAATACAACCCCCTGAGGCCTTGCCTGACAGGCAGTGTCCTCCCCTGGGCTGTAAGTCCATGGGATTAACTATGAACCACATCTCTGTCCAAAGCTGGGTCTCATGTGTTTGACCATCTCATAGTATTTAGGGTAGGGACTCCCTCCTTTACCAGTGGGGAAGGGAACTCAACAGAGTTGAGGGAGTTTTTTCTGTTTGTTTTTTGCATATGCCTGTCCAATTGTTCCAGCACCATTTGTGCAAAAGCGCATCTTTTCCCCATTAAATTACCTTCCCGTCTGTTTTAAAAATCAATTTACCATACAGGTGCAGGTCTTTATTTTGTTCCACTGATCTATATATCTACCTTTACACCAATACCACACATTCTTGATCACTGCAGCTTTATGGTAAGTCTTGAAAGCAGGAAGAGTGTATCTTCCAACTTGCTCTTCTTTTTCAAAGATGTTTGGGCTATTCTAGTTCCTTTGCCTTCCTTATCCATTTTAGAATCAGCTGGTCAATTTGTACAAAAACGTGACTCTCCTGATTACTCTATGCTCAGGCAAATGACAACATTAGCTTAAACAAAATATAAACAGGAATGTGACAGAAATGTTATGAATCACATTTTACAATAACAAAATCCTTTACAGTATCTGTTTTAATTCTTCCTGTCCATGAGTTGTAAAACTATGACTTAGTAATGATGTAAGTAAACTATGATCTTAGCCTTAAAATCATCTAAGACTTCACCTTCAAAACACCAATTTGTTTTTCAGATTCCATCTCCTTCATAACTCCTTAGTTCATCTTCTCTTCTCCATTTACACTCTGAGTCTTGTTTTTGGTTCTCATTCTTTAATTATTTATTATTTAACATCTCCTGAAACCCCTGCTTCCAATCTGGCCCCTTTCCAATCCATCTCTCCACAATGGCCAGAGTGATTTTTCTAAAACATAAATCAGATCATGCTGTGCGTGCGTGCATGTTACGCTTCTCTTAAAATCATTGTGATTCTCCAGACCTTTTATAGCAGTCAGTTATTAGTCAATTTGAAATATTTTTATCCCTCTAGTATACTCCAAGAACACTGCTGGGTGCTGAGTCCAAACTCTCTAGCTTAGCATATGAGTCTCACCATGAAGTGATTTCTGAAAATATCTCCGGGTGCATTTCTCAGCATTGACTCACATGAACCAGTATGTTTTATACACTGTCTCCTCTGCCAGAAATGTCTTTCCCTTCTTTTTCATCCAACTCACACCTACTCAGCTTTCAAAATGCTGCTCAATATACCACCTCTTCTGGAAGCCTTTTCTATCCATCCTGACTGAGCCTCTCCCCCAGGTTCTCCTAGCCTTCTGTGCCTCACTTTAGTACTAAAGAACTTTCTACACTGAATTATAACCACTAGTTTATTTCTTTGCCTCATTAGCTTCATTTATTTCTTTCATTTTTCACTCTTTGCAAGTCCAGATCATGTTTAATTTGACTTTGTTCCTACATTTACTAGCACAAAGCCTGGCACACAGTAGGTTCTCAAGAATAATAGTGCTAATTAACAGGTCCGTCTAGTGAAGGCTATGGTTTTTCCTGTGGTCATGCATGGATGTGAGAGTTGGATTGTGAAGAAGGCTGAATGCCGAAGAATTGATGCTTTTGAACTGTGGTGTTGGAGAGACTCTTGAGAGTCCCTTGGAATGCAAGGAGATCCAACCAGTCCATTCTGAAGGAGATCAGCCCTGGGATTTCTTTGGAGGGAATGATGCTGAAGCTGAAACTCCAGTACTTTGGCCACCTCATGAGAAGAGTTGATTCATTGGAAAAGACTCTGATGCTGGGAGGGATTGGGGGCAGGAGGAGAAGGGGATGACCGAAGATGAGATGGCTGGATGGCATCACGGACTCGATGGACGTGAGTCTGAGTGAACTCAGGGAGATGGTGATGAACAGGGAGGCCTGGCGTGATATGATTCATGGGGTCGCAAAGAGTCGGACACAACTGAGCGACTGAACTGAACTGAACTGAACTGAATTAACATGTGGGGTTTCATTTTAGAGCTATACATATATTAAGCAGTTTCATTTCATTTACATGATCATCTTGTGGAGTAGGTGAGTTGCTCCCAGATTTTACAGATTATGACAGCAAGGCTCACAAAAATTAAGTAATTTATTCAAGGACATACTGCTCACAAGGGGCAGAGCAGGTCCATTCAAACCTAAAGTTTATATTCTTAAACACTATCAAAACTGGCTTCCTGATATTTTAATGTAGGAAAGGTTAAATAAACACATGCATTTTTCAACTGGCCTGCTTCTTATTTAATTCTGTAGTTAATTTTGGAATACCTGGGGAAAGTCTTTCTGCAGGTTACGGCTCAGACATCTTTGTGGTTCTGGCTTGGGGTTCCCAAGTTCCAGTTTCCTCAAGAGTGTACTTCTTTCCATGATTAAGTGTGTGATCTGTTCACCAGGGCTGTTCAGAGCCACTGTAGACAAGCCTTCTTGATACATTTCAACCTCCTTTGTTTGCATTTCTGTTAGGAAGAAATAACAGAAACAATACTGTTACAAGAAATGCAGGCAAAAAACTAAAAAGTAGTGGGAAAAGGTTCTCAAAAGTAGTAGATATTCTTCAGTTCAGTTCAGTTGCTCAGTTGTATCCAACTCTGCAACCCCATGAACTGCAGCAGGCCAAGCTTCCCTGTCTATCACCAACTCCCAGAGCCTACTCAAACTCATGTCCATTGAGTTGGTGATGCCATCCAACTATCTTATCTTCTGTCATCCCCTTCTCCTCCTGCCTTCAATCTTTCCCAGCATCAGGGTCTTTTTCCGATGAATCGGTTCTTCAGATCAAGTGGCCAAAGTATTGGAGTTTCAACTTCAACATCAGTCCTTCCAATGAACACCCAGGACTGATTTCCTTTAGGATTGACTGGTTGGATCTCCTTGCAGTCCAAGGGACTCTCAAGAGTCTTCTCCAATACCACAATTCAAAAGCACCAATTCTTCAGCACTCAGCTTTCTTTATAGTCCAACTCTCACAACTATACTTGACTATTGGAAAAACCATAGCTTTGACTAGATGGACCTTTGTTGGCAAAGTAATGTCTCTGCTTTTTAATATACTGTCTAGGTTGGTATTCTAGATATTCTTACTACCTGTATAAGTTTAAAATTTGTCCTTGTATAATTTTAAAGTGTGTTGTTGTTTCAGTTAGTGTTTGTTAATGTGGCAGGTATTATACTAAGCATGTGAGATAAATTTATCTTATTTAATCCAGTGAGGTAGGAATCATATTATCACTCTTAAGAGATAAGGGCTCAGGCACCAAGAAACTTGTCCATAGTCACTCAGCTAATCCTGCCAAAATTCTTGATGATTTCAATATTCAGGTAAATGATTATATTCCAGGAGCCTGTCCTTTCAGTTCCTTTACCAGCTAACTTCCAAAAATTTAGTCTTCTATCCCATCTTAGTCACCTACTCCGTATTAATCCCCTAGACCCCGTCATTAGCCTGTATAGTTTCTATAGCCTCTCCCTAGCCTCAATTTCAAACATCCTGTTCTCCAATCATTCTTCCCAACCCTTTGTACTAGCAGCTCAATTTCAACAATTTTTTACCATACTGGAAACTAGTATCCATTGACTATAAAGACTTTTTAGCGTTCCTTATTCCATCCCTATTCTCATTTCCTTTCTTACCCAGCTTAGATTCTACAGCCTATCATTACAATCACTCCCCTGAAAATATGCACAATTCTCTTGCCTCCTTTCCTTCCATTATACTTGGTGACAAAACTTCAACCTGTTTAAAGCCAGCACTTCACCAGTGTACTCCAGAAGCTGAATGTAGCTGTAGAAAACTGCACAGACAGTGCTGACTGGTTTCATTTCAAACTCATGACTACCAACCAGCCTTGAGTGGGCCCCTACTGCTGCTCAGCAATCCTCTTGCATTCCCCTGCTTGTCTTTCTCATTTTCTAGAGACCTAAACCATTATTTCATCCTTCTCTTTCATCAAATCTATAATACCTCTGACCCCTCCTCACTCTCACCTGAACACCTGACTTCTTATTTCACTGAGAAAAGAGAAGTACTTTGAAAAGAGCTTCCACGAGCTCCCCTTACCAAATCTGCCAGCTCTCTGGTACTCTTCCCTCTTGTGAGATTAAACAAGATACCCTTGTTCCTAAGGCCAGCCCCTCCCCTTGTGCACTGGATCTCATTCCTTCTCCTCTCAAAAAAAAAGCTCCCGCAGTTGACTCTTTATCTCTGCTGTCTCATGGAGCTTTCTTCCCAACTATTCATCTGAGAGACATGGTATAATATCTCCCATTAAAAACAGCAGTGATAGGGACTTCCCTAGTGGTCCAGTGGTTAGGACTCCATGCTTCCACGCAGGGGGCATGGGTTCGATCCCTGGGTGGGAAACTGAGATCCCGCATGCTGCACACAGCATGGCCAAACAATTAAAAAACGAAAAGTTAAAAACAGCTAAATAAAAACAAGGTGATGAAAACCACGAAACCTTTGCTTCACACTCATGTCGCCCTCCAGCTCCTCCACCATTTCTTCATTCCTCTTTGCCGCACAACTTTAAGAAAGGATCAGCCATAGCCATGTCCCCTCCCTCTTCTACCATTCTTTCCCGAATTCACTCACTGGCTTTTGTATCCACTGCTGCACAGAAACAGCTTTCCTCAAAATCACAATGAGCTCCACGTGAGCAGATCCAACGGTCAATCTCCTGTCCTCATTCCACATATCTTATTAACGGTATTTGGCCCAATTGTTCATTTCCTTTTCTGAAAACACCTTCCTCATTTCTCTCCTTGGGCACCTCACTCTGCTAGTTTTCTCTTAGCTTTCATGCCACTCCCTCTCAGACTCCTTTGCTGACTTCTTACCTTTCTAACCTCTAAACACGGGAACACAGCAGGGCCTAGCTCTGAAACTTCTTCTTTTCACTCCCTAGGGTATCTCCTACCATCCTAAGGCTTTAAGTATTTGCTATACCTGATGACTCCCAAATTTACATCTCTAGTTCACAATGCATGCCAGACGTAAACAAAATTGCCAATTTGACCTTTCCACTCAGATGTTTAATATTCACATCCAAATGCAGATGTCCAAGAGCAAACTCTTTACTGTCTTCCCTAAATAGGACCACCCAACATCTACCCAATCTGAGTAGTTAGGATCTCTAGTATTCCAACTGTTCAGGCCAAAGAGCTTGGGGTCACCAGTAACTTCTTTTTCTCCCACCCAACATGAAATCTGTGACCTTGGTATGTGCTGTGCTGTGCTTAGTTGCCTGTCAGGCTTCTCTGTTCATGGGGATTCTCCAGGCAAGAATACTGGAGCTGCCATGCCCTCCTCCAGGGGATCTTCCCAATCCAGGGGTGGAACCCAGGTCTCCCGCACTGTAGGCAGGCTCTTTACCAGCTGAGCCACCAGGGACGCCCATGACCTTGGTATGCTGGTGGCTCAGTCGCTAAGCCGTGTCCAACTCTTGCAACCCCATGGGCTGTACAGCCCGCCAGACTCCTCTGTCCATGGGATTCTCCAGGCAAGAATACTGGAGTGGGTTGCCATTTTCTCCTCTAGGGGATCTTTCCAACCCAAGGATCGAACCCAGGTCTCCTGTGTTGCAAGCAGATTCTTTACCAACTGAGCTACAAGGGGAGCCCCAAGGGAAGACTTTAGTATAGGGCTCCAAAAAACCCATTATCAAATCATGTTTGCTCCACTTTCAAAAGACATCCTTTAATTACAGATGCATTTCTGATGTGATTGACATATGTGTTCCTAAAATAAACAAGCAGATCTGTATTTCACAAAAATGCTCACTAAAAATAATGTAGCTTATGGAAAGATGTTGGCTTGGAGCACTCAAAACCTTTATCATTGCATAATTAATGCTATAAAAAACATTGAGAATCTTAATCACATTGGTTCATTAAAGAGATGTGTCAAATTCCTAAAAAAATTAAGGGAATACTATAGCAAATATAAGTAAACAATGTAAAGAAATAGAGGAAAATAGAATGGGAAAGACTAGAGACCTCTTCAAGAAAATTAGAGATACCTAGGGAACATTTCATGCAAAGATGGGCACAATAAAGGAGAGAAATGGTATGGACCCTACAGAAACGGAAGATATTGAGAGGAGGTGGCAAGAATACACAAAAGAACTATACAAAAAAGATCTTAATGACCCATATAACCACGATGGTGTGATCACTCACCTAGAGCCAGACACTCTGGAATGTGAGGTCAAGTGGGCCTTAGGAAGCACTACTACTAACAAAGCCAGTGGTGGTGACAGAATGCCAAACGAGCTGTTTCCAATCCTAAAAAATGATGCTGTTAGGGTGTTGCAATCAATATGCCAGCAAATTTGGAAAACTCAGCAGCAGCCACAGGAATGGAAAAGGTCAGTTTTCATTCCAATCCCAAAGAAAGGCAATGCAAAAGAATGTTCAAACTACTGCACAGTTGCACTCATTTCACATGCTAGCAGGGTAATGCTCAAAATCCTTCAAGCTAGGCTTCAACAGTACATGAACCAAGAACTTCCAGATGTACAATCTGGATTGAGGAAAGGAAGAGGAACCAGAGATCAAATTGCCAACATCTGTTGGATCACAGAAAAAGCAAGAGAGTTCCAGAAAAACACTACTGCTTCATTGACTATGCTAAAGCATCTGACTGTGTGGATCACAACAAATTGTGGAAACTTATTAAACAGATGGGAATACCAAACCACCTTACCTGCCTCTGAAAAGCCTGTATGCAGGTCAAGAAGCAACAGTTAGAACTGGACACAGAACAATGGACGGGTTCCAAATTAGGAAAGGAATACATCAAAGATGTATACTGGCACCCTGATAATTTAACTTATATGGAGAGTACATAAAGTGAAATGCTTGGCTGGATGAAGCACAAGCTGGAATTAAGACTGTCAGGAGAAATATCAATAATCTCAGATATGCAGATGACACACCCTAATGGCAAAAGGGAAGAGGAACTAAAGAGCCTCTTGATAAAGATGAAAGAGGAGAGTGAAAAAGCTGGCTTAAAGCTCAACATTCAAAAAACTAAGATCATGGCACCTTGTCCCATCACTTCATAGCAGATTGATGGGAAACAACGGAAACAGTGACAGATTTTATTTTCTTGGGTTCCAACATCACTGCAGACAGTGATTGTAGCTCTGAAATTAAAAGATGCTTGCTCCTTGGAAGAAAAACTATGACAAACCTAGACAGCATATTAAAAAGCAGACACATCACTTTGTCAACAAAGGCATAGCCAAAGCTATGGTTTTTCCAGTAGTCATGTACAGATGTGAGAGTTGGACCATAAACAAGGCTGAGTGCCAAAGAACTGATTTTTTTGAACTGTGGTGCCAGAGAAGACTCTTGAGATACCCTTGGACAGGAAGGAGATCAAACCAGTCAATCCTAAAAGAAATCAATCCTGAATAGTCATTGGAAGGATTGATGCTGAAGCTGAAGTTCCAGTACTTTAGCCACTTGATGTGAAGAGTCAATTCAATGGAAAAGACCCTGAGGCTGGGAAAGACTGAGGGCAGGAGAAGAGGGTGACAGAGTGAGATGGTTGGATGGCATCATTGACTCAGTGGCTATGAGTCTGAGCAAACTCTAGGAGACAGTGAAGGACAGGGAAGTTTGGCGGGCTGCAGTCCATGGGGTAGTAAAGAGTTGGACATGACTGAACAACTGAATGGGAAAGACTAGAGATCTCTTCAAGAAAATTAGAGATACCAAAGGAACATTTCATGCAAAGATGGGCTCGATAAAGGACAGAAATGGTATGGACCTAACAGAAGCAGAAGATATTAAGAGGTGGCAAGAATACACAGAAAAGCTGTACAGAAAAGATCTTCACGACCCAGATAATCATGAGGATGTGATCACTAATCTAGAGCCAGACATCTTGGAATGTGAAGTCAAGTGGGCTTTAGAAAGCATCACTATGAACAAAGCTAGTGGAGGTGATGGAATTCCAGTTGAGCTGTTTCAAATCCTGAAAGATGATGCTGTGAAAGTGCTGCANGGCAGCCCACTCCAGTGTTCTTGCCTGGAGAATCCCAGGGACGGGGGAGCCTGGTGGGCTGCCGTCTCTGGGGTCGCACAGAGTTGGAGACGACTGAAGCGACTTAGCAGCAGCATGTACCATACAGCAGGACTTTATTTTTCCTTAATAAAACAGTTCTCCTTCCACTTCAACCGTATGAGATAAGATCCACACATAACTTCTCAGCGGTGAAGAAAGAAGATGATGCCTGTGTTGGTTGCCACAGCCAGGGAAGGAAGAAGCAGGAGGTCAAAGGACATCAGCTCACTTTGCAACAGTTGGGGGATTAAGGCCTCTCAGATGGAGAACTGCTCCAGAAATGAAGAAAAGGACATGAGGGGCCAAGAAGAGGCCTGTATGCTTGCAGGAGAGGGTGCACATTAAAGACAGGGTGAGTAAGCTCAATGAAGTCCATGTTACCTTCGTGGGAATGTGCTTAGCACATAGTACACGTCCAGGGAATATTTGCTGAATGACAGAGAGAGGCCTTGAGTGTCAGTGTAACTTAAAACTTCATCCTGAAAGTAAATGGGACAAATCTAAGATTCCTGAGGAGGTGATGAGGAGATGAAAGCTTTAGTTTTCAGAAGACCCATCTGGTGGCAATAGCAGCAGGAGTCTCATAGACAGTATTTGCACATAAAAAGGTATAAACTTTTTATAGCTCACAATTCTCACAGTAGGAAAGCAACAGTTTATAACTATTAAGGAAATCTGGAGTTAACTTTTCAAGTTCCAGGGCATGTCAGCTTTCCCACATAATTCTATTACCCATTTTTCTTTCCGTTAATTTCTAGATTTCCTTTTTAAAAGTGCAAGAGGCCATGATTCCCTTGAGTTGAGATTTAGCTGGAGGGTGAATGAACAGATGCCAAATGTGCTGAGGTTCTTACAGTTCCCTAACACTGACCTGGGGCAAAGGTATTCTGAGTTTGCATTAAGTCTAGGGAAAGCGAAAGGTGTTTTTCTGACAGTAAATAGTTGACAGTGTTGAAATTGACCCAGCTCAGTGAAAATGGAGCCTGAAAGCATGGGTTGCTTCCAGGACTGGAAATGAAATGTATTCTCTTCCCGTAACTGGTGATTCATGGCATAACCTTAATAGCTTTTCTCCAGTGATGACACATTGGGAATAGAAACACTACTAAAAGAATATTATTAGCATCCATAAAATGCATAATTCATTTAAATCAAATTCTGCAAGACAACATTAATTTGATGTGACAGGAATGCAAATTCTTTAATTAATTTATTTCTTTAAAACCTTTTTATTTTGGATAGGGGACTGACTCCCTGGTGGCTAAGGTGGCAAAGAATCTGCCTGCAATGCAGGCAACCTAAGTTCAATCTGTGGGTCGCGAAGATTACCTGGAGAAGGGAATGGCAACCCACTCTGGTATTCTTGGCTTGAGAATTCCATAGACAGAGGAGCCTGTCAGGCTACACAGTCCATGGGGTCTCAAAGAGTTGGACAACTGAACAACTACACTTTTTCATAGCCGATTAATGATGTTGTAACAGTTTCAGGTAAAAAAGTGAAGGGACTCAGATAAACATATACATGTACCCAAGAATACAAATTCTTGATTCCTATTATGTTCTTCAATATGCAAAGTCTTCTCTAGTCCTTCCTTACTTGTTCCAGAACATAGAAATTTATTTATTTAAACATTCCTAAACAAAGAGTGAGTTTCTCAACGACCACAGTGTTGTGAAAGTGAAAAGCATTCTAATAAAAAGATATACTGGGAAAAATATGCTGTAGTTAAACACTGTTTTAAATCATTTTTTGCAAGGCATTTTTTTTTTTTTTGGTTGAAAGTCATCTTGGCATAATATAAGCCAAAAAGTACCTGAGAAGTCCAGAAAGAAATTAATCTGAAGATACTAATAGCTTAATTATTCAGAGCTCAAAGGTTGTGGCTCTGTTTGGAGAGGGCAGAACTATCTAGGAGTGCTGACCGCTGGGGAATTCAGCTGCAGAAATCACTCTCCACATGCAAATATGTCTCTGAAGGGGATTTTTAGAATAATGCAACATACCCTATTTGGAATCTTTGTATTTGCATATAACCACATGCCAAAACCCCTAGGAAATTATCTGCATTCTTGCAAAGCTTGTTTTGAGATAGCAAAATGAGAAAAGGAAAAGATGTCTTTTTTCTTTTTTTCCCACTAGCACACAAACAAATTGGAGAAGGAAATGGCAACCCACTCCAATATTCTTGCCTGGAGAATCCCATGGACGGAAGACCCTGGTGGGCTACAGTCCACAGGGTCGCAAAGAGTCGGACATGACTGAGCGAACAGTCTAGTCTAGTCTAGCACACACACAAATTAGGCAAAAAAAAAAAAAACCTTTAAGATTGAAATGATATCTTTAATTCCTCCCAAAAGCAAAACAAAACTCAAAAGTATTAACTGAGCTCTACTCCCCTTACCAGATCATAGCATTAACACCCACTAACTCATACAGTTTACAAGAAACAATACTTGTCCATACTTAAGCTTATGTGTACTTTTTATTTCCTACCTGAGTAGGACTCATATTTCATAAAGAGGAAGGCCTATGCATGAGGGATCCTTCCATCTATCCTGATCTCTCAATCCCTGACCCAGGAAAGGATCTAACATTAATGACATCGGGGAGATAATTGAAGAACATCTCACCTTCAACAGCAGTGTTTCTGTCTGGAACTCAGAAGCTATATCCTTCCACACTCAGGTAATGATCAGTACGATTTTCCTATACTTCCTTCTTGTTAAAATTTATAGATCTATATCGGTCTGTTGTCTATGTTAAACTGGAAAATCCTTACAAGCAGGGACCATGACATTGTATCTAGTATAATGCTTTGTTTAAAATTCTGCCCAATAAGGTTTTGGATGTTTAACAGACATTCTTTAATTCATTCAATCAACAAATATTTACTGAAATGTCTTCTCTATACCAGGTACAATATTAGACGCTCGAGAAGAAAGCAGGAAGCAAAGCAAACAAAAATCCCTGCCCTCATAAAGTTTATTTCTAGATGGACAATAAACAAAGAAATATATGTATGCATATGCATATATATAAAGTATGCAAGGAATGATAAGTGATATAGAGAAAAACAGACCAGTAAAGGAGCATAAGGGAGCATGTATGAATTTTAAAAGCATAGTCAGGGTACATAACAGTTCATCAAAAGCCATGAAGGATGTGAAGAAGGAAGACTCAAGGTTACCTATAGGAAAAAAATTCCTTGAATGTCCATGGAGGCCAGTTAATTTGGAGTTGAGCAATTAAGAAGAAGGAAATGAGAAATGCAATGTAGGGCTTTAGTGTTTACTGTGAGATGGGACTTCCCAGGTGGCGTTGCTGCTGCTGCTGCTGCTGCTAAGTCACTTCAGTCGTGTCCGACTCTGTGTGACCCCATAGACGGCAGCCCACCAGGCTCCNGAGGATGAGATGGCTGGATGGCATCACATGAGTCTGAGTGAACTCCGGGAGATGGTGATGAACAGGGAGGCCTGGCGTGCTGCGACTCATGGGGTCGCAAAGAGTCGGACACGACTGAGCGACTGAACTGAACTGAACAACTGAACAACACAGCAAATATAGGGAATTTCCAGGTGGCACTGCTGCTGCTGCTAAGTCACTTCAGTCGTGTTCGACTCTGTGTGACCCCACAGACGGCAGCCCACCAGGCTCCCCCGTCCCTGGGATTCTCCAGGCAAGAACACTGGAGTGGGCTGCCATTTCCTTCTCCAATGCATGAAAGAGAAAAGTGAAAGTGAAGTCGCTCAGTCTGTCCGACTGTTAGCGACCCCATGGACTGCAGCCCACCAGGCTACTCCGTCCATTGGATTTTCCAGGCAAGAGTACTGGGGTGGGGTGCCATTGCCTTCCCCGCAGGTGGCACTAGTGGTAAAGAATCCGCCTGCCAATGCAGGAGACATGGGTTCTACCCATGGGTCGGGAAGATCCCCTAGAGTAGGAAATGGCTTCCCACTTCAGTATTCTTGCCCGGAAAATGTCACGGATAGAGGAACCTGGCAGCTGCAGTCTGTGGAAGTGCAAAGAGTCAAACTACACCTGAGCACACACACACACATGTACACAGCAAATACAGGGCTCTGTCTTCTTTTTAAAATCAGGTTTGCTGCAAAGATGAGATAAAGAAGCACCTGAGCCTGCCAGGTAAAGTAAAGGCAAAACGCAAAGGATTAGGAGCATCTTTGCAATAAGCACTTGCAAGGCAAAATACGTAGCCAAACAGCCCAGAAGAGGAAAGTGGGACGAATGGGCTTTAGGTGGAAACTCCGTGCTTGTTGGTGAACCCAAACCATTAATATCCTGGGGAATACAAACCATTGATATGCTGGGGAAAACGATACGTGAACTTCCACATATAACTCCCATTATAGTGACATTACTCTCCTATTTCCCAATCCTTCATGAGCTAATTAATTTATGCTAGTAACAGGGCACAGAGGAGCTTTTGCTTCTTACCGCAAGGCAGATTAGAGCCCTTAACGACCTTGCAGCTGAGAAAAACTAAAAATGCCAGGAAAAATTTAAAAGTCCTAAAATGCAATCAGAATATGAACAAAACTAGAATGCGAGCTTTCGAGCAAGCAGAAGAAAACTCAGTTATCCAATGGAAAACAAAAAAGGGGGCAGGGGGAATTGAAACTAGAGTGAAGTACAAATGAATTACATCTTATGATTAGCTCAATTCACTCTGCACCTGAGATTTAAAATACAGAAAACTGTCCATCACGGACCCTTGTGAAAGAAAGTTCTAAAATGAAGAAATGGAAAATGATTCCAAATAGGATATCTGAAATGAAAGAAAAATGCTAAGCAAAGAAAATAATAAGTGTGTGGTAAATATAAATATTTACTGGCGTAAAATGACCCCATGGTGTGCTGCAGTCCATGGGGTCACAAAGAATCGGACACAACTCAGTGACTGAACTGAACTGAAAACTAAACACTGAATATCATAATAAAAGCTAATTTATGGAGTTAAAAAAATACAGTATTTTAAAGGGGTCCTGTCTGTACCATCCCTTGTAGCTCTGGAATACTTAATAAACATTTCCTGAGCCCTTAACCTGCTAGGTACTTTACAAGGCTGGAGCTGTTGAGAACCCAGAAACCAGGGAGACTAGGACCTCATCTCTGCCCCAGAAGAGCTGACACCGGTCATGATGATCTAGTGCGGTAAGTGCTGTAACCGACATTAAAGAAAAGAACCATTCTGCACTCTCTCCCACACATTTCAGAATACATACCTTAAAAAGATAGGCAGAAAATAAACCTAAAACATTACAAATACTTTTCTTGAGGTGGAGGGTATGTAGTAATTTTTTTCCTTCCTTCTGTTTTTATACATTTCCCAAATTTTCTATAATTGTCAAACTCTACTTATTAGAATTTTTAGAGGAAAAATTTACATTTTTTACAAAAGGAAAAACTACCTGGTTTGAGTTGGAGCTCTTTAAACTCATGTCTAGGCTGTTTGTTTTCCTTTTCATAACTAGGAGAAAATGCTTCTTTTCCCTCTGGTAAGTCACAGACATGGTTTGCACAGTTTTCCACCTAAGAAGAAAATAATACATTTTCTTACCAGACTATTAAGTGAAAGAGTCATTAAGAGATCACCATACTATCAATGTTTATAATCTGAGAAATAAAACTCAACTTTGCTTAAGCACGGACTCAGTATTTCATGTCAGTATTTGATGTTTCTCCCTAAACTTCCTGTTGTCACGTTATCAGATGCTGTTTCCCCACAGATAGGATGATATATCTCTACAAATTTCTGGGAAAATCACAATCTCTGATTTTTTTTCCATGAACAACTCAGGTTTCAAATCAAGTCTCCTTATCTATGGTTTAGGAAATACTGTCATGATACTCAGGAACAGAGAAATATCTATACAATAATTATTTATAGTCTTAAGCAAAACTCATGATTATGATGTCTGAAATTTTTTTCATTCATAATAATTGCTTATTTTAACTAACTATTGAAGTGAAGTGAAGTTGCTCAGTCGTGTCCGACTCTTTGCACCCCATGGACTGTAGCCTACTAGGCTCTTCTGTCCATGGGATTTTCCAGGCAATAGTCCTGGAGTGGATTGCCATTTCCTTCTCCAGGGGATCTGCCCAACCCAGGGATCGAACCCGGGTCTCCTGCATTGTAGACAGACGCTTTACCATCTGAGCCACCAGGGAAGTAAAATTATTACATAAATTGTGTTTTAAGGTATTAAAAAATGATGAAATGTTAATAGGAGCTTTATTAAACTACTGGGTATTCTTTAAAAATAGTTTCTGATTAATAGGGCAGCTTCACAAAAGGTACTTCTATGTGGCTAATAATAATAGATTGAAAGCAAACTGTATGCTCCAGGTACTCTGTTAAGGACATCAAATACCACGTTTCACCACAATCCTACGACACCGTTAGCTTCTCCTTTATAAGTGAGAGAGGAGGCTGAGAGAGGCTGAGGGAGTTGCATTGTCAAGCAAGACAGAAAGACAAGAGCCAGACTTCACACTCTTACTAGGCCAAATTGCTTAGAAGCGGGCTGCAATCCATGGGGTCGTGAAGAGTTGGACACGACTGAGCAACTTCACTTTCACTTTTCACTTTCATCATTGGAGAAGGAAATGGCAACCCACTCCAGTGTTCTTGCCTGGAGAATCCCAGGGATTGGGGAGCTTGGTGGGCTGTCGTCTAGGGGTCACACAGAGTCGGACACGACTGATGCGACTTAGCAGCAGCAGCAGCAGACTACCAAAGTAACTGCATTTTGCTGAATTGTGTTGAAGCCTTCTGGGGACAACTACTCAGAATATGAACAAAAAGCTGAATGGTATAGTAGAAAGAACACAGAACTGCAGCCCAGCTTTATCACTTCCTGGTATGATTCAGTTTCCTTCTCTTTAAAATGGCAGGAACAATACTATCTATTTCTAGTAATAATACTTTTATCAAATACTTGGTGGGCGCCAAGAACATATGTGAAATGGTTGATACACATTGTGTGTAAACCTCACAAATCCTTTCCCTGGTGGCTCAGAGGGTAAAGCGTCTGCTTGCATTACGGGAGGCCTGGGTTCAGTCCCTGGGTCGGGAAGATCCCCTGGAGAAGGAAATGGCAACCCACTCCAGTACTCTTGCCTGGAAAATTCCGTGGATGGAGAAGCCTGGTAGGCTACAGTCCATGGGGCCGCAAAGAGTTGGACACTGAGCGACTTCACTTTTCACTTTCATTCTCAGCTCCAAACTGCTGCTGCTGCTGCTGAGTCACTTCAGTCGTGTCCGACTCTGTGTGACCCCATAGACGGCAGCCCACCAGGCTCCCCCGTCCCTGGGATTCTCCAGGCAAGAACACTGGAGTGGGTTGCCATTTCCTTCTCCAATGCATGAAAGAGAAAAGTGAAAGTGAAGTCGCTCAGTCTGTCCGACTGTTAGCGACCCCATGGACTGCAGCCCACCAGGCTACTCCGTCCATTGGATTTTACAGGCAAGAGTACTGGGGTGGGGTGCCATTGCCTTCCCCGCAGCTCCAAACTACAGATGAGAAATTCTGCGCTCAAGGAAGTAACCTGCTCAAGGCGACACAAGGGAGGCAGTGCCAAAGGCAATTTTCCACCCTCATCTGCCTAATGTTAAAGTTCATGGTCTACTATGCTAGTTTGGGAATCAGACTGCCCTTCAGGAGTTAACTTTAAAAATCAACAGCTTAGCTGAGCTGAGCTGTCAGAACACAACAGAGTGATCTGCAAGTGACCTGAGAGAATTGATTAACTCATTTAAAGAAAGTAGCTGAACTGGGCAAACAGAAGAGGCTGGTTGTACACTCAAGGACGTTGTCAAAAATGTTTCTTGAGGTGGCTCATTTGCTTTAGTAAAGTTTTTTCTTTTTCCCTTTCTTTCTTTTGTGTGGTTTTCAAGAAATACCAAACAGCAAAATGGCACTTTATAAAACTAAAGATGTCTGCCTAGGTAGCAAACAGGATATAAAGCCCAACATTAGGCAAGCCATGAAATGTCCCTTGTTAATCAAATCACAGTGATGTTTAACTACTGTTGAACTTAATACTTAAAGATACACTGTAAATAGCCATTCCTTCAAGGCAAGAAAATGTTGGATCAGCAAAGCATTAAAGATAGTTGTTTTACTTGTTTTTTATTACTTTTGTATTTCCAGGAAGAGAAATACAATTTTGTTCTTATACTGGAGTTTTTTCTTTATATTTTGAGAAGTTGGAAACAACTTTATTAAAGGAAATGTAAGTATCTGGAGTAAAAAAAAAATAAAGTATCTTGTATGTAAGAATGTAGGTTAATCAGTGATGGACACATCAAAAAGAGTGATTAAAGTGTCAAAAGGTGTCATTATATGCTCCTCTGCTGGCTTGGTACTGAGGTTCTAGGATATAACAGGTCCAGAAATAAGGGCAGGTATGATAGTCTGATTGTAGAAATCTGGTTATCTTAGCTGGTGCTCTAAAAAATCAGAATCATTTCATTTGTTCAGCAAGAAAACATTTGATTAAAATTTGGCTTCCTACGTAGAGTGTCTATAGAGGAAAAATGCATCAGCCACAGGATATATGAGTCTGGTTCCTTTGGCAGTTATATTTCTTACTGCTATTTAAAAAACTGGTTCGATTTTTCTACAAACTTTGAGTTTGGTCAGTACAAGGCCACCTTTGAGAAGCAGATCCATTCCCTGTAGGCTGACTAGTCAGGTCTCTAAGCCTACTAGGCAGAGAGTCAGCTAGAGGGCTGGTTATTGAGCTAAGGATGAATTTCCTAAGATAATGAAAGCCACCTTCAGCAGACCTATTTGGATATTCAACTAGTCCTCTCTGGGCAATGTCCTGTACATGTATTCTATTGGAAACCAATACAGATTGCTGATATATTTCATGGAAAAAAAAAAGTGTACACATGAATGCTTTGCAAACTACACAGTGATATTCAAATATCGCTTTTTAATATGTTAACATAATGGAAGGATGATGATCAAAACCACAGTTTCTTTTTTTCCTTTTTGGCCACATTGCATGGAACTTCCCCAACCAGGGATAGAACCCTTGCCTCCTACAGTGGAAGCACAGAGTATTAATCACTGAACCACCGGGGACATCCCAAAACCATGGCTATCTCAAAATTATGATATTAGTTCTTACATCTTTAATTTCTTCCATGTGCTTCACTGACAGCTCTTCTAGATTTCTGGAAGCAGTCATCAGCCTGTCTTTGCTGTAACAAGCACCAGACAAAACAAGAGTTGTTCTGTTAAGGCAAGTGGTTCAATTCCTTCTTTCGCAGGATGGTGAAGTAAATCTTCTAATTGAAATTTTCCCTTGATAAAAGACATAAGCATATGTATGTATGTACAAACATACAACTGAGCATGCAAGAAATCTGTTATGTTTATATGCCTACAGTTAATCTAGATTTCTGGAAGCAGTCATCAGCCTGTCTTTGCTGTAACAAGCACCAGACAAAACAAGAGTTGTTCTGTTAAGGCAAGTGGTTCAATTCCTTCTTTCGCAGGATGGTGAAGTAAATCTTCTAATTGAAATTTTCCCTTGATAAAAGACATAAGCATATGTATGTATGTACAAACATACAACTGAGCATGCAAGAAATCTGTTATGTTTAATGCCTACAGTTAGACTCCTTACAAAGTATAGCTTAGTTTCCCTATTAATTAACGGTTATGTTACCAAGTTATAATGTGCACGTACATGAAATAGCTAAAGTACAAAAAATTAAAGCTTTGAAGAGTTCTATTATATCCTCTAAAATAAGAAAAGCATGTGTTAAAAAATACAAGCTTTCTGCCTGCCCAGTTCTGAAGTTTGTAATTTAATAATCTGAAAATCTCCCCAAGGCCCCTTGCAATGTTATAAATCCCAAAGTAGTTTTTGTCTATTAAGTATTTAGAAATAAAAGGATTCCTCTGGGAGCTAAAAAGCCATTAATTCTCTACTATCAAGGAATTATTTTGCTCCTAGAAAGTGTCTTGTAACTTGTGTTGACTTCTAAGTCATTTAGCTTGCTTCTAAAACTTGATCTAAGCCTGCCATTGATACTGTCTTTACTTTTTTTTAACTTGAAAGTAGTCATGCTACATAACAGCTTGCACTACATGGTGTGGACGAGATAAATGTCTGCTGATTGATGGAATGGTATCTGTGTTATGAGAATCACTAAAGCCTCACTGTGAACAAAGCCAGAGGAGGTGATGGAATTCCAGGTGAGCTATCTCAAATCCTAAAAAATGATGCTGTGAACGTGCTGCATTCAATATGCCAGCCAATTTGGAAAACTCAGCAGTGGCTACAGGACTGGAAAAAGTCAGTTTTCATTCCAAACCCAAAGAAAGGTAGTGCCAAAGAATGCTCAAACTACTGCACAACTGTACTCATCTCACATGCTAGCAAAGTAATGCTCAAAATTCTTCAAGCTAGGCTTCAACAATATGTGAACCAAGAACTTCCAGATGTTCAAGCTGGATTTAGAAAAGGCAGAAAAACCAGAGATCAAATTGCCAACATCCACTGAATCATAGAAAAAGCAAGAGAATTCCAGATAAATTACTCCTGCTTCATTGACTATGCTAAAGACTTTGACTGTATGGATCAAAACAAACTGTGGAAAATTCTTAAAGAGATGGGAATACCAGATCACCTCACCTGCCTCTGAGAAATCTGTATGCAGGTCAAGAAGCAACAGTTAGAACTGGACATGGAACAATGGACAGGTTCCAAATTGGGAAATGAGTACATCAAGGCTGTATATTCTCACCCTCTTATTTAACTTATATTAGAGTATATCATGTGCAATGCTGGGCTGAATAAAGCACAAGCTAGAATCAAGATTGACAGGAGAAATATCAATAATCTCAGATATGCAGATGATACCACCTTTATGGCAGACAAAGTGAAGAGGAATGAAAGATGCTCTTGATGAAGGTGAAAGAGGAGAGTGAAAAAGCTAGCTTAAAACTCAAAATTCAAAAAACTAAGATCATGGCATCCAGTCCCATCACTTCATGGCAAATAGAGAAACAATGGAAACAGTGACAGATTTTATTTTCATGGGTTCCAAAATCACTGTGGACAGTGACTGCAGCTATGAAAAGACACTTGCTCCTTGGAAGAAAAGCTATGACATACCTAGACAGCGTATTAAAAAGCAGAGATACTACTTTGCCAACAAAGGTCCATATAGTCAAAGCTATAGTTCTTCCAGTAGTCATGTATGAATGTAAGAGTTAAACCATAAAGAATGAACGTCAAAAAACTGATGCTTCTGAACTGTGGTGTTGGAGAAGACTCTTAAGAGTCCTTGGACTACAAGAAGATCCAACCAGTCAGTCCTAAAGGAAATCAATCCTGAATATTCACTGGAAGGACTGATGCTGAAGCTATAGCTCCAATACTTTGGCCACCTGATGAGAAGAGCTGACTGGTTAGAAAAGACCCTGATGCTGGGAAAGACTGAAGGCAGGAAGAGAAGGGGACGACAGAGGATGAGATGGTTGGATGGCGTCACCGACTCGATGCACATGAGTTTAAGCAAGCTCCGGGACAAGGTAAAGGACAGGGAAGCCTGGCGTGCTGCAGTCCATGGNGACCCTGATGCTGGGAAAGACTGAAGGCAGGAAGAGAAGGGGACGACAGAGGATGAGATGGTTGGATGGCGTCACCGACTCGATGCACATGAGTTTAAGCAAGCTCCGGGACAAGGTAAAGGACAGGGAAGCCTGGCGTGCTGCAGTCCATGGGGTTGCGAAAAGCCGGACACGACTGAGAGACTGAACAACAACTGTGAGTGAGACTTGCTGGTATAATCAAGTATGTTAATAATTTTTAACTAAGTTAATGTGACCCAGATTACAGGGAGAAGCGTAATCGTTACTGAACTGCAGTTAGTCTACATAATCATGATCAGTTTTGCTTTTTTAACAGCAAAACTATATTTTGATTATTTTTATCTTTTCTTGATAAGTTTTCCAGAGTTTCATTCTTTTCACATCAACAGCTCTTGCGGATGATATATCAAATGTTAATTATCATCTGATACATTAAAGAAAAAAAAAGGACCCAGATCTGAATGTTAGTGTCCCACGCATCTTCCCCATGCCTTACAGCTAAAAGTCGTCTTGTGCTCCTCACCCTGCTCCCATCATCTGGTCTCCACTCATATCCTCCTCCCTACAAGGTCTCTGAGCACTACACAGTTCCTTGTGGTTTTAGTTCTGAGTATTAGAGGACCCAAGACACTAGAAACCCATTTGGCAATATAGAAAAATGCTTCTGTTATAATAGAGAAAAAAAGGAGAACATAAAGGTATTATTACAACTCTGTAAAACTCAGACACATAAGAATGGAAGCAAACACATCAAAATGTTAAAACACAACTGTAATAAATTGGTGAGAATATGAATAATAAGAAAACAAATGCTTGAATTCTTATATGTCCTACACTGTGAGTTGCTTGCCCCCAGAGAGTAGCATACGCCCCGTCACCCTACCATGTTGTGGGGTAGAGTGGGGCAGTCTTAAGCTGGAGAAGTTGAAAGAAGTGGATGGGGGATATTGAAAATACTTTTGCATTCCCGGCTTCTGGGAAATTTGGGGTAGTGGAGGGTAAGCAGCGATATAGGAAAAGGAAGCTTGTCTGGTCCAGACGGTGGTATAGGATGCAAGTCAACAGCCAAGTATATGATTCATCCAAGCTCCCAGACTGAACACCCTTCCAAAGCCAGAGACCTTTAACCTCCATTCTACTTAGTCATCTAAGCCCTTGGCCTCCACTGAGCTCTTGTCACAACCTAAACTACTGTTGAAATCCCACAGTTCTAAATTCCAAATGTCCCACTCGACCACCTGCCGCTTTTTTGTGTGTGTATAGTAAATATACAAAACTTAAAATTTACCACTGTAACCATACTTAAGTGTAGAACTCAGTGGCACTAAGAACATTCTCGGTGCTGCGCAATCATCACTGCTATCCATTTTCAGAACATTTTCATTATCCCAAACATAAGCTCTGTATCCATTAAACAATGAGACCCCATTTCCCACTCTCTGATTTCTGTCTCTATAAATGTGCCTATTCCAGGTGCCTCACATGAGTGGAATCATACATTTGTCCTTTTGTTTCTGGCTTATTTCACTTAGCATGTCTTCAGGTTTCACCCTCTTCATATCATGGATCAGAATTTCCTTCCTTTTTAAGGCTGAATAACATTTCACTGTGTGTATCTGGGTTATCCAGTCATCTGTTGATGGGCATTTGAGTTGTTTCCACCTTTTGACTATTGTGAATAATACTGCTGTGAAACACTGGTGTAACAAGTATCTAAGTCCCTGCTCTAGTTGTTTTAGGAATCTTCCTAGGAATGGAATTTTTGGATATATAAATCTGTGTATATTAACTTTTGGGGGAACTGCCATAAATATATTAAAAAATAGCCATAGAAATGGGTGTGAAGTTGGTACTCTCTTAAACTATTCTACAATGACAGTTGAAACCTCCAGTCCCTGGACCATTACGTCTTGTCTCAAACTACCAGATACTCTTTGGCTTCACTTATTTCCCCCTCAAGCCTGGACCCTACTGTGGTTCATCTCAATCAGTCTCTCATCAATGTTTCCAGTTATCTAACCCCTTGTCCCATCTTCCCTGCAAATCCAAACTGGGGGGAAAGTTTGACCATCTGACTTGTCTCTACCTATTTTAGTTTGCTGAGTGCTGGGAGAGAAAAATGAACAAGTATGCAAACTGGAGCCACTACAAATCCATGGTCTGCCGCCTGAGCCAAGCTTCTCTACTTGCAAAGGTCATTCCATGCACTTGGCTAGTTTCTGCTACCATTTCACTCAGTAGATATTCAGAACTTCCACCTCTCCCACCAAACTCCAAACCTCACCTCTCCCCTCTATTGGCAGAGGACCATGTCTCCCACAGCACTAGTAAAAACTAGGGCCATCATAAAACTGTCAGCTTCTTCTACAGCCACCAATACACTAACCACCATTTTTAGAGATCCTGTTCCCTTTCCCTTTTCAGAGGAAGAGTTTTCCATTCTCTTGTCCAAAGCAAATCCCTTTACCCATGTTCCAGATCCCATCTTGGATTGCTTCTTTTTTCTTCTCTGTTGGCTCACTATCTCCCTCTCAACTGATGTCACGTCCTTAAGTTAAGATGTCTTTGATGGTAAAAATAAAGATACAAAATAATTCCTTTGACCCTACCATATCCCCCTCTCCAGTTACTGTCCCCTTTCTAATCCAGCTTACCCTCCTCGAGTCACAGCATTTGGTTTCTGCTCTCACTACTGTACTCACACTCTCATTCAGCAACAACCCTCAAAATGCCAATTCAACTGGACATGTTTCTGCTCTTTTCAGGAGTGGTGTCTGTCCTCTCCTTTCTGTTCTGTGATGTCACTTTTTCCTGTTTTCGCTGTTACCTCCCTGGCCTTTCCTTTCCTGTGTTCTTCCTGGGCTCTTCAACAGACACATCAAACGCCACCATTCCTAAGAACCCTGCCTTTGGCTCTCCGCCCTTCTTACTGTCATGGTGATGACCAGCTCAGGCAGGGGAGTCTGACACGCCTTGGTCCAAATCCTGGCTCCATCACTTTCTAGTTGTGTGAACAACACAAGTCATCTAACTTCTTTAAACTCTGATTGCCCCCAAAGAGAATGGATATAATAGTAATACCAATCTCACTGGGTTATTAGGAGAATTAAACAATCCATCTCTGCTAAGCTCCAGGTCTATCTAGAAAAATTGGCAAAAAACAAAGTTAGAACAAACATAAATAAGTAAATGTAGCAGAAATTGCCAGTTTTCCTTCTATATATATATCTATATATTTAAATATGTTTATTTTTATTGATTTATGACTGTGTATTCTTCTTTTTTTCCTGCAGAAATAAGACCTTTTTTTTGGACTGGTCACAAGGATGCCTGCCTTCTGCTAGATACACCCATGTGACTAAGTTCTGACCAACAGGATGTAAATGGAATTGTGTGCCACCTAGTTTAGGAAATGTCCTTAAAGGAAAAGGATGGCCTCATCCTCTTCCTTTCTACTGGCTGGAATGCAGACAAAGATAATTACATTCAGCAACAACCCTCAAAATGCCAATTCAACTGGACATGTTTCTGCTCTTTTCAGGAGTGGTGTCTAGCCTCTCCTTTCTGTTCTGCAATGTCACTTTTTCCTGTTTTCACTGTTACCTCCCTGGCCTTTCCTTTCCTGTGTTCTTCCCGGGCTCTTCAACAGACACATCAATTGCCACCATTCCTAAGAACCCTGCCTTTGGCTCTCCGCCCTTCTTACTATCATGGTGATGAACAGCTCAGGCAGGGGAGTCTGACATGCCTTGGTCCAAATCCTGGCTCCATCACTTTCTAGTTGTGTGAATAACACAAGTCATCTAACTTCTTTAAACTTTGATTGCCCCCAAAGAGAATGGATATAATAGTAATACCAATCTCATTGGGTTATTAGGAGAATTAAACAATCCATCTCTGCTAAGCTCCAGGTCTATCTAGAAAAATTGGCAAGAAATAAAGTTAGAACAAACATAAATAAGTAAATGTAGCAGAAATTGCCAGTTTTCCTTCTATATATATATTTAAATATCTGTTTATTTTTATTGATTTATGACTGTGTATTCTTTTTTCCTGCAGAAATAAGACCTTTCTTTTGGACTGGTCACAAGGATGCCTGCCTTCTGCTAGATACACCCATGTGACTAAGTTCTGACCAATAGGATGTAAATGGAATTGTGTGCCACCTAGTTTAGGAAGTGTCCTTAAAGGAAAAGGATGGCCTCATCCTCTTCCTTTCTACTGGCTGGAATGCAGACAAAGATAATTTGAAGCTTGAGCATCCATCCTGGACACCATGATGTGGAAGCCACAGGCCAAGGATGATATACTATCATGAGAGAAGAAATCTGAACCTTTGGCAATTTCAAAATGCTGCCCTATCAGTTCTGGGGTTCTTGCTTCTTGACTTTTATGTGACTTTTATTTTCAAGCCATTATTCTGAGTTTTCTGGCCTTTACAGCTTACCAATCCTAACTACTCAGGAAGGTTATTGGAAGAATAAGATACAAGGGCATATGCTGCAAATGAGGAGATCAAACCAGTCAATCCTAAAGGAAATCAGTCCTGAATACTCATTGGAAAGACTGATGCTGAAGCTGAAGCTCCAATGCTTTGGCTACCTGATGCGAAGAACTGACTCATTGGAAAAGACCCTGATGCTGGCAAAGATTGAAGGCAGCAGGAGAAGGGAATGACCAAGGAAAAGATGGTTAGATGGCCTCACTGACTCAATGGACAGGAGTTTGAGCCAGCTCTGGGAGCTGGTGATGGACAGGAAAGCCTGGCACGCTGCAGTCTATGGGGTCGCAAAGAGTCGGACACGACTGAGCAACTGAACTGAACTGAAACCTGGTTTGGTTGGTGGTTTAGTCGCTAAGTTGTGTCCGACTCTTGCAACCTCATGGACTGTAGCCTTCCAGGCTCCTCTGTCCGTGGGATTCTCCAGGCAAGAATACTGGAGTGGGTTGCCATTAACCTGGTTACATGGGAAATGGACATGGAACTAGATGGTCATTGCTAGTTTATCCTGACCCATAAGGTCTTTCGCCTGTGTTTCCCTGTGAACCTGCTCCCATTTACTTGCTTTTCCACATGGATGGACTTTCTCTGTGTGCTCAACAGCAAAGCTAAGAACAGTCATCTGAGTCCTAAACCTATGTAATTTTTCAGATTAAGTCATTTCTTTTATCTAGTTCAAATTTATGAAAGAGAGACAATTATTTGTTCCTCACCCCATGAATTGTTCCCCTCTCTCTGAAGTTAGTTGTACAATATTCCTTGTTCAGTCAGCTGTGGCTAGGACAGGTGGGAAGTAGGGCTAAAAATACAGCCACCAAGCCTATCCTTTAAGCAAGGACTGGCAGAAAAGTACAAATTCCAGGGCAGAGGATGTAGGCAAGAAGGCAATACAAAACGAATCTACTATTTAAGACCAAATGCATATCCAACTCTCTAGTTTATAGCTCAGTTTGGAAAATCCACTCATCTTTCTTAACACTTGGTCTTCCATCTGTATCCCAGTTAATAAAATCACTATCAATATAGTTTCCCAAGTCAGATATCTGGGAGTCATCTTTGGCCTATCCTTCTTCATCCCACTCTCATGGACAACCAGTCCCTGCATTTGTGGATTCCATCTCTTTGATAATTTTCTAATTAATCCTCTCTTAGTTTTGGAGAAGGCAATGGCACCCCACTCCAGTACTCTTGCCTGGAAACTCCCATGGACAGAGGAGCCTGGTAGGCTGCAGTCCATGGGGTTGCGAAGAGTCGGACACAACTGAGCGACTTCACTTTCACTTTTCACTTTCATGCATTGGAGAAGGAAATGGCAACCCACTCCAATGTTCCTGCCTGGAGAATCCCAGGGATGGGGGGGCCTGGTGGGCTGCCGTCTATGGGGTCACACAGAGTCGGACACGACTGAAGTGACTTAGCAGCAGCAGCAGTGTAACAGTGTCCTTAACTGATTTTCTTGCTGCAGGGCTGGCCCCCATCCAGTCTGTACTCTATAAAGTTCTCAGACTGACCCTTGTAAATGCAAATCACTTGCTGCTTAACATTCCCATTGCTTTCAGGAAGTCTGGATGCTCAGCTTGGCACCAGAGTCTTCACAACATGAGCCCTACATGTCTCTCTCTTATCTTCTGCCACACCTTGACAGCCCTTCATGCCAGTGTATGGACTGATCCCCATCATGCTGCTTATTCCATGACTCTGAATATTTGGGTCCCTCTGTCTGGAATCCTGGGTCCTTCTGCCTGTTCTGCTCTGACATCCCAGAACTAACATGTTCTCGATGGATTTACTGAGCCCCAATGGTTGAGTAATTTGAAACTTATAAAAAAGCAGATCTTGAGGTAATATAAACTCATTCTTTGAATTCTAAATGCTCTGACATCTAAACCGTGCCTAAACTTGCTCACATAACAAAGTATATAAGCATACTTTTCTTTAAAAGGAGACACTGAATACATGCTCAGTAAGTATCTTAAAAAGTCACAGTCTGGAAATAAGCACATTCTGTGGCGTTTTGGGAGCTTCTAAAAACTTCTAGAGGTAAGGAATGAGGTGGTAAGAGCAAACTGAGACAGAGGCAAAGAATTTGAAATGGGAAGAGGACAAAAGAGTGAGTGCAGTCATTTCGACTCGTTCTTAGCGCTGCAGCAGGTGCCTTCAACTACGGGGCAGGGTCCAGGACCATACCTCGTGCTACAGCATATCTCCTGGCGCTGAACAAAGGATGAGCCTGTGACCCCATGGTCTTTGCGTGACATAAGGGAACACAGTAAAGAGTATGGCCATGAAAACTGAGAAATCCACTTAGGTTATTCATCCTACCCCTTCTTTCTTCCTCCTACACAAATATAATTTAAAACACACAAATGTCTTAAATACAGTATCCATTATACAGTGCTTTTTTTCAATTTGCAAATAAGGAGAAAAATACTTTTAAAAAGTTGAGAACAATGCAGCAATATTTAAACAATTAAAATACAAAATTAAGTGAAATAGGGAAGCAAATGTCTACTGTAACTATGTAAAAAACATATGCACATGAGCAAGGATTGACACAGAACAGAACAATGAGCTACTGATATGTCAACCTTAGCACTGCTGTCAGACTGAGCCAGCCATTCAGGGCTGGCCAACTCTTTCTTGTCGGGGGACAGAAATTCTTTCTTGTTCTGTGGACAGGAGAATGGAGGGAAGAATCTCTGGCTTCTACTAACTAGATGCCAGTTATGTATCACCAGTTGTGACAACTAAAAATGTCTCCATCCATTGCCATGTTTCTTAGGGAGCAAAATCCTCCCCCTGCTGCCCCATTCAAGCTTTAGTAGCACTAGGCTAGGGGTAAGAGGAAAGTTTTTTTGAATTTTATGTTAACATTGCCATAATGATGTTTGTTTAATAAATATATACTGGAAGGGGAAAAGAAAACTCCTTAACATATAGCATCTAACAGCCCTTACTACCAAGAGTTAAAATTTATTCAGCTCTCATTTAATATGAAAAAATTTTAAAAGCCACAGAACTCATTTTTCTTCTCTAATCTATTATAGTAGAGAAAGCTGAATTTCTCAGTATGTGGACACTTGACTTGGCTTTGAGCGTGACTATCACAAACAACTGATGAAATTAGTCTGATAAAAATATCTAAAGCATTCTATCCCCACAAATATCCATTTAAAGTGTACACTTTGCATATCTTCAAAATTTTATATATATAAAATAGTAAAACTCAACAAGAAACACATACTTTAAGACAAATTAAAGTTTTCCAAGCTCAATTACAAGTGCACTGGATCTAAAGAAATCATATTCTACTTTTACAGCCTCTCTTCCAAGTTTTTGAGGGCTTTTAATCCTGCCCCCTTGCCAAAAATATTTATTTTCAATCATTCCTCCTGTTTTTGTTTCTTATCTTATACCACAAGGAATGTTTTCTGATTAAGAACTATCATGAAGACCAGGCACAAGAATTGTTTCAAGCATCTCCTTTCCTGAAAATTCTATCCTGTCATGGTGTTGAGTTCATACGGACTTGAAGTTGTTAGATGATCATTCTGAATGATCTTTTCACAAATGTGAATGTGTCACTTAAAATGAATGCCTAAAACAGTATACACTTAACAAGAAACATCTTTTTCTAAGTAAGACTGAGATAAGTCCAAAAGTACATTTGGATTTTTCTCTCCTCCATTTTCAAAACACACCAGACTTGTAGAAATTTACCGTTTGTATTTACCAATGTATGCTTTTCCATTTTCGTCTGTAGTTTACTCAAGTCAGAAAGACTGCCGTAGTACAGAGACACAAAGAAAATCTTCCAAATGATTCCAGGGCTGGAGAATGTGAAATGCTTAGTTACCCAAAGCAATGTAGCAGGAAAGAAGGAGGGGGTGTAGAGATAACAGAGGTGATGGAGACGAATGAACATTCAGGAATGTGCAGTGTGGACAAGAAAGGGTGAGAATGGCTGTACAATGATCAGGATGAGAAAACTGACGCTCAGGGTAACGAGAGAAGTGGATGAGGTTGGAGCTTGAAAGGCACAAGGTAACTGACTTGATGACGTCTGATGTTGAAGATACAAAGGGCCTCCAGAGCTTCATCAGGAATTAAAATTCTGCATGACGAACAAACGGCAAAAGGGAGAAAACAGCAGTTCTTTGTTCACAGGCCGACACTCAGAGGATGCCGTAGCTCGCTGGACTTTGTCATGGCCTCTACCTCACGCGCAGTCTCTGAGTAGGGCTGAGTCTTCGCCTGGAAAGTGAGTAAAGGAACGCCTACTTAAACAGCTTGAGTGTTCTAAACTCTCTTTAAAGAAAAGCAGCAGCCTAATTCTAAGGGCCTGTGACGGGTGGGTCCCGGGAAACCGACCAATCCATTCTCAGGCCGAATCCCTCCAGCCCGCGGCTAGAAAGGCCAAGCCAGGTGAGGCTCTTCGGTCGTTTTGGGCCCTGCCGGGAAAGGCCTGGAATGCTGAAAAAGAGCGAAGAATAACTGCTTTCTTCCTTGGGGCTGCGGCGGGAACCTCAGGAACCAAGCCGGAAATTGTCTCTCGGAAAGCGCGGTGAGGGTTCGGGGGCCGCCAGTTTGCGAGCGGCAGGTGCCTGCTCAGTCCCGGGCGTCATAGCAACCACGCTTGCCGCGGAGACGCCTGGCCGTCCTTCCGGCGGCAACCATAGAAACAACGCGCGCCATTGGCTCAGGAGCTGCGCTTCCTGCCGGAGACCATTGCTACGGCGCAGACCATTGGCCTCTGAGTTAGCCCCGCGGTAACGAAGGCAAGGCTCTTCCCAAAGGCTCTGCAGTAACCATGGTAACGTCGTGGCGCCTATTTGCAACTTCAAGTTCTGTCACAGGGCATTAATTGTTCTCAGCTTCCTGCCAAACCTTATCTAGAGCCCCAATCTAACCAACTTGGATTAAATTTTCTAGAAATAACTTCATTCTTAAAAGGCGGGGGTGGGGGAGGCTACGTCAGCGGTTCTGAATTTTAGGTCAGGACTTGTCACTCATCACCTGGGTGGGGCACCTAAGACAAATCACAACACTTCTGGAACCTGCTTATTATTGTAAAAATGTCGAAGCCGAATTTGACTACAACTATTCCTAAAGTCCTTTGGAAGTCCTAAGCACTGAAAGTTCGGTTTCCGCGAACCATATTCTCCACCTATATAAGGCAAAATAAAAATATCTAGAAGACACATTTAACAAAGGTTCGGTTTATATGCTCTTCATTTAAACGCTCTTATCGCAAGATTCTAGTTAGTTTACCTAAACCCGATTCTACTCATGTTTTGGGGCCCATGCTTTTCTGGTATCCCGAAGATACTTAACATTTCTTAACCTTATTCTAGTTTCTCACAGGCTCCTTTCCAAAGCTTTGCCAGTTCTACATGCATAATCTGGACAGATCTTACCCCTTACACTTCCTAAACCCTCTCTCTGGCACCAGAGCCCTTGCAAGTGTTTTTTTCCCACTCTGATCTAAAAGGCTCACCACCATCTCCCCCAGCCCACTTCTAACAGTTTAAGCGTCATTTTCTCCTTAGGGATATTGTTTACTCCTCCAATTTAGATTCAGGATCCTTCTTATTTTCTCTAATTGACATGTTCCTTTTTATTCTTAGTTTTTTATTTTGGGCTATGCCCTGGCTTGGGACTGAACCTGGGCCATGGCAGTGAAAGCACCAAATCGTAACCACTGACCCACCAGGGAACTCCCTCATTCTTAGTTTTCTTGCTTTCTTCACACACTTCCATTTGCTGACTTAAAAAAACCACCTCTTAGAATTTTTACATGCTCTGAATGAAACTGAAACTGAACTGGAAAACTCTTTAAACAATTCCACTTAGCGTAATGGAGGTTGTTTTTAAGCATTAACAAAACACAATAGAAAATGGTTCCCAAGGGGAGTAATAATTATATTAATAAAAACAAACATTACAATCACTTCTAGCTCCATTTATCCTCATTATACATTCAAAGATAATGACAGCTATCATCTACATGAACCTACAGATGTAGAGAAGGGAAGAAGTCAATCTTTTACTTCATGCTCCTTTAGTACTCTAGCCACTGTCTACAGTATGTTGCTTTTTAGATTTTGCTATTTGGATCAGAAATTAATTTAAAATTTTTGTTCAATGGGATTGCTGCTTCCAGACAAGTCCTGATTGCTGCAGTTACTTTTCCTGTTACCTGATTTAATGAAGTCACATTTCCTGATTTGATGACATATTTAGGTGTATCTTGGCATTTATGTGCAAATCTCAAAGTTTATTATACTTCTATTATCAGACAGATACATTGGACTACTCTTCCCAACACACTCCATGAATTGCATTTTAACTCATTTATGTCAAGCACTTTTTTATACGTAGCTCTTAATGACAGTTTTTCACACTGCATTCTGGACCATCCTATGGATCACTGAGGGTACTTCTCTGGTCTACTTATTTTGCACTCCCAACCCAAAGCCCAGGACAGTGAGAGCTTTGAAAACTTCTCAAGGATCCAGGAGTCAAGCAAGGCACCAGCAGTAACATTGCCTTGCTAAGTGAGAAAATTAGCAATTGCAACCATTTATTGTGCAAATTATGTGTCAAGTGCCAGACTTTACCTTCACCAGTTATTTAATCCCCACAACAAATGGTGTTACTCTGCAGAGAAATTATTACCATTTTATAGATGAGGAAACTTGAGATTAACTCAAGTATCTAAATTTACAAAGTGAATAGGTGGCACAGCTGGAAGGGTGAAATCTGGCTAAGACAACTGCAAAACCCATCCTCTACCTCCTTCAGGGCAGTGGTCACCAACTGGGTCCTGCCTGGCCTCCAGCTTAACTTTCCCACAATTGCAGTTATAAAATATTTGAAAGGTAAATTCTTAACTCAAATATGAAGTGAGTCTAGGAAGAGAAGCAAGAAGTAAATGTGGTGGGATAATCATCAATCTACAGCTAATCTGTCTTTGGGAAGGAGTCCTCTCCTACACCCGTTTTTAACTAAATTTCAAAAAAAAAAAAAAACTTCTCTGGTCTACTTATTTTGCACTCCCAACCCAAAGCCCAGGACAGTGAGAGCTTTGAAAACTTCTCAAGGATCCAGGAGTCAAGCAAGGCACAAGCAGTAACATTGCCTTGCTAAGTGAGAAAATTAGCAATTGCAACCATTTATTGTGCAAATTATGTGTCAAGTGCCAGACTTTACCTTCACCAGTTATATAATCCCCACAACAAATGGTGTTACTCTGCAGAGAAATTATTACCATTTTATAGATGAGGAAACTTGAGATTAACTCAAGTATCTAAATTTACAAAGTGAATAGGTGGCACAGCTGGAAGGGTGAAATCTGGCTAAGACAACTGCAAAACCCATCCTCTACCTCCTTCAGGGCAGTGGTCACCAACTGGGTCCTGCCTGGCCTCCAGCTTAACTTTCCCACAATTGCAGTTATAAAATATTTGAAAGGTAAATTCTTAACTCAAATATGAAGTGAGTCTAGGAAGAGAAGCAAGAAGTAAATGTGGTGGGATAATCATCAATCTACAGCTAATCTGTCTTTGGGAAGGAGTCCTCTCCTACACCCGTTTTTAACTAAATTTCAAAAAAAAAAAAATCATCATATTGACTTTGGGGCACATACTTTATTGTACTTAATTTTTATATACCCATTTTCCAAACTAGAAATGTTTATTCATCTTTTTGAGCTAACTCTGGAAGACAGCGAAGAACAGGGGAGCCTGGCATGCTGTAGTCCATGGGGTCACAGAGCTGGACACGATTTAGCAACTGAACAACAATTCACCTTTGAATCTTCAAAATCCTGAGGGCCTACCACATAGTAGGTATCAACAAAATAAGCATCCATCATCGTTTTTACAGTGTGAAGAAGGCTGATGTTCAGGCTCCACATGTATATTTTGAGGAATATGATACCCAGTAAGCTTTTTTAAGCTGAGAAACAGCTAGAATCATTCTCAACATCAAGATAACNGGCATCCATCATCGTTTTTACAGTGTGAAGAAGGCTGATGTTCAGGCTCCACATGTATATTTTGAGGAATATGATACCCAGTAAGCTTTTTTAAGCTGAGAAACAGCTAGAATCATTCTCAACATCAAGATAACATTCAGGTGAGTGTGTCGGGTGGTTAGGTCGTAACAGATTTGCCTTTGCTTTCATTTTTTAAGAGGATTGAAAGACCTTTAAAAGACAGATGCCGAGCCACATTAGTCTGCCCACCACTCACTGCTTTTCCTCTTCATTTTCTGTCTTCATGAAAGCAAAGGATTTATTCTACTTCCCACCACCTATAAGAGCCCTGGTCCACTGAACAATTTTTGATCCTATAAATAAAGGCTTTTTACCTCAGTTTTTGTCATGTATAAAAGCAGTATGTCGAGATTGAAGATCATCCACTATCTTCTCTTCTATCTCTATGCCTTTTTCTACTTCTTCCTCTGATAACAGTAACTTGGTTTCTGAGTCTTTGGTTATAATAACCACAGAAGATCGTCGTGAATCAAGGATATTAGCCACCACCACTTGATGTCGATAAACTTCTAAAGCATTCCGTGCACGATCAATTATGATGGAGGGGTCAGTCTCCAACTTAAAGGAAATTATAAATGCTTTGGGAGCCCAGTCTTTAACCAAAGGAGAAAGCATTTTTGGCACCATCTTCATTATTATCTGTATTGGAGAAAGATAATCTTAATAAGCAAACAAGGTTACTACCTACCAGGCAGGTTAATCTCAAAGGAAATTAAGGAAGCAAGGACTCAGATGTTTGGCTATGTCAATTTAAGTAGGATTTCTCACTGCCAAACTTTTTAAAGCATATTAAATGCTTACTTTAAAAAGTCCTGTCTTTGTAGGGTTCATAAGGATGCCTGATTTCAAAGCTTCATGCATATTCTGGGACAAACCACATCTTATGAATTAGCCCTGCCTGTAACCCTCATTACCATAAATAAAACTCTGAAAAAATAGCATTATATTTTCTCAAACATTCCCTTTATATTTAAACCAAACCCTCAAATAAACAAATACAAATAATCTTTTTATACAAATGTTACTCTGGCAGAAGCTCAAGGTTGAGTTTTTAAATCTCTCAGCCTAAAATATTTCTTCCACTGGTGGACTGGCTATTTAATTCCATTAAAAAACTGTCACTTGTAACATCTTAGCATTGAGGAAACAGAATTGATTTTATTCATCAACACCACAATATCATTATCAATCACTTCTAAGGGGAATGTTGAGTTGTTTTGTGTACTTTCAAGTACAAGACAGAACTAAGAATTACAGGATAAAGTAAGGTTCCCAGAATTTAAAAAGTGTGAAATCACTAAGCTACTCATCAGAATTTTCCCTCAAAGAGTTAGCGAGAGTGACAGGGATCACATACCCATTCCCCATTTTACTTTTCTCCTTAGAATTTATCACTACCTAATATAGTATGCATTGGACTTACTGTTTCCTCTGCAGAGTATAAGCAAAACCAGGGCACAATAAGTTTCTTTTCACTGCCTTATCTCCTACAATAGTGTCTGGCATATAGTAGGTACTCAGTAAACATTTGTTGAAGAAATGAAAACATGAACTGTCCCACAGAATCAGCAAGTGCTCCACAGGTAGTTTCTCCTATTTAAATCCTACTTGTATGACCCAATAAAAGACTAAGAATTCCCTTAGGTTCCAAGAAGCCAGACAATTTCTGCATCATCACCACACCACTGCCCTCCCCATACCTTCTCCTTAAACTGTAACAATAATCACCGTCTAATCTGCCCCCACCACTCTCTCTAATTCACCTTTCACAATGATGCCAAAATGTTCTTCACAAACAAAAACTTTATCTCATTCTCTTAGGTTTCCCTTGGCTCCATAGGATTAAGTTTAAGCTCCTTAAAAGGAACACAAAATTTTCTATGAAGGAAGCTAGCTGTTCCTTCAGTCGGCCCTCCACCCTCACCTCTCTTCAGCTTTACGAGACAATGTCAGTTCACAACACAATGCCCATTTTTAAGCTCCAATTGTGCACTCTATCTGGAATGACCTTCCTTGGTCTGGTACACCTTCTGCTCATCTTTTAAAACCCAGCTCAAGCCATTTCCTCCAGAAAGCCTTGACTTTCCCCAAGATTCACTCACCCCATGCTCTGACTTCACTTTGTACGTACCTCTACTAGAGCATTTATCACTCTGTACTGTAATTATGTCTGTGTCCAGCAACCTCAACAGATTGTGAGGTTCTTGAGGGAGGGCGGTGTCTTATTCATCTCTGTATCCCTAGTGCCTAGCACATACGGAATGCAGAAAGGCCATCTCCAGATCAAAAGGAAATTAACCCAAGATTGGTTATAGGGAATCAGATCTCTGGAAGAGAAGCGCCCATCACCTGCAGTGGGCCCCCAGATGACTGGATCTTGTGTTCAGGCATTTCAGAGGCAGGAACATAGAAATCTGACACGGCCGCAGCCAGGTAAAACATCGCAGAAGAACCTGAAAAAAGAAGCACAAAGTGTAATAAATCAGAGAAGTGTATGGAGTCAGCTTCTTTTCAACTCAGGGTCCTCCGTTGTGAGAGCCCTGGGTATATAGAAAGGGGCTATGTGTCTAAGGGGAAAGGCTCTGCCTCCTGGCATCCGATGAACTCCTAAAGGCACGCACCTAGTGGGTTGAGGGCCTGGGCTGCAGCCTGCAGCAAATGCAAATAGTCTGCCAAAGTGGTGAACTCTATGGCCAGAAAGGTGCCGGCAGCCTCAGCTTCCTGGTAGCTCCGCAGAGCTGCGGCGAAGCCAGGGAGTGCTTTTTCCTCCGCCTCCAGGCTCAGCAAGCCCGAAGGCGCTTGGCTGGAGGGCCGCAGAACAGACAGCCAGGTCTGGGGCGGGTAGCGGTGGGCAAAGGGGAAGGCAGAGCGCGCGCGGTACAGGAACAGAACCCCGTAGCCCTCGGCCAAGAAGGCTTCGGCCGAGCTCGCACCGCGCCGCCCACTGCTGAAGTTGTCCAGGAAGCGCACAGGCCGGGCTTCCAGAGGGACCTTGGTGCCGCCGGAAGTGACCAACACCACCCGTCGGCCCTGCGCGCCCAACCGGGCGGCGAAGCGAGCCATAACCTCTGCCCAGCGCGCAGCACCGGCCGGCTGGGGAAACTCGGCAACCAGGTCCACGGCCGCCATCAGTCCCCGAGCACCTCCGCGTCTGCGCACTCCAGGCCTTGCGGCGCCACGCCCCCTTCCCCTTACCTGGCCCGCGCGCAGCCGCAATAGTAACTGGGCGGTCGGCTACGGTGCGCTGGACGTCAGCGCAGGGTTTCCGCTCGTCTGGAGATACGTGCTGGTTCCGCCCTGCACCCTGCGAGTCTGACACTTGAGTTCTCGGCTGAGAGGCACACCCCCTTGCTTAGTTTCCTAGCCTGAGTGACGGTCCGGCCGGCCGTGTTTCATCCTTATCGCCTACCGTACAGACCCTGCTAGACTCGGACCGCGGCTAAAAATTTGATTGCCCGGTTGTTTAACCTTTGGATTTAGAGCGGTGCGGGAGGGGGAGAAGGGGAGGGATGGCTTTTTTTTTCTGCTTCATTAAAAAAAAAAAAAAAACCCCAACAAACACACTCCCAAGTTGTCAGTCGAGCCACACGTCCCTCCCCTTACCCTCCAAATGCGGGGGATGAGGCTGCGCTGTGTCGGTCACGTGACGCCGCTGTCCGGTGTGTCTTCGCCGGGCAACCGTCCTAGAGACTGACAACACCGTCTGCCGCGGCATGAACGTGATCTACCCTCTGGCGGTGCCCAAGGGGCGCCGGCTCTGCTGTGAGGTGTGCGAAGCCCCGGCCGAGCGGGTGTGCGGGGCCTGCACAGTCACGTATTACTGGTAGGCCCTGAAACATGGCCCCTGGGCCCTCTCCCTCTCAGCCAGGGAGCCCTCTAGGTTCTGGAGTCTAGGCGGCTTCAAGACAAGTCCCTAAGACTTCAATGTCTGCGTTTGCTCCCCTCTTCCACTCGCTCGTTCGTCACCAGATGTTTTGTGGAGCGCCTGCTGTGCGCCTTGCTGTTCTAGGTGCTGAAGTTACTGGGGAGAAACTCGGGAGACCACGTCTCCCAAAAAAGTAATATTGTCATGAGACAGCTAGATAAATAAACCAACAGACCAAACAAAATAATTCCAGAGAGTAGTCCAGTATTCTTGCCTAGGAAATTGTACAGAGAGAGGAGCCTGGCGAGCTACAGTCCATGTGGTCGCAGAAGAGTCGGCCGTAACAACAAAATGCCTTAAAGACGAAATGTGATGGAGTTTGGGCAGACAGCCTCTCTGAGGGTAGAGTATGGACTGAATATGACTGAGTAGGAACGGCCCGCCGAGAAACGCTGGGGGAACAGCGGCGCAGTGAGGCTCCGAGGGAGGGAAGACCTTGCTGTGTTTGAAGAACAGATAGAAAGTTTGTCGGTGCACAGCCAGGATCGCGACGGTATGGGAAGGGTGTGCTGTCAGTTTTCATTTACTCCAGCATAACATCCCCTGACCTTTGCTTCAGATCGGACCCCATTTGGGGCCTGAGATAAGACAGTGAGGTTGCTGACGTTCAGAAACAGTCCAGAGCACGCTAACCTGTTTAAAAAGTATGTTATAACATAACCCTATATGACAAGTGCTGTCACTCAGGGAGTACTATTCCCTGGGACCTCTAAGGATGGAAGCATGATGACTGGGGTGGCATCTGCAAAGGCTCCTCTGAAGAATTAATATTTGGGCAAAGTCTTGAAAGATCAGAAGGAAGTTGCCGAGAAGTGGAGAAGGAAAGGCAAGGCATTTCTTGCATCCAGGACTCCTTTAGTAAAGAGTGAGAGAACAGACTTTGTTCAGAGGTGGGTTGAGAAGGTAGTGGTGGAGAGAGCAGTCACGACTGTCAGCTTGCTGTCCAGGCCCCATTAGCAGGTCATGAATAAATCACAACCAGCGTTTTAAGGGGAAACAAACCTAGAAAGTATCAGAGTAATCCTACTTGAATTGTTTCTTCAGACTTGTGTTTTAGTGTTTTATGTGGATATGTGTTTGTACTAGTGAAATGTATTTCCTACTATAGGTTGATTTTTTAAAAGTTTGAAAATCATTGTGATAGGTAGTAGTAGAAGTTTATACCAAGAAGATAAAAGTTAGGGCCAAACAGTGATATGAGATCAAGGAGTCTGGAATTTATCCTCTGGGGGGTCATGGATGGTTTTCACATGCTCTCATTTCTATTGAGGAAAGATGACAGGTATCAATGTGAAGCTAGACTGGAAAGTAAAGGCTTCATAGCTTCTCAACTGCAGTGGTCCCAGTGGAGAGTGAACATACCTCTTGGACTGAATCCAGTGTGCCTCCTCAGTGCTTTCACAGCACTCGTCATGTCCCCTAATCCTCACATTTATGACAGCTTTAAATCATTTGTGTAGTGGTCTGTGCCCCTCACTAAGCGGTGAGCTCCCTGAGCGCAGGGGCAACATCTGTTTCCACTGTTGTTTCTTTATTGCATACAGAATACAATTCAGAATTTGTAGCAGAAATTACAAAGCCCTGGCTGCCTCTCTACTTTCATTTCCCACCACACTCACCCTTCTTTTCCTGGATGCAGTTATAGAGGCTTTCTTTCAGTTCCAGTTTGCCAACTCCTTTCCTCCCTCAATTTCTTTGCCCAGGCTGTTGCCTCTGCTGGGAATTTTTCTCTACAGTCACAGCTCTTCCTAACTCCCTTTCATCTTTCTCTTCTCAGAAATGTTATTTCTTCAAAGAGGTATTTCTGCTAAACCCAAACTAAATTCTATCTCATTTTCTCTCTCACATTTTTCCTTCACTTTTTCTATACTTTTATATTTTTGTCTCACTTGTTTAATGTCTTTGTTTTTGCTGTGTGGTTTATGGGATCTTAGTTCCCCAACCAGGGTTTGAACCCTTGTACCCTGTGCTGGAAGCGTGGAGTCTTAACCACTGGACCTCCAGGGAAGTCCTGAACCTCCAGGGAAGTCCTGAGTAAACACTTCTAAGTGCAGGACTGGCATTCTGGAGAGAGAGAAGACTCCTTTGCCTGACACAAGCATCCACCTCTTCCCTTGTCCTCTTCATCCCTCAAGCCCAGAAATAATTCCTCCTTCCTCTCAACTCACTTTGTAGTTACTCTGTAATCTTTCAGATGACTCATTTCCCTGACTCATTTTAGTTGCTGGCAAGCCTGTTAGCTCAATTTTATTATGCTCCATTAATACAGGATGCCGTGCCATTAATGCAGAATAGTGTTATGTTTAATATGTAGATGGACTGTCATATGTTATCTTTGATCTGTTTCAGACCCATCTGTGTATACCCTATGGTCTCCAGCAAAGAATCTTGAAATGGTTGAAACTAAATATTTGATGAATCCATGAATAAATTATTATTTCCTATGCCCTTATCCTCCATTATTTTCTTTCTCTTCTTTCACTCCCTTTAATTATTTTTAAGGTCTTCTCCTCTCCCCCTAACTTTTCTCCAGATATCTATATCCTTGTGTCCTAGAGAGGTCATGATTTTTTCCAGAAAGTAAAACGGTGATAGTCGTTCTCTGTCTCAAAAATGAGGGCCTTTAGTTCTCCCTTTGTAGGGTTTTTACGATTGAATGTAAAGCATCTAGCACCATGCCTGAGATCAAGTTGGCACTCAATAGATATTGTTATTCCTCACTCCAAATTTAAAGATCCGGAAGGGAAGTCAACTTGAATTTGTAAAAGTTAATTTTTTTGCAAAAGAATTTTTTGATTGCAAATATAATTCATGCTCAGTGCAGAAAACTTGAAATTACTGAATACAATATATAATACAATACAAAATATAAACATGAAAAATAATTCATAACCTTACAATCCAGATAATTAATAGCTTCACATTTTGGTGAATTGTCTTATGTTCTTTTCCTATAAACTTAATTTATTTTTTACATGCTGTGTAATCTTGTGCATATCATTCTGTTTTGGACTGTGAGAATGTTCCCAGGAAATAGGACATTTTTAAGAGAAGGCAATTTTATAAAGTACACTGCAACATTACAGGTAAAAGAGGCTTTAGTAGTATAGGTTAGTAAGTTGTAGCATAGAGATAAGAGTAATTTGCAATACTTTTTCCTTTCATTTAACAAATGGGACCCAAATAAAAATGCTCTCACTATGTAGGAAGAGGAAACAGTCAAGTGGTATTCAATAGTAGGATCTGTGGTGAGCTGGAGAATTCAGGCCCTGCCTAACAGTCTTCAACTTCAGTTTAAAAAACATGGTAATGGCCAAACAAAACATGTCTAACCCACAAACTATTTGCTTGTGATCCCTGATTTGAATGCATGCTTTTTCAATCCTTCTTTATGCATGGCCCTGTGACAACTGTTAGGGATGATACAGATGAATAAGCAGAGAGCTCATAAATATATAAAATATGCTCCCTTTCTTTCGAAAGGCAAGATATGCAAATGCGCTCAGTGGAACAAAAGTTCAGGCAGTTAAGTAAGTTAATATTTCCATTGCTCACACAATTACTCACTAAGCCCCTATTTAATAAATACCCTGCGGAACTCACCTATTTCTTTATCCTGACTGTTAAGTGCTTTTATTAATATGTTTACAGTAATTCTCTATCAAAAACCCCTTTAAAATGCTTTTTGTCACTTGTATGAGAGCCATCACAGTTTACAAAGCAAATACTTTATTCATTTCTTTGTCCCAGAAGAAAGGAAGGCAAGAGAGTGTTTGAGCGCAGTGACTGCTTTTATGCAACAATGAGCTGAGTAGTTGTAACAGAGACCACATTGGCTCTCAAAGCCCACAGCTGACTGTCTGGCCCCAAGAAAAGCTCTGTTAATCCCTGCCCTGAGGTATTGTTACCTATTTTGGAGTATGTGTAAATGGAATCAAACAGCCAACTTTCTCACCTTTAAATAAAAGTATATAATAGGCAATAGAAGTGAAAAACTCCCTTTTAATAATGAATAGAACAACTAAACAAAACATCAGCAAAGAAATATGACTTGAACAACAATATAGACCTAACAGACATTTACAGAATACAGAATACATATATATATGTGGAACATTCTCCAGGGTAGACCAAATATTATACAAGAATTTCAGTAAATTTATAAGGATTGAAACTATATAAAATATGTTCTTCAACCACAATGGAATGAAATTAGTCAATAACAGAAGGAAATTTGGGAAATATATGAATACGTAGAAGTAATACACTCAAACAACCAGTGGGTCAAAGAAGAAACCACATGAGAAATTTAAAAATGCTTTGAAATGAAATGAGAACAAAAACACAACATACTAAAACTGATGGGATGCAGTGAAAGCAGTACCTAGAAGGAAATTCATAGCTGTAAACAAATACTCTAAAAAAGAAAGAAGATCGCAAATCAATAACCGAGTCTTACACTTTAAGAACTAAGAGAAAGAAGAGCAAAATCAACCCAAAACTAGCAGAAGGAGGGAAATAGTGCAGATTACAGCAAAGATAAATGAAATAGAAAATAATGAAGTCGCTCAGTCGTGTCCAACTCTTTGCGACCCCATGCACTGCAGCCTGCCAGGCTCCTCCATCTATGGGATTTTCCAGGCAAGAATACTGGAGTGGGTTGCTATTTCCTTCTCCAGGGGATCTTCCCGACCCAGGGTTCGAACCTGGGACTCCCACACTGCAGGCTGACTCTTTACCGTCTCAGCGAAATAAAAAATAAGAAAACAATAAACAGAATTAACAAAACCAAAAGTTGATTGTTTAAAATGGTTGAAACTGACAAAACTTTAGCTAGACTGACCAAGAAAAGGAGAATCAAATTAACTAAAATCGGAAAATTAAAGTGGAGACATTGCTACCAACTTTGCAGAAATAAAAGGAGTTATAAGAGAGTACTACATACAATTGTATGCCAACAAATTTGAAAACCCAGATGAAATAGATTCCTAATAAGACACAGACTTTTGAAACTGACTCAAGAAGAAATATAATATCTGAGTAGATCTATAATTAAAGAAATTTAGCTAAGTAATTGAAAAGCTTTTCAAGAAGTAAGCCAGAACAATTTCACTGGTGAATTCTATAAAATATTTAACGAAGTGTTAACAATTCTTCACAAACCCTTCTGAAAAAATTTGAAGAGGAGGGAATAGTTTCCAACTAGTTTTATGAGGCCAGTGTTATCCTAACACCAAAACCAGAGAAAATCATCAAAACCGCAGACCAATACCTCTTATGATACAGATGCAGAAATCCTTTCCAAAATACTAGCAGACCAAATCCAGCAGAATAAAAAAATCATGACCAAGCAGAATTTCTCCCAGGAATTCAAGGTTGGCTCAACATAAAATATCGATCAATATANCTCTCCCCCTAACTTTTCTCCAGATATCTATATCCTTGTGTCCTAGAGAGGTCATGATTTTTTCCAGAAAGTAAAACGGTGATAGTCGTTCTCTGTCTCAAAAATGAGGGCCTTTAGTTCTCCCTTTGTAGGGTTTTTACGATTGAATGTAAAGCATCTAGCACCATGCCTGAGATCAAGTTGGCACTCAATAGATATTGTTATTCCTCACTCCAAATTTAAAGATCCGGAAGGGAAGTCAACTTGAATTTGTAAAAGTTAATTTTTTTGCAAAAGAATTTTTTGATTGCAAATATAATTCATGCTCAGTGCAGAAAACTTGAAATTACTGAATACAATATATAATACAATACAAAATATAAACATGAAAAATAATTCATAACCTTACAATCCAGATAATTAATAGCTTCACATTTTGGTGAATTGTCTTATGTTCTTTTCCTATAAACTTAATTTATTTTTTACATGCTGTGTAATCTTGTGCATATCATTCTGTTTTGGACTGTGAGAATGTTCCCAGGAAATAGGACATTTTTAAGAGAAGGCAATTTTATAAAGTACACTGCAACATTACAGGTAAAAGAGGCTTTAGTAGTATAGGTTAGTAAGTTGTAGCATAAGTCCTAGAGAGGTCATGATTTTTTCCAGAAAGTAAAACGGTGATAGTCGTTCTCTGTCTCAAAAATGAGGGCCTTTAGTTCTCCCTTTGTAGGGTTTTTACGATTGAATGTAAAGCATCTAGCGCCATGCCTGAGATCAAGTTGGCACTCAATAGATATTGTTATTCCTCACTCCAAATTTAAAGATCCGGAAGGGAAGTCAACTTGAATTTGTAAAAGTTAATTTTTTTGCAAAAGAATTTTTTGATTGCAAATATAATTCATGCTCAGTGCAGAAAACTTGAAATTACTGAATACAATATATAATACAATACAAAATATAAACATGAAAAATAATTCATAACCTTACAATCCAGATAATTAATAGCTTCACATTTTGGTGAATTGTCTTATGTTCTTTTCCTATAAACTTAATTTATTTTTTACATGCTGTGTAATCTTGTGCATATCATTCTGTTTTGGACTGTGAGAATGTTCCCAGGAAATAGGACATTTTTAAGAGAAGGCAATTTTATAAAGTACACTGCAACATTACAGGTAAAAGAGGCTTTAGTAGTATAGGTTAGTAAGTTGTAGCATAGAGATAAGAGTAATTTGCAATACTTTTTCCTTTCATTTAACAAATGGGACCCAAATAAAAATGCTCTCACTATGTAGGAAGAGGAAACAGTCAAGTGGTATTCAATAGTAGGATCTGTGGTGAGCTGGAGAATTCAGGCCCTGCCTAACAGTCTTCAACTTCAGTTTAAAAAACATGGTAATGGCCAAACAAAACATGTCTAACCCACAAACTATTTGCTTGTGATCCCTGATTTGAATGCATGCTTTTTCAATCCTTCTTTATGCATGGCCCTGTGACAACTGTTAGGGATGATACAGATGAATAAGCAGAGAGCTCATAAATATATAAAATATGCTCCCTTTCTTTCGAAAGGCAAGATATGCAAATGCGCTCAGTGGAACAAAAGTTCAGGCAGTTAAGTAAGTTAATATTTCCATTGCTCACACAATTACTCACTAAGCCCCTATTTAATAAATACCCTGCGGAACTCACCTATTTCTTTATTCTGACTGTTAAGTGCTTTTATTAATATGTTTACAGTAATTCTCTATCAAAAACCCCTTTAAAATGCTTTTTGTCACTTGTATGAGAGCCATCACAGTTTACAAAGCAAATACTTTATTCATTCCTTTGTTCCAGAAGAAAGGAAGGCAAGAGTGTTTGAGCGCAGTGACTGCTTTTATGCAACAATGAGCTGAGTAGTTGTAACAGAGACCACATTGGCTCTCAAAGCCCACAGCTGACTGGCCCCAAGAAAAGCTCTGTTAATCCCTGCCCTGAGGTATTGTTACCTATTTTGGAGTATGTGTAAACGGAATCAAACAGCCAACTTTCTCACCTTTAAATAAAAGTATATAATAGGCAATAGAAGTGAAAAACTCCCCTTTTAATAATGAATAGAACAACTAAACAAAACATCAGCAAAGAAATATGACTTGAACAACAATATAGACCTAACAGACATTTACAGAATACAGAATACATATATATATGTGGAACATTCTCCAGGGTAGACCAAATATTATACAAGAATTTCAGTAAATTTATAAGGATTGAAACTATATAAAATATGTTCTTCAACCACAATGGAATGAAATTAGTCAATAACAGAAGGAAATTTGGGAAATATATGAATATGTAGAAGTAATACACTCAAACAACCAGTGGGTCAAAGAAGAAACCACATGAGAAATTTAAAAATGCTTTGAAATGAAATGAGAACAAAAACACAACATACTAAAACTGATGGGATGCAGTGAAAGCAGTACCTAGAAGGAAATTCATAGCTGTAAACAAATACTCTAAAAAAGAAAGAAGATCGCAAATCAATAACCGAGTCTTACACTTTAAGAACTAAGAGAAAGAAGAGCAAAATCAACCCAAAACTAGCAGAAGGAGGGAAATAGTGCAGATTACAGCAAAGATAAATGAAATAGAAAATAATGAAGTCGCTCAGTCGTGTCCAACTCTTTGCGACCCCATGCACTGCAGCCTGCCAGGCTCCTCCATCTATGGGATTTTCCAGGCAAGAATACTGGAGTGGGTTGCTATTTCCTTCTCCAGGGGATCTTCCCGACCCAGGGTTCGAACCTGGGACTCCCACACTGCAGGCTGACTCTTTACCGTCTCAGCGAAATAAAAAATAAGAAAACAATAAACAGAATTAACAAAACCAAAAGTTGATTGTTTAAAATGGTTGACACTGACAAAACTTTAGCTAGACTGACCAAGAAAAGGAGAATCAAATTAACTAAAATCGGAAAATTAAAGTGGAGACATTGCTACCAACTTTGCAGAAATAAAAGGAGTTATAAGAGAGTACTACATAAAATTGTATGCCAACAAATTTGAAAACCTAGATGAAATAGATTCCTAATAAGACACAGACTTTTGAAACTGACTCAAGAAGAAATATAATATCTGAGTAGATCTATAATTAAAGAAATTTAGCTAAGTAATTGAAAAGCTTTTCAAGAAGTAAGCCAGAACAATTTCACTGGTGAATTCTATAAAATATTTAACGAAGTGTTAACAATTCTTCACAAACCCTTCTGAAAAAATTTGAAGAGGAGGGAATAGTTTCCAACTAGTTTTATGAGGCCAGTGTTATCCTAACACCAAAACCAGAGAAAATCATCAAAACCGCAGACCAATACCTCTTATGATACAGATGCAGAAATCCTTTCCAAAATACTAGCAGACCAAATCCAGCAGAATAAAAAAATCATGACCAAGCAGAATTTCTCCCAGGAATTCAAGGTTGGCTCAACATAAAATATCGATCAATATACAACATCATCGAATTATTGGACAAAGGACATTAGTCGAATAAAGGACAAAAATCACATAATCATCTCAATAGATACAGGAAAAACATTTGGCAAAATCCATCTGCTTTTATGATGAAAACACTTAAAAAAAATTCCTGGGTTGGGAAGGTCTGCTGGAGACGGGATAGACTACCCACTACAGTATTCTTGGGCTTCCCATGTGGCTTACCTGGTAAAGAATTTGCCTGCAATGTGGGAGACCTGGGTTTAATCTTTGGGTTGGGAAGATCCCCTGGAGAGGGAAAAGGCTATCCACTCTGGTATTATGGCCTGGAGAATTCCATGGACTGTATAGTCCATGGGGTCGCAAAGAGTTGGACATGACTGAGTGACTTTCACTAAAAAAATGGGAATAGAAATGAACCTTTGTAACTTGGTAAAGAGTATCCATAAAAGAACCACAGAGAAACACAACAGTAACATCATATTTAAAAGTTGAAGACAGTAAGTTTTCCCCTCTAAAATCAGAAATGAGGCAAGAATGTCACTTTCATTACTTTTCTTCCACATTGAACTAGAGGTTCTAGCTGGGGCAATTAGGGAAGACAATGAAATAAAAAGTGTCCAGCTTGGAAACAAAGGAGTAAAAGTATGATCTTTATATAGAGAAACCCCTCACACGAAAAAGCAAGGTTATAGACTATAAAATCAATATGCAAAAATCAGCTATATTTCTGTACACTAGCAAGGCACAATCTGAAAATGAAATTAAGACAATGGTTCTACTTACAATAGCACTTTAAATAAAGAAATAAATTTAATCATAGAAGTGAAAGACATACACTGGAAAAAAAAATGTTGTTGAATAAAACTAAACAAGACCTAAATAAATGGAAAAGTATTTCATATTCACAGACAGGAAGACTTAATATGAAATAGTTTCCCAGGTGACTCAGTCTATAAAGAATCCTCCTGCAATGCAGGAAACCCAGCTTCCATCCCTGGGGATTATCCCCTGGAGAAGGACCTGGCAACACTCTCCAGCATTCTTGCCTGGGAAATCCCATGGACAAAGGAGCCTGGTGAGCTACAATCTATGGTGTTGCAAGATCAGACACAGCTTAGTGACTACACCACCACCACCACAGATTCAATGCAATCCCTGTAAAAATTCTAACCATCATTTTTGCATTAATGGACACTCTGATCCTAAAATGTATATGAAAATGAAAGGGACCTAAAATAGCTAAAACAATCTCAAAAAAAAGCAAAGTTGGAAAACTCACACTTCTCAATTTCAATATTTCCTGCAAAGCTACAGAAATACAGTATGATACTGGCATAAGGATAGACATATAGATTGATGGAATATAATTGAGAGTCCAGAATTAAGCACATACATCTATACATGTTAAGTCACTTCAGTCATGTCCAACTCTTTGTGACCCTATGGATTGTAGTCCACCAGGTTCCTCTGTCCACAGAATTATCCAGGCAAGAATACTGGAGTGGCTTGCCATGCCCTTCTGCAGGGGTTCTTCCCAACCCTAGGAAAGAAGCCGGTCTCTTCTGTCTCCTGATTTGGGAGGCAGATTCTTTACCACTAGTGCCACCTGGGAAGCCCACATACATCTATGGTCGACAGGTTTTCTTTTCTTTTTTTTTTTCAGTTTTTTTTTTTTAATAGAAGTACAGTTGATATACAATAATACATATGTTCCAGGTGTATACTATAGTGTTAAAGGTTATACTCCATTTATAGTTACTATAAAATATTGGCTATACTCCCTGTGCTCTACAATATATCCTTGCACCATATTTTATACATAATAGCTTGTTCGTCTTAACTACATACTCCTATATTGTTCCCCCTCCCTCTCCCTAACGATAACCACTAGTTTGTTCTCTATATCCATGACTTTGCTTCTTTTTTGTTATTTCACTAGTTTTGTATTTTTTAGATTCCACATATAATTGACATCTTACAGTATTTTTTTCTGACTTATTTCACTTAGCATTATACCTTCCAAATACATCCATATTGCTACAATTGGCAAAATTTCATTCTTTTTAACTAACTAGTATTCCAGTGTGTGTGTGTGTGTATACCTGCCAGGCTCCTGTCCATGGGATTCTCCAGGCAGGAATACTGAAGTGGGTTACCATGCCCTCCTCCAGGGGCTCTTCTCAACCCAAGGATCAAATCCTGTCTCTTTATGTCTCCTGAATTGATTAGCAAGTGGGTTCTTTACCACTATCACCGCCTGGGAAGTATATGTGTGTGTGTGTATACATATATATATGTATCTTTTCAAATGAATGTTTCTGGGTATATACCCAGGAGTGGAATTGTTGGGTCATATAGTAACTCTATTTATTAGTTTTTTGAATTTTCCATACCATTTTCCACAGTGGCTATACCAATTTACATTTCTACTAACAGTGTATAAGTTTCCCTTTTCTCCACATCCTTGCCAACATTAGTTATTTTGTTCTTTTTTGATGATAGCCATTCGGACAGGTGTGAGGTGATATCTCACTGCTGTTTTGATTTACATTTAACTAAGGTCTGTCTGGTCAAAACTATGGTTTTTCCAGTAGTCATGTATGGATATAAGAGTTGAACTATAAAGGAAGCTGAGTGATGAAAAATTGATGCTTTTGAACTGTGGTGTTGGAGAAGACTCTTGAGAATCCCTTGGCTTGCAAGGAAATCCAACTAGTCCATCCTAAAGGAGATCAGTCCTGAATATTCATTGGAAGACTGAGACTGAAGCTGAAACTCCGATACTTTGGCCACCTGATGTGAAGATCTGACTCCTCGGAAAAGACCCTGATGCTGGGAAAGATTGAAGGCAGGAGGAGAAGGGGGTGACAGAGGATGAGGTGGTTGGATGGCATCACCAACTCAAGGGACATGATTTTGAGTAAACTCCGGGAGTTGGTGATGAACAGGGAGGCCTGGCGTGCTACAGTCCATGGGGTTGCAAAGAGTTGAACATGACTGAGCGACTGAACTGAACTGAATGATTAACAATATTGAGTATCTTTTCATCTGCCTATTGGCCATCTGCATGTCCTCTTTAACCATAGCTTTGACTAGACTTAAAGCTCAACATTCAGAAAACTAAGATCATGGCATCTGGTCCCATCACTTCATGGCAAATAGATGGGGAAACAGTGGAAACAGTATCAGACTTAATTTCTTTTGGGCTCCAAAATCACTGCAGATGGTGACTGCAGCCATGAAATTAAAAGATGCTTACTCCTTGGAAGGAAAGTTATGACCAACCTAGACAGCATATTCAAAAGCAGAGACATTACTTTGCCAACAAAGATCCATCTAGTCAAGGCTATGGTTTTTCCAGTAGTCATGTATGGATGTGAGAGTTGGACTGTGAAGAAAGCTGAGCGCCGAAGAATTGATGCTTTTGAACTGTAGTGTTGGAGAAGACTCTTGAGAGTCCCTTGGACTGCAAGGAGATCCAACCAGTCCATTCTAAAGGAGATCAGCCCTGGGTGTTCTTTGGAAGGAATAATGCTAAAGCTGAAATTCCAGTACTTTGGCCACCTCATGCGAAGAGTTGACTCACTGGAAAAGACTCTGATGCTGGGAGGGATTGGGGGCAGGGGGAGAAGGGGACGACCGAGGATGAGATGACTGGATGGCATCACGGACTCAATGGACGTGAGTCTGAGTGAACTTCGGGAGANAAAGCTGAAATTCTAGTACTTTGGCCACCTCATGCGAAGAGTTGACTCACTGGAAAAGACTCTGATGCTGGGAGGGATTGGGGGCAGGGGGAGAAGGGGACGACCGAGGATGAGATGACTGGATGGCATCATGGACTCAATGGACGTGAGTCTGAGTGAACTTCGGGAGATGGTGATGGACAGGGAGGCCTGGCGTGCTGCGATTCATGGGGTTGCAAAGAGCCGGACACGACTGAGTGACTGAACTGAACTGAACTGAAAAATAAAGTCTGACACTGTTTCCACTGTTTCCCCATCTATTAACCCCTTATTGGGCTTCCCTGGTGGCTCAGATGGTAAAGTGTCTGCACGCAATGCGGGAGACCTGGGTTCGATCCCTGGGTTGGGATCCCCTATTGGTCACACAATTTGCAAATATCTTCTTCTCTTCATTAGGTTGTATTTTAATTTTGTCAATGGTTTCCTTTGCTGTGCAAAAGCTTGTAAGTATCATTAGGTATCATTTGTTTATTTTTGCCTTTATTTCCTTTGCTTTAGGAAACAGATCCAAAGAAAAATATTTTTACAATTTATGTTAGAGAGTATTCAGCCTGTTTTCCTCTAGGAGCCTTTTGGTTTCTGGTCTTACATCCATTTTTGAGTCTATTTTGTATATGGTGGTGGTGGTATTCAGTTGCTCAGTCATGTCTGACTCTTTGTGACCCCATGGACTGCAGCATGCCAGGTTTTCCTGTTCTTCACTGTCTTTCAGAGTTTGCCCAAACTAAAGACTATTGAGTTGATGATGCCATCCAACCATCTCATCCTCTGTCACCCTCCTCGCCTCCTGCCCCCAGTCTTTCCCAGCATCAGGGTCTTTTCCAATAAGTTAACTCTTTGCATCAGGTGGCCAAAGTATTGGAGCTTCAGCTTCAGCATCAGTCCTTCCAATGGATATTCAGGACTGATCTCCTTTAGGATTGACTGGTTTGATCTCCTTGCAGTCCAAGTGACTCTCAGGAGTCTTCTCCAACATCACAGTTTAAAGACATCAGTTCTTCAGTGCTTAGCCTTCTTTATGGTCCTCACACAACTCTCTCACATCTGTACATGTGACTACTGGAAAATCCATAGTTTGACTATATAGACCTTTGTTAGCAAAGTGATGACAAACACTGTCTATGTTTAACATGCTGTCTACATTTGTCATAGCTTTTCTTCCAAGGAGCAAGCTTCTTAATTTCATGGATTTCACAGCTGCAGTCACCTGCAGAGTTCAGTTCAGTTCAGTCACTCAGTTGTGTCTGACTCTTTGTGACCCCACGAATCACAGCATGCCAGGCCTCCCTGTCCATCACCATCTCCCAGAGTTCACTCAAACTTACATCCATCGAGTCGATGATGCCATCCAGCCATCTCATCCTCTGTCGTCCCCTTCTCCTCCTGCCCCCAATTCCTCCCAGCATCAGAGTCTTTTCCAATGAGTCAACTCTTCACATGAGGTGCAGAGTTAGGGGCCAGAAAAGCAAACAGTTACAGATTGCAGATTAGGAACAATTGCAATAAAAACTAGGAATGTTCAGTCCTGCTCACTGTTCTCTATTCCTTCTTCATTCTCAGGAAAATGAAAGAAAAACTCATTCCTCTTTTTCCTTTTCACTGCAACAGGAGTCATTCATAGAGGAAATTATGTAAGGAATAGGAGGGAATTTCCTAGCGGTCCAGTGGTTTGTTACTTTCCCTGTCCCTTCCCTGGGCTCTGGTGGCCAGTGGCACTTTCTTTGGTTGGGGAATTTAGATCCTGCTGGCTGCATGGTGTGGCCATTTAAAAAAATAAAAGGAATGGGAGTGGACCCTGTTGAAATGCTGTCCAGTAGAATGTTTCTGTAGTGATGCAAACGTTCAATATTTGTGCTGTCCAATTAAGTGTTTAAAAAACATAAATATGCACATAAAACAGTCAGAAAAGCTGTAAACACATGCTTTTCTCTGGAGAGCTAAAACATTCTGGCTTTGGAATACAGGCCTAGAGTAGCTACTTACTCTCCATACCCATGCTTCCTTACCTTTAAAAAATAATGTTTTTCTGTTTGTTTGCAAAAAGTTGAACAGTTACTTGTGAGACCACCTGTTGCACTGCTAGGATTGGAGGATATTCACAGTGTGTTCTATTTGAATGCCCGCTCCCCAGCCACCACCACCCCCACCCCTTCACCACCACCCGCTGGAGCACAGAAGACTGCAAATGGTGCTCTTCCCAGCCATGCCCCAGCTGTAAGGAAAGTGTCTACGAGAGCCTCTTGAGAGGCTCTCTCCTTTCCCTAAGAAAAAGATCCTTAAATTCATCGGCTTCAGTGTTCACATATTTTGAAAATGACCTTAGACCAATACAGTGTTAACGTTGTCTTTGTTGTTACTAATGAGGAAGAAAAGCGCGATAGCCACAGCATCAGCACCTAACGGCCTGCAGAAATATCCTCCCACCACCCCTCCCACACACCCCTGGTCTTTGCACCACCCAGTCACCGTGTGAAGGAAGAGCAATTTGTGTCAGAAATGGCTTTGGGCTCCCCGCCCGGTCTGTGTTGAGCTTACTTTTCTAGTCCCTAGGGCCCGGCCAGCAATAGGGCCAGGAGAGTCTGCGGTCAAGGCCAGGGTAGAGATAACGAAGTTGTGTTTCCCTTGTCAGTGGTGTGGTTCATCAAAGAGCTGACTGGGGCAGCATCCACGAGAAGATATGTCAGCTCCTGATTCCCCTGCGCACCTCCATGCCCTTCTACAACTCGGAGGGAGAACGGCAGCACGGCCTGCAGCAGCTGCAGCAGCGGCAGGTAGGGCCTGTGGGGCGCTGCAGGTTTAGGTCAGGGTGCAGCACAGCGGCCCTAGTAAGAGGACAGACTGTGCAAGGTCGCTGAACTGCAACCTCGGAAGGCAGAGGTGTGGTTTTATGTCTTTATGCCCTCAATTCCGTTCAGTCAGTTGTCCGCAAATTTGCTCAATCACTGCAGTATTAGTTTCCTACAGCTGCTGCCGTAACCAAGTACCACAGGTAGGGAGCTTGAACAACAGACATTTATTTTCTCACCGTTCTGGAGGCTGGAAGTCCAAGATCAACAGTAGGTTGTCCACAGGGTTGATTTCTTCTGAGGCCCCTCCCCTTGGCTTGCAAACAGCTGCCTTCTTGCTGTGTCCTCCTGTGGTCTTTCCTCTGTGTGCACGCATCCCTGGTGTCCAGATTTCCTCCCCTAATAAAGCCACCACTAGATTGGATTAGGAGATACCCCATTACCTCATTTTAATTTGATTGCCTCTTTAAAAAGCCCTATCTCCAAATGCAGTCCCATTCTGAGGTCCTAGAGGTTAGGGCTTCATCATATGAATTTTGGGGACTCCTCTGGTGGTCCATTTGTTAAGACTTTGCCTCTCAATGCAGGAGGTACATGTTCGATCCCTGGTCAGGGAACTAAGTTCCTGCATGCCTCGTGGCCCAAAAAACAAAGTGTAAAACAGAAGCAATATTGTAACAAATTCAATAAAGGCTATAAAAATGGCCCACATCAAAAAAAATCTTTAAAAAAACTTATGAATTTTGGGGTTACAAAATTCAGCCATAGCTCCCTAACATGCTAAGTATTGTGATAAAAGCCTAGGCGCATAGTAGAAGGTCAAGAAATGATGTATGAATATACTAGTTAATAAATAAAGGAGAGTGGGAAAATTATTATTATGGCATTGATAGCATCTCCGTTATTCTGAAAAAAATAATGCTTTATAAGCCATTACTCTCAAAACAAAAGATTCATTGATTTTAGTATAGTGACACTTTGAGAGTGGCCTTAGAATGATGCAGAGTCAAAGTTATTTCTAACATTAGCTAAGCAGGATAATTCCATAAGGAAAAATATGTTTGTCTCAAAATTAACTCAGAAAGGCAGAAATTTTAAACTGTCCTGAAACATTACAGTTTTGCTAAACTAAAATCTTATTAAGAACATAATAATATTCATTTAATAATTTTATATTGAGCACGCATTGATACCAAGTACTGACCTATGATGAAAAGATCCTTGTCCCTGGACCTTGGATCCTCACAGGAACTCACATTCCAGAGTTTTCCTTTCTAATCACCTATTTTGGGTCTCAAGTCCACCTCACTGTGGGCAGGCTCACTATGGGCTCTTGACCAGGTTGTTAGGTGTTGCCCTTATCTCCAGGGGTACCTATAACCACCATTACCTTTTACCCTTAGATGTCTCAGATAGCCTCATTTTTTTCTTCCGCAGAAGCATTTGATTGAACTCTGCTATACCGTTGCCCAGAAATACATCTTTGAAGGAAAACATGAAGATGCTGTCCCGGCAGCTTTGCACTCTCTTCGCTTTCGCATGAATGTGCACGGCCTGAGTTCAGTTGAGCTGGTGCCTGCTTACTTGCTGTTGGCAGAAGCCAGCCTTGGTAAGTGAAGCTGACTAGAGACCCCCTGGAACCAGTAAGAAGTGCTATATTGAGTCATGATGGTGGTGGTTTAGTAACTAAGTCCTGCCCAACTCTTGCGACCCCATAAACTGTAGCCTAACTGTGGGCTACAGAGACTACAGAACTGTAGTCTCCTGTGTCCATGGGATTTTCCAGGCAAGAATACTGGAGTGGGTTGCCATTTCCTTTTCCAGAGGATCTTCCCAACCCAGGGATCAAATCCACATCTTCTGCATTGCAGGCAATCTCCTGCATTGTAGGCGGATTCTTTACTGCTGAGCCACCAGGTAAGTCCATAATGGGTCATATTAATGGCCAAAATGTCCAGCTCTGGCAATGGCACCAAGGCACATTTTGTGGAAGAATGGGATTGCTGTAAAGTTTGGCACAAGGTAGGGAAGGAGATGTCATAGACTTTTGGTTATAACTAACTCATATCCATGCTAGCTGGCCTTAGCAAAAGGAGGAAATTTATTAGGATGCTGGAGTGTCCTAAGGGAAGGGAGGCTTTGTGAGATGCTAGACTCTGACTGTTATAAGAAGCCAAGGCTACTCCTGTTTCTCTCTCTTGGGTCTTGTCTCTATTTCTCTCTGCATTCTGCTTAATTTTCCATCTCTGCAGACAAGCTTTTTCTATCCTCTCCTTACTGCAGAAGACAACTACCTCAAAATATCATATGTAGCTGAGTTTACATTGAATTTACATATCCTCCAGGTTCAAGGTGGGTAATAGAAACTAATTAGCATCTAATTTGGAGAAGGCAATGGCACCCCACTCCAGTACTCTTGCCTGGAAAATCCCATGGGTGGAGGAGCCTGGTAGGCTGCAGTCCACGGGGTCACTAAGAGCCCGATACGACTGAACGACTTGATTTTCACTTTTCACTTTCATGCATTGGAGAAGGAAATGGCAACCCACTCCAGTGTTCTTGCCTGGAGAATCCCAGGGACAGGGGAGCCTGGTGGGCTGCGGTCTGTGGGATCGCACAGAGTCGGACACGACTGAAGCGACTTAGTAGCAGCAGCAGCATCTAATTTCCAATGTTAAATTCCTGAAAAAAAGAATTGTGTTGACTCAGCTCAAGTGTGGTATCCATCTGTATCTACCTTTGTGTTGGAGTCACACAGTTCAANTGTGGGATCGCACAGAGTCGGACACGACTGAAGCGACTTAGTAGCAGCAGCAGCATCTAATTTCCAATGTTAAATTCCTGAAAAAAAGAATTGTGTTGACTCAGCTCAAGTGTGGTATCCATCTGTATCTACCTTTGTGTTGGAGTCACACAGTTCAAACAAAGTTAGGAGCCTGCTGCTACTGATGGGAGAGGCGATTCTGAGAGCAGCGAGCACAGACTTAGCAGACAGCACACGTGGTGGTCACTACAAGAGGAGAATTAGCATTTTCGAGGGGAATGAACATTTTTGAGCGTCTACAGCATTTTAGGTACTGCTTTGTTGTTCAGTCGCTAAGTCTCGTTTCCGACTCTTCGTGACCTCATGGACTGTGGCATGCCAGGCTCATCTGTCCTCCTCTGTCTCCCCGAGTTTGCTCAAATTCATGTCCACTGAGTTGGTGATGCTATCTAACCACCTCATCCTCTGCTGCCCTCTTCTCCTTTTGCCTTCAATACTGTACGACTGCTTTGTGTATCTCAGCAGCCATTATTAAAAAGAAAAAAAAAACACTTTAAAAAAAGTAAAACTGTTGGAATTACTATAAAGGACTTTCCCCCTAAGCAGCTTACCTGACACCCTATGCCTTGACTACTTCACTGTGCATTTCCTACAAAGATGTCTCCTTCATAACCACAGTACAGTCATTATCGACGATTGTCTATTAAGCAGACCCCATTCAGCTTTTTCCAATTGTCTCAATCACATTTTTATAGCAAAAGGACAGAGCCCAGAATCACAGTCTCATTTTGTTGCCCTGCTCTTTAGTCTCCTTCATTCTGGAAACTATTCCAGAAAGCTTGAGAAACTATCCTCAAGCTTTCTTTGATGTTTACCATGTTGACACTTTTAAAGATTAAAGGCCAATTATTTTATAAAATGTCCTTCAGTTTGAGTTTTTCTGATGTTTCTTCATGACTGGACTCAGGTGATGTGTCTTTGGCAGGAATATCACAGAAGTGATGCTGTGTTCTTCTCATCCCATGCTGGAAGTTGGCACAGGTTTTTAGTTTGCCCCATTATTGATGATGTTCAAGTTACTTTATTAAGGTGGTGTCTGTCAGGCTTCTTCTCTGTAAAGTTACTCTTTCCTCTCTTTGCAATCGGTAAGTTATAGAGAGGTATTTGAAACTATATTATCCCATTCCTCAACAAACTTTCAGTGAATATATTTATTTATATCACCATAGACCTTTGTTTTCCTATTTTATTTAATGGGTTCCAATCCATTAGTATCTTTAATTTGATGTTCAAACTGTCCTTGATTTGGCAAGTGGCAGCCCATCACACTGGCTTCTGTGTTTCCTTGACACATCCCCATTGTTCTCTTTCTTTCTTTCTTGTTTGTTTTTTTGGGAGGTTGCGTGTGTGTGCATGTGTGTGGCTGTGGGGCTTGCAGGATCTTAGTTCCCTGACCAGAGACAGAACCTGTGCCCTCAGCAGAGAAAGTATGGAATCCATTACCGCTGGAAAGTGAAAGTGAAAGTGTTAGTTGCTCAGCAGTGTCCGATTCTTTGCAACCCATGGACTGTAGCTCACCCGGCTCTTTTATCCACAGAGTTTTTCAGGGAAGAGTATTGGAGTGGGTTGCCATGACTTTCTCCAGGGGATATTCCTGACCCAGGAACTGAATCAGGGTCTCCTGCATTACAGGCAGATTCTTTACTCTGAGCCATCAGAGAAGTCCCCCCATCAGCACTGAACCACTGAACTGCCAGGGAATTCCCTCCACATTGTTCTTTGATCAATTTTCCTACTTTCTGGAACCTATCTGCAAGGAGCCCTGATTTCTTTTGGTGGAATATGGAATTTAGAAGCCACGAATTGTGCACTAGACGTACTCATTGCTAGTGAGGTATGGCTATTCCCAGGCTTCTCAGTGGACAGAATTAGGAAATATATGTATGGTAATGTGTATATGAATTGATGCTTTTGACCTGTGGTGTTGGAGAAGACTCTTAAGAGTCCCTTGGACTGCAAGGAGATCCAACCAGTCCTTCCTAAAGGAGATCAGCCCTGGTTGTTCACTGGAAGGACTGATGCTGAAGGTGAAACTCCAATACTTTGGCCACCTCATACGAAGAGTTGACTCATTGGAAAAGACCCTGATGCTGGGAGGGATTGGGGGCAGGAGGAGAAGGGGACGACAGAAGATGAGATGGCTGGATGGCATCACGGACTCGATGGACGTGAGCTGGGTGAACTCTGGGAGCTGGTGATGGACAGGGAGGCCTGGCGTGCTACGATTCATGGAGTTGCAAAGTCGGACACGATTGAGCAACTGGACTGAACTGAATGTGTATATGTATATACACATTATTTCTAAATCTCTTTCTCTCTCTCTCTCTCTACATCTGTATCTATATATGATCTTGGGTCCCTAGGACTACATTTAAATCCACAGGGTTCAATCTCATTTTCTCCCATTTTACATTTGTAGTTCCCTTCTCTGACGGTGAGAATGTTGGCTTCCATTTTCAGGAAGGCAATGGCACCCCACCCCAGTACTCTTGCCTGGAAAATCCAATGGACGGAGTAGCCTGGTGGGCTGCAGTCCATGGGGTCGCTAACGGTCGGACAGACTGGCGACTTCACTTTCACTTTTCTCTTTCATGCCTGTCTCTTATACACATCTAGATGTGTATAAGAGACAGCTGTACGACTGCTTTGTGTATCTCAGCAGCCATTATTAAAAAGAAAAAAAAAACACTTTAAAAAAAGTAAAACTGTTGGAATTACTATAAAGGACTTTCCCCCTAAGCAGCTTACCTGACACCCTATGCCTTGACTACTTCACTGTGCATTTCCTACAAAGATGTCTCCTTCATAACCACAGTACAGTCATTATCGACGATTGTCTATTAAGCAGACCCCATTCAGCTTTTTCCAATTGTCTCAATCACATTTTTATAGCAAAAGGACAGAGCCCAGAATCACAGTCTCATTTTGTTGCCCTGCTCTTTAGTCTCCTTCATTCTGGAAACTATTTCAGAAAGCTTGAGAAACTATCCTCAAGCTTTCTTTGATGTTTACCATGTTGACACTTTTAAAGATTAAAGGCCAATTATTTTATAAAATGTCCTTCAGTTTGAGTTTTTCTGATGTTTCTTCATGACTGGACTCAGGTGATGTGTCTTTGGCAGGAATATCACAGAAGTGATGCTGTGTTCTTCTCATCCCATGCTGGAAGTTGGCACAGGTTTTTAGTTTGCCCCATTATTGATGATGTTCAAGTTACTTTATTAAGGTGGTGTCTGTCAGGCTTCTTCTCTGTAAAGTTACTCTTTCCTCTCTTTGCAATCGGTAAGTTATAGAGCTGTATTTGAAACTATATTATCCCATTCCTCAACAAACTTTCAGTGAATATATTTATTTATATCACCATAGACCTTTGTTTTCCTATTTTATTTAATGGGTTCCAATCCATTAGTATCTTTAATTTGATGTTCAAACTGTCTTTGATTTGGCAAGTGGCAGCCCATCACACTGGCTTCTGTGTTTCCTTGACACATCCCCATTGTTCTCTTTCTTTCTTTCTTGTTTGTTTTTTTGGGAGGTTGCGTGTGTGTGCATGTGTGTGGCTGTGAGGCTTGCAGGATCTTAGTTCCCTGACCAGAGACAGAACCTGTGCCCTCAGCAGAGAAAGTATGGAATCCATTACCGCTGGAAAGTGAAAGTGAAAGTGTTAGTTGCTCAGCAGTGTCTGATTCTTTGCAACCCATGGACTGTAGCTCACCCGGCTCTTTTATCCACAGAGTTTTTCAGGGAAGAGTATTGGAGTGGGTTGCCATGACTTTCTCCAGGGGATCTTCCTGACCCAGGAACTGAATCAGGGTCTCCTGCATTACAGGCAGATTCTTTACTCTGAGCCATCAGAGAAGTCCCCCCATCAGCACTGAACCACTGAACTGCCAGGGAATTCCCTCCACATTGTTCTTTGATCAATTTTCCTACTTTCTGGAACCTATCTGCAAGGAGCCCTGATTTCTTTTGGTGGAATATGGAATTTAGAAGCCACGAATTGTGCACTAGACGTACTCATTGCTAGTGAGGTATGGCTATTCCCAGGCTTCTCAGTGGACAGAATTAGGAAATATATGTATGGTAATGTGTATATGAATTGATGCTTTTGACCTGTGGTGTTGGAGAAGACTCTTAAGAGTCCCTTGGACTGCAAGGAGATCCAACCAGTCCTTCCTAAAGGAGATCAGCCCTGGTTGTTCACTGGAAGGACTGATGCTGAAGGTGAAACTCCAATACTTTGGCCACCTCATACGAAGAGTTGACTCATTGGAAAAGACCCTGATGCTGGGAGGGATTGGGGGCAGGAGGAGAAGGGGACGACAGAAGATGAGATGGCTGGATGGCATCACGGACTCGATGGACGTGAGCTGGGTGAACTCTGGGAGCTGGTGATGGACAGGGAGGCCTGGCGTGCTACGATTCATGGAGTTGCAAAGTCGGACACGATTGAGCAACTGGACTGAACTGAATGTGTATATGTATATACACATTATTTCTAAATCTCTTTCTCTCTCTCTCTCTCTACATCTGTATCTATATATGATCTTGGGTCCCTAGGACTACATTTAAATCCACAGGGTTCAATCTCATTTTCTCCCATTTTACATTTGTAGTTCCCTTCTCTGACGGTGAGAATGTTGGCTTCCATTTTCAGGAAGGCAATGGCACCCCACCCCAGTACTCTTGCCTGGAAAATCCAATGGACGGAGTAGCCTGGTGGGCTGCAGTCCATGGGGTCGCTAACGGTCGGACAGACTGGCGACTTCACTTTCACTTTTCTCTTTCATGCCTGTCTCTTATACACATCTAGATGTGTATAAGAGACAGCTGTACGACTGCTTTGTGTATCTCAGCAGCCATTATTAAAAAGAAAAAAAAAACACTTTAAAAAAAGTAAAACTGTTGGAATTACTATAAAGGACTTTCCCCCTAAGCAGCTTACCTGACACCCTATGCCTTGACTACTTCACTGTGCATTTCCTACAAAGATGTCTCCTTCATAACCACAGTACAGTCATTATCGACGATTGTCTATTAAGCAGACCCCATTCAGCTTTTTCCAATTGTCTCAATCACATTTTTATAGCAAAAGGACAGAGCCCAGAATCACAGTCTCATTTTGTTGCCCTGCTCTTTAGTCTCCTTCATTCTGGAAACTATTTCAGAAAGCTTGAGAAACTATCCTCAAGCTTTCTTTGATGTTTACCATGTTGACACTTTTAAAGATTAAAGGCCAATTATTTTATAAAATGTCCTTCAGTTTGAGTTTTTCTGATGTTTCTTCATGACTGGACTCAGGTGATGTGTCTTTGGCAGGAATATCACAGAAGTGATGCTGTGTTCTTCTCATCCCATGCTGGAAGTTGGCACAGGTTTTTAGTTTGCCCCATTATTGATGATGTTCAAGTTACTTTATTAAGGTGGTGTCTGTCAGGCTTCTTCTCTGTAAAGTTACTCTTTCCTCTCTTTGCAATCGGTAAGTTATAGAGCTGTATTTGAAACTATATTATCCCATTCCTCAACAAACTTTCAGTGAATATATTTATTTATATCACCATAGACCTTTGTTTTCCTATTTTATTTAATGGGTTCCAATCCATTAGTATCTTTAATTTGATGTTCAAACTGTCTTTGATTTGGCAAGTGGCAGCCCATCACACTGGCTTCTGTGTTTCCTTGACACATCCCCATTGTTCTCTTTCTTTCTTTCTTGTTTGTTTTTTTGGGAGGTTGCGTGTGTGTGCATGTGTGTGGCTGTGAGGCTTGCAGGATCTTAGTTCCCTGACCAGAGACAGAACCTGTGCCCTCAGCAGAGAAAGTATGGAATCCATTACTGCTGGAAAGTGAAAGTGAAAGTGTTAGTTGCTCAGCAGTGTCTGATTCTTTGCAACCCATGGACTGTAGCTCACCCGGCTCTTTTATCCACAGAGTTTTTCAGGGAAGAGTATTGGAGTGGGTTGCCATGACTTTCTCCAGGGGATCTTCCTGACCCAGGAACTGAATCAGGGTCTCCTGCATTACAGGCAGATTCTTTACTCTGAGCCATCAGAGAAGTCCCCCCATCAGCACTGAACCACTGAACTGCCAGGGAATTCCCTCCACATTGTTCTTTGATCAATTTTCCTACTTTCTGGAACCTATCTGCAAGGAGCCCTGATTTCTTTTGGTGGAATATGGAATTTAGAAGCCACGAATTGTGCACTAGACGTACTCATTGCTAGTGAGGTATGGCTATTCCCAGGCTTCTCAGTGGACAGAATTAGGAAATATATGTATGGTAATGTGTATATGAATTGATGCTTTTGACCTGTGGTGTTGGAGAAGACTCTTAAGAGTCCCTTGGACTGCAAGGAGATCCAACCAGTCCTTCCTAAAGGAGATCAGCCCTGGTTGTTCACTGGAAGGACTGATGCTGAAGGTGAAACTCCAATACTTTGGCCACCTCATACGAAGAGTTGACTCATTGGAAAAGACCCTGATGCTGGGAGGGATTGGGGGCAGGAGGAGAAGGGGACGACAGAAGATGAGATGGCTGGATGGCATCACGGACTCGATGGACGTGAGCTGGGTGAACTCTGGGAGCTGGTGATGGACAGGGAGGCCTGGCGTGCTACGATTCATGGAGTTGCAAAGTCGGACACGATTGAGCAACTGGACTGAACTGAATGTGTATATGTATATACACATTATTTCTAAATCTCTTTCTCTCTCTCTCTCTCTACATCTGTATCTATATATGATCTTGGGTCCCTAGGACTACATTTAAATCCACAGGGTTCAATCTCATTTTCTCCCATTTTACATTTGTAGTTCCCTTCTCTGACGGTGAGAATGTTGGCTTCCATTTTCAGGAAGGCAATGGCACCCCACCCCAGTACTCTTGCCTGGAAAATCCAATGGACGGAGTAGCCTGGTGGGCTGCAGTCCATGGGGTCGCTAACGGTCGGACAGACTGGCGACTTCACTTTCACTTTTCTCTTTCATGCCTGTCTCTTATACACATCTAGATGTGTATAAGAGACAGCTGTACGACTGCTTTGTGTATCTCAGCAGCCATTATTAAAAAGAAAAAAAAAACACTTTAAAAAAAGTAAAACTGTTGGAATTACTATAAAGGACTTTCCCCCTAAGCAGCTTACCTGACACCCTATGCCTTGACTACTTCACTGTGCATTTCCTACAAAGATGTCTCCTTCATAACCACAGTACAGTCATTATCGACGATTGTCTATTAAGCAGACCCCATTCAGCTTTTTCCAATTGTCTCAATCACATTTTTATAGCAAAAGGACAGAGCCCAGAATCACAGTCTCATTTTGTTGCCCTGCTCTTTAGTCTCCTTCATTCTGGAAACTATTTCAGAAAGCTTGAGAAACTATCCTCAAGCTTTCTTTGATGTTTACCATGTTGACACTTTTAAAGATTAAAGGCCAATTATTTTATAAAATGTCCTTCAGTTTGAGTTTTTCTGATGTTTCTTCATGACTGGACTCAGGTGATGTGTCTTTGGCAGGAATATCACAGAAGTGATGCTGTGTTCTTCTCATCCCATGCTGGAAGTTGGCACAGGTTTTTAGTTTGCCCCATTATTGATGATGTTCAAGTTACTTTATTAAGGTGGTGTCTGTCAGGCTTCTTCTCTGTAAAGTTACTCTTTCCTCTCTTTGCAATCGGTAAGTTATAGAGCTGTATTTGAAACTATATTATCCCATTCCTCAACAAACTTTCAGTGAATATATTTATTTATATCACCATAGACCTTTGTTTTCCTATTTTATTTAATGGGTTCCAATCCATTAGTATCTTTAATTTGATGTTCAAACTGTCTTTGATTTGGCAAGTGGCAGCCCATCACACTGGCTTCTGTGTTTCCTTGACACATCCCCATTGTTCTCTTTCTTTCTTTCTTGTTTGTTTTTTTGGGAGGTTGCGTGTGTGTGCATGTGTGTGGCTGTGAGGCTTGCAGGATCTTAGTTCCCTGACCAGAGACAGAACCTGTGCCCTCAGCAGAGAAAGTATGGAATCCATTACTGCTGGAAAGTGAAAGTGAAAGTGTTAGTTGCTCAGCAGTGTCTGATTCTTTGCAACCCATGGACTGTAGCTCACCCGGCTCTTTTATCCACAGAGTTTTTCAGGGAAGAGTATTGGAGTGGGTTGCCATGACTTTCTCCAGGGGATCTTCCTGACCCAGGAACTGAATCAGGGTCTCCTGCATTACAGGCAGATTCTTTACTCTGAGCCATCAGAGAAGTCCCCCCATCAGCACTGAACCACTGAACTGCCAGGGAATTCCCTCCACATTGTTCTTTGATCAATTTTCCTACTTTCTGGAACCTATCTGCAAGGAGCCCTGATTTCTTTTGGTGGAATATGGAATTTAGAAGCCACGAATTGTGCACTAGACGTACTCATTGCTAGTGAGGTATGGCTATTCCCAGGCTTCTCAGTGGACAGAATTAGGAAATATATGTATGGTAATGTGTATATGAATTGATGCTTTTGACCTGTGGTGTTGGAGAAGACTCTTAAGAGTCCCTTGGACTGCAAGGAGATCCAACCAGTCCTTCCTAAAGGAGATCAGCCCTGGTTGTTCACTGGAAGGACTGATGCTGAAGGTGAAACTCCAATACTTTGGCCACCTCATACGAAGAGTTGACTCATTGGAAAAGACCCTGATGCTGGGAGGGATTGGGGGCAGGAGGAGAAGGGGACGACAGAAGATGAGATGGCTGGATGGCATCACGGACTCGATGGACGTGAGCTGGGTGAACTCTGGGAGCTGGTGATGGACAGGGAGGCCTGGCGTGCTACGATTCATGGAGTTGCAAAGTCGGACACGATTGAGCAACTGGACTGAACTGAATGTGTATATGTATATACACATTATTTCTAAATCTCTTTCTCTCTCTCTCTCTCTACATCTGTATCTATATATGATCTTGGGTCCCTAGGACTACATTTAAATCCACAGGGTTCAATCTCATTTTCTCCCATTTTACATTTGTAGTTCCCTTCTCTGACGGTGAGAATGTTGGCTTCCATTTTCAGGAAGGCAATGGCACCCCACCCCAGTACTCTTGCCTGGAAAATCCAATGGACGGAGTAGCCTGGTGGGCTGCAGTCCATGGGGTCGCTAACGGTCGGACAGACTGGCGACTTCACTTTCACTTTTCTCTTTCATGCCTGTCTCTTATACACATCTAGATGTGTATAAGAGACAGCTGTACGACTGCTTTGTGTATCTCAGCAGCCATTATTAAAAAGAAAAAAAAAACACTTTAAAAAAAGTAAAACTGTTGGAATTACTATAAAGGACTTTCCCCCTAAGCAGCTTACCTGACACCCTATGCCTTGACTACTTCACTGTGCATTTCCTACAAAGATGTCTCCTTCATAACCACAGTACAGTCATTATCGACGATTGTCTATTAAGCAGACCCCATTCAGCTTTTTCCAATTGTCTCAATCACATTTTTATAGCAAAAGGACAGAGCCCAGAATCACAGTCTCATTTTGTTGCCCTGCTCTTTAGTCTCCTTCATTCTGGAAACTATTTCAGAAAGCTTGAGAAACTATCCTCAAGCTTTCTTTGATGTTTACCATAGCCTGGTGGGCTGCCGTCTGTGGGGTCACACAGAGTCGGACACGACTGAAGTGACTTAGCAGCAGCATCTACATATTTAATCTGTTACCCTGTATGAGTTAACCTCCCATCTCTAATCCTATTCTTTCCCCTTGCAGATGCCCTCCTCTCCTTTTGTGGGCTCTTCCTTCTTATTCTGGGATGCCCCTTCTGCATGGACCCCTCCGCACTGGTGTGCACTCTGACTCTTCATCCCAGGCCACTTAGCTGCAAGAATACCCTTTTTATCCTGCTTTGGTCCAACTCTCCATTCTGGCCTGTCCCTCCTCCATAAGTAGTGGAAGACCGCTGGACAAGGAAGTACAGCCTAGGCTCTGTTTATCTCTGACACTGACTAGCTATGGAATATTGGAAAAGTCACCCTAGCCTAAATCCTATCATCTCTCATCTGAATTACTCCCTGCCAACTGGCTTCTGCAATCTTCCCTGGCCTCCCTCTAATCTGGTCTCTAAACAAAATGTGACCAACTCACTCCAATAAATAAAGACCAGGTTCCTAAAGCAACCTAAGAGCCCATGCCTGGTTCTGAATTCTCTCACCTCACCTTTCATCTTCTCTCTCCCTTTCAGTTGTGTCGGCCTTCTCTCGTTGGCACTGCAATGCTTCCTTGTTCTGGAAGGTTCTTCTCTAGCTACCCTCCCCACTTCTCCTCCCTTCCCCCTCACCTGACTAACTGCTATTCATCCTGCAGGCTCAGCCTGAGTCACCACTCCCATCTAGAACCCTTTCCAAAGCTCCTAGACTGAGTCGATTCTCTTTTTTTGTGTATGCAGTTAGAAACGTCTTTCTTTTTTTCTGGGCACTTACCTTGATAATAATTGTACATTTGTTGATGGGGCTTCCGTGGTGGCTCAGCGGTAAAGAATCTGCCTGCCAGTGCAGGAGATGCGAGGTTGATCCCTGGGTTGGAAAGATCCCCTGGAGAAGGAAATGGCGGCCCATTCCATTTTTCTTGCCTGAGAAGTTCCATGGACAGAGAAACCTGGCGGGCTACAGTGTATGGGGTTGCAAAAGAGTCTGACACGACTTAGCAGCTAAACAAGAACAACACTGTTGATGAGCTTATTTAATTCAAGTCCCTCTCCAGCGATAGACCATAAGTTCAGGGAGAACGGGGGTTGTGTATATTCTTACTCATCGTAGTGTCTTTACATCCAGAACAGTACTTGCTGTAGAGAAGGCACTCAAAAACCCTCTCACCGGACCTGACACCTAAACGGGAACTATGTCAGCATTTGTTGAACCTGAGTCCTCTTCACAGGACTGTTTTGAGGATCAAATGAATTTGTGTGTAATCAACATGAAAGTGCTTTGCAAGCAGGAAAGTGCTGTCTAGATGCAAGGTTTCATTTTAACTCCCACCATTACTGATTTATAACCTTGCCAACCCTTTTGAAAGTCTAAATAAATCACGNGAGAACTGGACATGAAAAATTTTAATTTTCAATAGATATCAATACCGTCTACCAATTTTTTCCTGCATTTAAACATCTTAGCTAGATTTCCCAGGTGGCTCAGTGAAGAATCTGCCTGCCATTGCAGGAGATGCAGGTTCAATCCCTGGGCTGAGAAGATCCCCTGGAGGAGGAAATGGCAAGCCTCTCCAGTATTCTTGCCTGGAAAGTCCCATGGACAGAGGAGCCTGGTGAGCTATCATCCATGGGGTCCCACAGAGTCGGACATGACTTAATGACTGAGTACATATGTACGAAACTCTTAGTTAAGAGTCATTTGCTTCTTTAAATTTGAGAAGCCCGCAGTCTAAAGCTCTTAATTTCTAGACAAAATCCAGTTGGAAAATGTGACTTGCCTATTTAGTTAACGTGGGCCAGGATCCTGGGCCAGGGCTTCTCGACTCTAATGTTTTCCCGTGTTAGTGTGAGCATCACTCAGGCAAAATTACTTGCTGCTGCTTGTTGACCGCTTCTTCCTCTCCTCTCCTCTAGTAATTCAGTGCCGTATGATTACAGCTAGAATAAAGCAGTGCTTACATATGAAGTGTGCCTGGGAGGAGGTGCCAGGAACAGAAGGTCGACTTTAGAGGGGTCTGGGTCCTCATCGTCCGACCCTTTACTGGTACCATTTCTCCTGCAGCTTGCAGCACACGAAATACTTCATTCCATGTGAGGTCGTGCCTCCTGCTCTGCAGATGCTCTCAGAGGAGTTTTCTGCTCAGTTCTCACAGTCTCCCTAGGAGGCAAGCAGGTGGGCAGGAAACTGTTACGTATCTTTACAGCTAAACAAAAAGGTTTAGGTGTCGAGAATATCTGACTATCAGAAATAAAGGTGACTTTCACTTCACCATGTGACATGGTTAACCACCAAAATCATCCTAGCTCCTAAATGTCTTTTTTATTTACTCCATCCTTATTCCCTGCCTTGGTTCTGGCTTCAAGTACTTGCTGGAACTATTTCAAAAGTCTTTGGATGAGTGTTTTACTCTTCCTCTTCCCCCCTGGTCTCTCCTCCACATAGTTCCGAGGATTCTTCTAAATCTAAATCCAGTTCTTTCTCCCTTTCTGAACATCCTCTAATTTATATCCACATGCAGCAAGCTCCTTGGCATGACCTACTAAGCCCTCCATGATCTGTGCTCTGCCTACCTCTTTACTCTAATTTCTTGCCACTCTATCCCTTATACTTTGTGCTCTGGCTTCACAGAGCAACGTATAATTCTTTAAACACAGCATACTACTTCATATCTCAAGGCTTTGCATGTGTGTTAATTCTGCTTGGGATGACCTCTTTTCTTTAACTATCTGGAAAACATATTCATCTTCCAAGCCTGGCTTAGGCTTTTCTATCTTAGCTTGGTTGGTATAAAAAAATACCATAGACTGGGTAGTTTAAACAAACATTTATTTCTCACGGTTCTGGAGGCTACAAGTTCAAGTTCAAGGTGCCAACAGAGCCGGCATCTGGTAAGAATCCAATTCCTAACTTGTTGACAGCTGCCTTCTCTTGTGTATCCTCACAAGACCAAAAGCGAGATCATCTCTCTCATGTCTCTTCTTGTAAGGGCACTAATCCCATTTATGAGGGCTCTACCCTCATAACTGAATTAACTCCCAGAGGCTCAACTTCCAATTACCATCTCACTGAGGATTAGGGCTCCAATATATGAATTTTGAGGAGACACAAACATTCAGTCCAATGCACTGACCATGCCTCTCCCCACTCCGTTGTCCCCTCTACCCCATCCATAGAATCAAACACTTCCTGTTGGCTCAGTGGTAAAGAATCCATCTGCCAATGCAGGAGATGCAAGAGATGCGTGTTTGATCCCTGGGTTGGGAAGATCCCCTGGAGAAGAAAATGGCAACCCACTACTGTATTCTTGCCTGGGAAATTTCATGGACCTAGGAGACTGGTGGGCTATAGTCCATGAGGTCGAAAAAGAGTCAGACACAAGTTAGTTACTAAACCACAATTTTGTTCTACCTGAAAACTTTATAATGTTACTATGATTGCATTTATACTATATTAGGAATATACTACATATATTATGAATATACTAATATATATTACAAATATACTAGTGTACTTATTTACACTATGAGCAAAGCTAGTAGTGGTGATGGAATTCCAGCTGAGCTATTTCAAATCCTAAAAGATGATGCTGTTAAAGTGCTGCACTCAATATGTCAGCAAATTTGGAAAACTCAGCAGTGGCCACAGGATTGGAAAAGGTCAGTTTTCATTCTAACCCCAAAGAAAAGCAATGCCAAAGAATGTTTAAACTACCACAAAATTGCACTCATCTCACAACTAGCAAAGTAGTGCTCAAAAATTCTCCAAGCTAGGCTTCAACAGTACGTGTATGAGAACTTCCAGATGTTCAAGCTGGATTTAGAAACCAGAGGAAACCAGAAATCAAACTTCCAACATCCATTGGATCATAGAAGAAGCAAGATAATTCCAGAAAAACATCTAGTTCTGGTTCATTATGCTAAAGCATTTGACTGTGTGGATCAGAACGAACTGTGGAAAAGATGGGAATACCAGACCACCTTACCTGCTTCCTAAGAAACTTGTATGCAGGTCAAGAAGCAACAGTTAGAACTGGTCATAGAACAATGGACTGATTCCAAATTGGGAAAATAGTACGTCAAGGCTATATTATGGCACCTTGCTTATTTAACTTATATGCAGAGTACATCATGTGAAATGCCGGGCTAGATGAAACACAAGCTGGAGTCAAGATTAGCGGGAGAAATAACCTCATATTTGCAGATGACACCACCCTTATGGCAGAAAGCGAAGAATTAAAGTGCCTCTTGATAAAGGTAAAAGAGGAGAGTGAAAAAGGTGGCTTAAAACTCAACATTCAAAACACATCTGGTCCCATCACTTCATGGCAAATACATAGGGAAACAATGGAAACAGTGGCAGACTTTATTTTTCTGGGCTCCTAAATCACTGCAGATGGTGACTGCAGCCATGAAATTAGAAGATGCTTGCTCCTTGGAAGAAAAGCTATGATCAACCTAGACAGCATATTAAAAAACAGAGGCATTGCTTTGCCAACAAAGGTCTGCTTGGTCAAAGCTATGGTTTTTCCAGTAGTCATGTATGAATGTGAGAGTTGGACCATAAAGAAGGCTGAGCATTGAAGAATTTTTGCTTTTGAACTGTGTGTGGTGTTGGAGAAGACTCTCGAGAGTCCCTTGGGCTGCAAAGAGATCAAACCAGTCAATCCTAAAAGAAATCAGTCCTGAATATTCATTAGAAGGACTGATGCTGAAGCTGAAGCTCCAAAACTTTGGCCACCTGATGTGAAGAGCTGACTCATTAGGAAAGACCCTGATGCTGGGAGAGAATTGAAGGCAGGAGGAGAAGGGGATGACAGAGGAGAAGATGGTTGGATGGCATCACTGACTGAATGGACATGAGCTTGAGCAAGCTCTGAGAGATGGTAAAGGACAGGGAAGCCTTGCATGCTGCAGTCCACGGGGTCACAAAGAGTTGGACACGACTGAGCGACTGAACAACAACAATGAATGTTTTGTTTCCATGTCACTCATTCATTCCTGTAAAATTTCGTCTTTGAATTCCTATCACTTCACACAAGGCACATGGAAGGTATTGAATATGAATATACATATATTTTAAAGTTGAGATATAGTCCATGTACCATAAAATTCACCCTTCTGAACTACTATTCTGTAGCTTTAGTATATTCACAAGATTGTGCAACCATTATCAGATCTAATTCGGGAACATTTTTGTTACCCCAAAATGAAACCCAATACCATCAGCAGTCCCCATGCCTACCGTCCCTCTTTTTGCTGTTCAGTGGCTCAGTCATGTCCTACCCTTTGTGACCCCATGAACTGCAGCACGTCAGGCTTCCCTGTCCTTCACTATCTCCTGGAGATTTCTCACACTCACGTCCATTGAGTGGGTGATGCCATCCAATCATCTCATCCTCTGTTGTCCCCTTCTCCTCCTGCCTTCAATCTTTCCCAGCATCAGGGTCTTTTCCAATGAGGCAGCTCTTTACATCTGGTGGCCAAAATATTGGAGTACAGTCCCTGGCCAGTTACTAACCCACTTTCTGTCTCTGTGGATTTACCTGTTCTAGAAATTTCACGTTAATGAAACCGTACAATATGTGGCCTTTTGCCTCTGACTTCTTCCACTCAGTACAGTATTTTCCAGGTTCATCTGTGTTGTGGTATGTATCAGCACTCCATTCCTTTGGTGCCTGAATGATCTACCACTCACAGGTATGGAAAGACCGTATTTTGTATGTTTACACACCAGTTGGTGAACATTTAAATTCTATATTTTGGCTGTTATGAATAGGCTGCTAAAAACATTCATGTACAGGTTTTCGTGTGTCAATGAGGATTTTAAGTCAATGAGTAAATGCGTGACTGGGTGATGACTCGTTTTTCAACCTGTGTTCTCTGGCCAGGATATGAATTACAATCTTTATTTCTTTGGGGCAGGTCTGGGCCGGGTCGTCCAGGCTGAGGAGTATCTATCCCAAGCTCAGTGGACAGTCCTCAAATCAACCGAATGTAGTTATGCCATCCACTCCTTACTGCATCGGAACCTGGGACTTCTCTACATGGCCAAGGAAAACTACGAGGAAGCCCGCTATCATCTGGCCAATGATGTAAACAGGCTAAGTAACGACACCTGAGTGTATCTGAGAACACCTCTGTTTCGTTGCTGTTTATTGCCGTTTTCTTTTTACTGAGCATTTCTCTGAAACTTTCTGTTTACAACTGTTTGGTGGACTATTAGCAAGAACACAACTCTAACAACCTGAGTTCAGGACTTTCCACTTTTTGTCTGTACATCCTTGTCCACATCACGTCATTTCCCAAGCCTCAGTTGCTCTGAGGATGATACAGGGAGGCAGAAGAGCATCCTGATTAACGTGCTTTCCTTCTCTTCTAGTGGTGTCTTTTCACCAGGCACATAGAGTTGGATAAATTATTTCATGTCATTCATCACCTGTAAGACAGAAACCATAAACTAGTCTGCCTCATTGGGTCCGACGCAAAGAAATTGCAGAGATGAATCAAACAGCAGAGCATATGCAGTACTTTGGCTATTGTTTTTATAAGTAACATCAACATCTTTTCTTCAGAGTGTGGTTATTACATTTAAATGACCTGCAGTTGTGTGAAGGTGATTTGTAAACTAAAGAACTCCGTACAGTTTAGGCAGGATGATGAGGGTGATGATTGAGCTGTTCTTCCAAAGGTTTCTATTAGGATTTCAATATTGGACCATACTGGGACTTCCAGGTGGCACTAGTGGTAAAGATCCCACCTGCCAATGCAGGAGACATAAGAGACACAAATTCAATCCCTGGGTCAGGAAGATCCCCTGGAAGAGGGCATGGCAAGCCAGTCTAGTGTTCTTGCCTGGAGAATCCCACAGACAGAGGAGCGTGGTGGACTACAGTCCATAGGGTCACAAAGAGCTGGACATGACTGAAGCAACTTAGCCCAGCACAGCCCAGCACGTTGGACAGTATTACCAGAGAGAAGAGTTCCTGAGCCTGAAATCTGGATGAGGTTGGGGTCAGACTGCAGTCCCAATGAAGGCTGAGTCTTTCTTGAACCTCTCCACTGGGCAGCCTTCCCTCTGACTGCCTGCCACTGCACGATGTCCCTGAATCTGCTGGAAACCTTGTTGCGTTGGTTATTCTCCATATCCCCTTACCCCAGATCCATTCTTTGCTCTGCTCTGGAAGGCTGACCTTTATGGACTGTAGAACCTGGACTTCACTGCTGTCTGGCCTCAGTTGCATCTGGGGAGTGAGAGGCATGGCAGAGGAGGTTCGGAGGAGACAGAGGCGAGGTATTCATGCTGCCTTTCTGCACCAGCACACTTCCGGCAAGGGAAGTGCTCCTCGCAGCCACAGCTCCCGTCAGGCAGCCTTCACCTGCAGCTCTCTTTCTGGCCCTGGTAACCCTGCTTTCTCCCCTGGTTTTCTCAGGAGTGTAGACTGGACAGTCTCTTACTGTAACAGTCTCCATAGCACAGTCCCTAGTGCTTCACTAACTCTCATTGGTTCCTTACCCCTTCCAGGTCTCTGGAGGTAAACCTTTTATTAAACCGTCCTTAGCAAATACTTGGAGAAGGCAGTGGCAACCCACTCCAGTACTCTTGCCTGGAGAATCCCATGGACAGAGGAGCCTGGTGGGCTGCAGTCCATGGGGTTGCAAAGAGTCGGACACGACTGAGTGACTTCACTTTCACTTTTCACTTTCATGCATTGGAGAAGGAAATGGCAACCCACTCCAGTGTTCTTGCCTGGAGAATCCCAGTAACAGAGGAGCCTGGTGGGCTGCCATCTATGGGGTCACACAGAGTCGGACACGACTGAAGCGACTTAGCAGCAGGAAATGCTTGTAAGGGTACCACCTGCTTCCACCTAGGAGCTAGACTCATGCAATTTTCATTTGTGTTTCCTCCCTATACAACCTCCAACAAAAGAAGCAGAGGCGCATTCTGTCTTGAGCTGGACCACACAGTTAACATTAGATCAAGCTCAGCTTCCTCAGCCTAAGTTTAAGAAAAAACACCCAAATTATTGATACATACCATAAAACTCAATGGTATGCGCAATTAAGTGTACAATTCAATGATTTCTTAGTAAACTTACAGAATTGTGTAACCATCAACATAATCCAGTGTTCACCCTAAAGAGAGCCCTCATATCCATTTGCAACCATTTCTCATGCCCCTTCCTGTCCCTCTAGTCCACGGACAGAGGAGCATGGTGGGCTACAGTCCACGGGGTCGCAAAGAGTCGGACACGACTGAGCAACTTCACTTTTCACTTATACACATTTAATATAAACAATGGTATGTTACATGTTATTGTGTATGTATCAATACTTCATTTATCTTATAGTTGACTATCATGTAGATATACCACAATTACCCTTCACCAGTTGATGGACATTGGGGTTGTTTCCATCTTTTGCCTATTATAAATAATACTGTTTATGAGCATTTGTGTATAAGTCTTTGTGTGAAGAAAGTGGAAGTGAAAGTCGCTCAGTCATGTCTGACTCTTTACAACCCCATGGACTATACAGTCCCTGGAATTTTCCAGGCCAATATACTGGAGTGGGTAGCCTTTCCCTTCTGCAGGGAATCTTCCCAACCCAGGGATCAAGTCAAGGTCTCCCACATTGCAGGTGGATTCTTTACCAGCTGAGCCACAAGGGAAGCCCAAGAATACTGGAGTGGGTAGCCTTCTCCAGTGGATCTCTCGACTCAGGAATCAAACTGGGGTCTCCTGCATTGCAGGAGGATTCTTTACCAACTGAGCTATCAGAGAATGTTTTCATTTCTCTTGGATATTTGCCTAAGAGTAGAATTGCTGGGTCATGTGATTAAATTATGTTTAATTTTTTGAGGGCTGGCAAACTGTTTTCCACAGAGGCCACATCATTTTATGTTCCCACCAGCAATAGACAAGAGGATTTCATTTTTGCCATATTTTTGCCAATATATGTTATTTTCTGTCTTTTTAATTAGAGCCATTATTGTGTATGTAAAGATGTAGCTCATTGTGGGTTTTCTTTTGCATTTCCTCAGTGACTAATCATACTGAGCATTATTTCACGTACTTATTAGTCATTGGTATATCTTTTTGGTGACATGTCTGTTCAGATTCTTTGCCCATTTTTAAATGAGGCGTTGTAAAAATTCTTTATAGACTCTGGCTACACGTCCTTTAACAGACATACAATTTACAAAGAAAACTCAAGCACTCTCTTTCTTCCTTCTGCTATAGATTTATTTTGCCAGTTGTGCATTTGGAACAGAGCACATCAGGGCCTCAGGCGGCTACTTCCACCTGGCTAATATCTTCAATGCCCTTAAAAAGTTGGACTTGGCAGACACATTGTACACCAAGGTGAGTTGGGATTACGGGAGCTGAGCCTTGATACTTAGGCCTTATATCTTGAACCTGGTGTCAGACCATTCATGAGAAATTCGAGACCCAGACAGAATGAAGTACTGGAGTGGGGTGCCATCGCCTTCTCCGAGGCTCTCATGCAGTGACTGTTTATTCATAGTTTAGACCCACTTCTGAGGAGGAGGCATTGTGAGGTAGGTGAAAAAAAAAAA